>CM077464.1:145060231-145625231 GCA_039654755.1 Calcarius lapponicus
AGACTGGTGGTACAGGCAATACAACAAAACCTCCTCCACGAAGCTAATGCGCCCAGGATGCTGCTTTCCTTTGCTGCTGGCTCAGCCAGGCAGGAATACAGCAAGCCCAGGGTGCAGGATGGGGCACTGGCAGCCACCCACCATGTCCCGGCTCCTCACTCCCTGCTGTTTGTATCATACTAGGCATTTATTAACTTTTCAGTGTAGCTTACACCTATATTTCCCTAAAAAACACCATGATCAAAATTACCACCTTAGCAATGTGAATTACTCCTAACAGCAGACTAGCTGTGCCTTCTATGGAATTAAACATGCACAGCTGTGCTGGAAATGGGGGGTTTGCAGCCTCTCGACTGCAGACTGTTATTACAGCATGATTAGCAGATACAAATGTTCTTGAAAGTCATCTCTCTCCACACACTGAAAATCACAGTTATCCCAGCAGATCCCAAGAGCCCCAACAGCTCCTGGCTGCTGGTTCAGTCCCCATTAAGCATTCATCAAACCTGGCAGAGCACAGCACCATGGACTGACATGCTCATGAGCCTCCTTGCCTTCAACACTTCTTCCTAAACCTATTAAAATTAACCCATCCCTGCCCCCATCCCTACAACAGACAAAATACAACTGAAAGTCTACATCAAAACCCTAAATATGCAGTGGAAAAGCCACTAAAAAACCCCCAAAGTGCTCTGAGGTCTCTGAATAAGTGCACACATGGTGCAGACAGTGATGCTTGGACAGACCACAGGGTATCTCCCACAGCACTCCATCCCCACAGGTCTTGTTCCTGTCCCACCTGGCACTCAGCTGTCCTTCTCCAGCCTTTTGAATAAAGTTTAAGAAGAGAGGAGTATTTCCACCCCACACCAGCTGCTGCTGGCAGCCCCTGAGCTCCCCTGGAGAACCACCAGTGCTGACCTGGAAAACACAGAGCAGGAGGCCCTTCCCAAGAGTCATCTTCTCCACCTCCTTAGTGTGATGACCACACACACAAAGTCCTTATCCACGCTGCACAGTTTTCAGGGATCTGTAAGCAGAAGCTGTCCCAGCCAGTCAATCCAAGGCTGCACCATGCTGCAGCTCTCCAGCCTTAGCTTCCTCCAAGAAAATTTCTATAAACTACAGGAATAGACCAAACCCCTCTTTGCAATGCCTTCTGATATTACCAGCTGCTTTTGAAAATATTACAAAGCATAAAAATAAGCAAAGAGAAAACAACAGCAAAATAAAGAGTAAATAAGATCAAAAACCAAATAAGCGGTCTTTCAAAAAAAAAAAAAAAAAAAAAAAGAAAAAAATTTCATAGTTTTAGGCACATTTTCACTGTGCAGCACTGTCCCAAAAACTATTCCTCCCCTCTGAGAGATTTAGGAGATTTCAGAAAACATGTTCTTCTCTGCCAGGTTGAAACTGATCTCACATTCCTCTAGGGAGAAGCAGATGGCTGAGCCAGGCAGCCTGGGCAGTCATGGAGGCCACCTTTGCCTGACTGCCCCCCCAGGGACTGCTCCAATTCCTCGGGCCCAGGCTGCTCAGGGCCAGGCTGTGCCCATCCACAGCTCAGCTGAAGCTGGTGGGAAGTGCTGTGGCTGCTGGCAGCAGCTGCATCTGGCCTTGGCCACAGGGTGAGACAGGGGCTGGCGAGGGTCCTGGCCTGGTTTCCCTGGCACTGAATGGACAGACAGACAGACAGACAGTGATCCTGACACTTCTCATCTCAGTGCCCTCTTGAAAACTTTGCAAGTGAACAACACCATTAACCCCACAGCCCCAGCATGGGGAGGTGACCACCCACTTCCTCCTGAGCTCCTACAGCCTTTCTGCACCTCACTTTCCAATGCTAAGTCTGGTTCATGGGCAACCAGAGCCCTGAACCAGAATGAAAGAGAATGGGAAAGCACTGCTCAAAGCAGATTATATTTGCTTTTCAACACATCCCCCAGTTGCAGATGTCAGCACAGAGAAAGGTAGAAAGAAAGGCTTTCTTTCCCATCTCCTTAACTGTTCCTAACTTCCTTCAACAAATCAAAGTGTTTTCTTGAAGGGTGAGAAATCTCAGTCTCATACTATTTTAAATTGGCAGCAAGGGGTTTAGAGCAAGGAGAAGAATGTTTGATTGCATAAGAAAATTCAGCCAGAGAAAGAAAGTGATGTCCTGTAGGGTTCTGGCTACGAAAAAGTTCATTATTAGTTTAATTCTTTTAGTGAGGTTAAACTATTTCAGATTATTCCTCCTAACCCTTGCATTTCAGACTCTCACCCTCTGGTTAGTTACCTGCATGCCCATAGTAATGAAGGTATTGGAAAACATTGTCAGACCCCTCCTCTGCCAGGGCCACGACTGAGAATTGTTTTCCAACACAGTGGTTGCTGCACTGTTGTTGGACTCTTTTCCTGCCCAACATATGTACAGCAGTAACTTTTTGTTTTTAAACAACCAAGCTGTGGCCTGTTAACCTGCTAATTAATTTTCAACACCAGAGGATGTCCCCTTATATAGTCACAGACTCATTTATGTTGGAAAGAACCTTTATGCCAAGTCGACCACTAAACCACTTCCCTAAGCACCACATCTACACTTCTTTTAAATACCTCCAGGCATGGTGACTTCCCTGGACAATCTGTTTCAGTGCCTGACCACTCTTTCTGTGAAAAACTGCTTGCTAATATCCAATCCAAATCTCCCCTGCTGCCACTTGAGGCCACTTCCTCTCATCCTGTCACTGTTACCTGACAGAAGAGACCAACCTCACCTGGCTGCAGCCTCCTTTTAAGGAGTTGCAGAGTGACAAGGTCTCCCCTGAGCCTCCTCTTCTCCAGGCTAAACACCCCCAGCTCCCTCAGCTCTCCTCATCTGACTTGTTCTCCAGACCCTTCCCCAGCTCCATTGCCCTTCTCTAGACACCCTCCAGCACCTCAATGTCTTTCTTCAAGTTGAGGGGCTCAGAACTGGACACAGGATTCAAGGTTGTGGCCTCACCAGTGCTGAGAACAGGGGGACAATCCCTGCTGGCCACACTTTCTGATCCAGGCCAGGATGCCACTGGCCTTTTTGGCCACCTGGGCACACCCTGGCTCATGTTCAGTCACTGTCAGTCTGCACCCCCAGGTCCTTTTCCTCTGGGCAACCTTCCAGCCACTCTTCCCCACGCCTGCAGGGTTGCAGTCCCTGTGTTCAGATCCATCCAGGTGCCACACATGGAGATATCTCCATTTGATGAAGATACATGGTGTAAATTGTACACTGGGGACAGAGCCAAAAATCACACACTCCTCCCACTACCCACCAAATACCCAAGCTCATAACAACAGCAGTGTTCAGAGCAGGAAAAACCAAAGAGAGAACTGAACACAGCAGAAAAGCATGCTAGCCCACATCAGTCCCCATGATCTAAAGGATGTGCCAATTTGGGAAGGACAGGGGTCATCATTTGAGGCTGCCTTTAAGAGCAGGCAGGTGGGAAAGGTGTTGTGAGCAGCAACCCATCAGCACAACTTCACATACGGATAATGCCAGACTGCAGCCAGAAACATCACCAGCTATTGTCACTGCTCAGATCCACTGTCAGAGTGACACAATTCAAGGCCTCCCAGTATGACTGTTAGGTCTGGCCTGGTCTCTCCAGTTTCAGCCTGATTTCCTCACCACATGACAGAGCCCAGCAGCAATCACTCTTTTCCCTTGCTCTTTATTCATTCCCTCTTTTGTTTCCCTCAACCCTCAAGCTGAAAAGAAAAAAAAAAAAGGGAAAAAACCAAGACTGATCAAGACCAGACAGTGACTAGATTTTGTTGCCATAAAAATAAATGCAAGAGGAAGAGGTTTCCCTTTTCCAGCTGTTAAGACCATTCCTACTTTTGGCTGTAAAGCCCCGATGTATTTGCAAATTTCTGCCAAAAACAGCAGCCATTGGTGCAAAAGTGCAAGAAACGAAATGAGCACAGGATACAAACATAAAGCAAAAGATCACTTTGCTCCTCTCAAATAATTGTGTTTGTGCTTCATTTGCTCATGAAGACCAGCACTGTTAGGTGTTATTGAGTCTCTTGTTTTCAGTAAGATCATCCATGTCCCTCTACCTGGAAAGTTCAGCGAGAGGCACCTGCGTCAGTTACAAGTAATCACAGAGCCACAAACAGACCCCAGGAAGGGCTGCCCAGGGTCCCTTTATTCCTTCTAGGAATATAGGTTCCTGCTAGGTCCTGAGCTTCAGCTGCTCTCCTCACTGCAAACTCCTGGAGGTCCTGCTTGATGGGAGCATCTCCCAGGGCATGTTCCTGCCTGCTGCACTTCTCCCAGCTGCTCAGCCCCAGCCCTGTCTCTTCAGTATCCCCATGCTCCAGTAAATGGAGCCACAAGGGGAAAGTCTGCATTCACTGACACGTTAAAAAAAGTGACTGATCCCAAGGACTGGGAAGGCTTGTGGAAATCCCCACAAAGCAGCTGCTTCTGTGGCCTTTTCTCCCTATCCTGGGGATAGGCAACACAGCCCGGGCAATGGGTCTGCTTATTCTGTTAAGAATCAGTAACTCTGGGCCCATCCTTCCCCTCCAGCTAGACTTTAACTTTTAAGGCCAAGAATACAAAGGGATAGAATGAAAGTCTCCTACAGCCTGTCAGTCTTGCTGTCCCACAAATTTATCCTATCAATTTATCACCTTCACTGCACTGATGTCTGTATTGAACATTAATTTGTTATGTGTCTGGGTACAGAGCCCTGAACACCCTGGGATGTTTTTGGAAACCAAAGCAACAGAGGTTCACTGAATGTGTGATTCCTCCAGATCTGTGCTGCACTGGAATGAAATGAAGGTTTGGATCTGTCTTAGTTTGAGAAGTGGGCCCATGGGAATCTCATGAGGTTTAACCAGACCAAGTGCAAGATGCTGCACCTGGGTCAGGGTGACCCCTGGTGCCAATCCACGCTGGGGAGGAACAGACCCAGAGCAGCCGTGCTGAGACCTGGGGGGGCTGTGGATGAGAGCTGGGCATGACCCAGCAAGGCAGCCCAGAAAGACAAACACCCTGGGCTGCATCAAAACCTCGTGGGCAGCAGGGTGAGGGGAGTGATTCTGCCATTCTGCTCTGCTCTGGTGAGACCCCATCTGAAGGGCTGTGTCCAGCTCTGGGGTCCTCAACACAAGGACATTAACCTGTTGGAGCAAGTCCAGAGGATGTCACAAAGATGATTAGAAGCACGGAGCACCTCCCCTATGAGGAAAGGATGAGTGAATTGGGATTGTTCAGCCTGGAGAAGAGAAGGCTTCAGGGTAACCTCACTGCAGTACCTGAAGAGAACTTACAGGAAAGATGGGTCAAAAATATTTACAAGGGCATGCAGTGCCATGACAAGGGATAATGGGTTTAAATTGAAGGAGAATAGGTTTAGGTTAGATATTATGAAGAAATTCTTTACTGTGAGGGTGGTGAGACACTGCCACAGGTTGCTCAGAGAAGCTGTGGTTGCCCTGTCCTGGGAAGCATTCAAGGTCAGGCTGCACAGGGCTCTGAGCAGCCTGCTCCAGTGGGAGCTGACCCTGCCCATGGCAGGGGAGCTGGAATAAGACAAGTCCCTTCCAACCCATACCATTCTGTGAATCTACTGAAATAGATCTGGAGCACCAAATATTCTTTACAGCTTTCTACCCCACTCAGGATCGAGGATATATTCACATTTCTGAGAGAGAACCCTGCTACTACTTGGATACAACTTTCCCACTCACTCCAGCAGAAGCAGGTATGAACCAAGGAGATAAAGTGCAATTCACATCCTGCTGTGAAGACTGTTCAGGAAAAATGCACTTTCATCTTTTAAAAATCAGACAAAATCAGATTTAATACAAAATGTATCTTATCCTTCCACATAACCAGCAACATGACATTAAATTTCTTCTGTCTCATGATATATTTAATGAGGGGGAGAAAACCAGACAAGTGCACTCCCCTTTCTCCAGTACTCCTTGTTATTCTTCCAGAACAATTCTTCAAAGGTACTGAGATCACTGTATGTTACCTCCTTTTTGAAGGATCAGATACATTGCATCAAAAAGCATGCAGGAAAAGTTCTAGGGCATGAAACCAATTTTTGCACACTTTTATCTGGGTCACCTTTTCTATTGATTCTGCAAATACTGTATCATTTTTTTAAAGTTAAGGGTTTTTTTAGTTTAAAAAGAAGAGAACATCAGAACTCAAGTCAAACATCCATCTCAGCAAAGGACTGGTTTTGTTGGGTGACTCCAAATCAAAAAGGTAATTTTTTTTTTAAATAATAAAATCCATCTAACAGTGAAAGGGATCTGGATCGACTTCTAAATTCAGTAAATGCCCTCTTCCCATACTGGGTCTGTTTTCATGAATACCATTAATACCATCTTTGCTGTTAGGTGTACAAAACTTAGCAACAGCTGACAACATCTAAGAAAGCTAACATGAAACAAACACATCAAAACCACTCAGACACATGTTTTAGCATTAATTCCTCCCTTCCTTTCTCTGCTCCTCTGCCAAGTTTTCCTCCATGGTTATGAACTATTTGGCACAGCCTCCAGCTTTGCTTTATGTTGTTTCATCAACCAATTTGTGTCTTGAGGTGCTCTGAAATAGAAATAGTAAGTAAGAACTGGCCTCAGGTGATATTCTGTATTAGGAGGAGATGACTTATTGCAGACATCCTGAAGATCTGTATCAACTTCATCTGTACACACACATGGTAGATGGAGGAAGGACCCTTCTCAGAGGACTCCTACCAACAGCTGACAGTTCCTAGTACGGACAACTCAGAAAATTTGCTTACAGTTCCAGATGACAGCAGAATATAATAAATAAAGTCATGGGGAATTTCAATTAGGTTGGTGAAAATAAAGAGCTAATGAACTGTCTCTCAAGTGCTTTTCCAGAATGGAATGCTTTTACTTCTGAGAGATACTTTTTGCATATTTTCACGGTGGTGTGATGCTGGGAACTCCACCACATTGTCCAAGAGCCTGATTATCAGATGTGCTCCTGCTGGAATTTGGGCGCCTGCTTTGACAAAACCTTGTTTCACAGGGATCTGGGCACACAGGAAGAGAGCCTGTGCACTTCCAAGTCAGAGCTCAAGAGGGGCCTGACTAAGGTAAGCATTTATTCCCTGGCTCTGGGACACTTGTCTGGCCTGCTCAAGGAATGTCTGAACAGATATATCAACTTTTTTGTACTCATTTTTCCCAGTATGGACAGCTAAGATGGAAAGATGAGTAATCATTTCCACCACATCCACTGTGTGACCCATACAAAACCCCCAGCCTAACTGATTTCTGACACACAAATTATTAAACCCCAACACTTTCTTGCCATGATTTTACCCCATTAAGCCTTGTCCTCATTAGGAACCTTGCCAGTCCTGCACGAGGAGTCCTTGCCAGTCCTGCTGGATGCTGCCTCCAGCACTGCACATCAATAACCAAAGAGCTGCAGACAAGTGAGCTGCCCTCTCTGCAGCAGGGCTGGAGGTGCCTTTGCCCAAGCATGGCCCTGCTTCCAGAACTCCACCCTGCTGTACTCCATCCATGGCCCAAGTGCAGTTATTAATATACTTCTAATTGCAGGAATTATTGCTCTGTTACACTATGTCTTCTCTCTTCCCCCATGCATTAACTGGTTGCTTGGAGCTTTGCAATCCTTCAAAGAAAATAAGACTGAGGAGGCTCATGTTAAATTGGGAAATGAGCACGCCTTGCTGGCTACCCTGAGAAACTAGGACAGGCTTCTCTCCACCAAATCTCCAGGTATCTCTGAGGCAGCAACAGTCGGCACAATTCTTAAAATACGCACAGGCTGATTAAAGGCTGGCTTGCAGCACTCACCAGACCTGCAGCATTAGTGAAGACTTTTAAAATCAGACAGACAGGACAATTTATGAAAAGAAACCTTCTCCAAATGCAAGACTGCTTGCTGAAGCCCTTTCCTTGCTCTCCCACCTCACCACACACCTAAAGCTCCTCTTGGGAAAGCCTGAGGACAGTAGTGGGCATGAGCAGAGGTACCCACACCTTGGATGTCAGTCCAAATTCAAGCCAGCAGCTGTTTGAGTGTTAAAGCTGGGTTGTAAACCACACTTTACCAGGGTTCCTGACAACCAGCCTCCATCCTGCTTCATCCCTTGCTGGGAGATGCAGGGCAGATGTCTGAGGGGAAAGCAGAGGGCTGAGCCGGGACAGCTGGCCAGTGGATCTCCAAAATGTCACAGGAGACAGCTGCAGAGCAGACTTTAAAGCAAATATCCCTTCCCAACAAGTCCCTTTCCCTGGGGGAAAGCTTTTCCCCTGTGTGTCACACCCCAGGTCCTCCCATTCATGTGCTTGTCTCACACTGCAAAAGCTCCACTAGCGGAGAGGAGCCGAGCGCTGCCGGGCCCTGCGCTCCCCTCGGGGATGGATAAATCCAGGCTGAGTAACCAGAAACATCCCCCTCACAAGAGGGGGAACAAGGCCTGCTGCCCTTCCACCGCCTTCCCCACCTTCCTCCCAGGTGTCAGAGCACCCCCATGCCAAAATGAATTTAATATGGGGTTGGCATCCTGTCACTATGGATGAAGCAAAGCAATACGAATCATTTGGATTTACTTATGTCAGTTTAAATTCAGGCAAGGTTGCAAATTTGGCTTTGACAGAGCCCACCACAGCCCAGCAGTGCAAAGGGCAGAGCCCAGCTGTGGCAGAAGGTGCCCTGGCAGGTACCACCCTGGCCATCACTGCTGGCTGCCATTTCTGTGCCGGGCTCAGGCTGTGGCGCTCCAATGCCCATGGCAGGGGGTGGGCTCCAGCTTCCCTCCACACAATCACCCTACAACCTCAACCATGCAACCCAGCCTGCTCAGCTTGCTAACACCTCCTCATTTAAATATTTAGGGCACTTTGCCACAAATGCAGGTACTTTTGCTCCCCTGCTCTTTCACGTGGACTTCACTAAACAGCTTTTGGCCACCTGTCCCACAGGAGACAGTTCAGCATCTTGAACAGAGCTATCAGGCACACAGGTTAATGGATGAATGTTAATGTACAAATATGCTGAACCTAAATGGTCTCTCTCAAATGAGATTCAGAAACAACTACAGAAAATATAGTCAGAGGTCACCAGAGAAACCTACTGGTAATGCAAATTCAAATTTATACAGAATCATAGAAAAGTTTGGGTTGAAAAGGACCTTTAATTATGTATTAATTACAATTAAAATGGATTTTACTCCAATCCTCTGCATATACACAACCTGTAAGTGAAGGAAACATTGTCTCTAAAGGACCTCCTATAAAGCAAATTAAGTAAACACCTTTAAACAAAGCTCAGCATCCCTCCAAATCCAGGCAAGGTAGTTACAGCTCTCTTTAGCCTGTACTTCATGGATCTTCACAGCAGTCGTAACTTTCTCATTTGTCCTTTGCAACATTATGACAACTTCTGAATAACTGTGAAGCAGCACAGCTTCCTCAACTGGAACATCCTCCACTGTCCCAAGGCAAACTGCACTGATTTGGTTTAATTTCCATTTATATGGCTGTGTTTTCCAGATGAAACGTGTGGTCTAAGCAAAAAACACATCCAGATTCTTCACTGCCTTCATCAAAACTCAGCCATATGCTCTCACATGTCCCACTGAAACAACCAAGGCCACACCTGGTACCCCAAAATCCCTTAGAGCACTCTGCCCTTCAGGAAGCTCTGTAGTGCTCTGTTGAAAGATGAACAGTGGTCAAAAATTTTATTCTTCATGGAGGCTGTATTTAAAAAGATTTTCTACTGTCCTTGTTGGAGTTTCACATTTTGGATGTGTGACAAAGCAGACATCGTGTGCAAGGAAATATAAATTCTGACTGCACAAAACTACCCTAAAGCTAGAATTTCAGCATTGGATCCAGACTGAATTTTACCCCTTGAATCAAATTGCTCAGGTCTTCTCTGCTGCTAAAATAAAGGCAGAATTTTGTCCTGAAAGATTCCTGTCGCTCCTCAGTTTAAAGGAGAGTTTAACTAGAGCCCTGTCAAGTTTCTAGTCCCCACCTCAAATAGCCTTGTCAAGTCACACAATCAGCAAGAAGCAGCCAGGGCAGGGTTTTATTGTCAGGGAATGCAAACAAGCAACAGGCAGCGCTGTTCATATATCTCACGTTGGTGCATATAATTTTAATTAAAGCATTTATGTAAATACAGATGCAAATCAGGTTCAGCATAGCATCTGACAAATTACTATCAAAGACCTGAGGCTACTGGCAAATTATCAGCATGAGCTCTCATGATGTGAAGGTATGAAATCCAATCTTTGTCCAGACACTGTATATTTATATATGGCTTAAATTGGCAGTAAAACACCATACTGATGCATACGAAAGAAGTTAAATAGTCTTCAATTTGAAAAAAAGAGCACTGAGGAGGTAAACCAACATCCTTGTAATTTGTCCTTTAGACAGCCTGTGTCTAGCAAGAAAAAACCCTTTCTGCAACACCTACCAAAGAAACTCAAAGCATCTCTGAAATCTTAATTAATCCATACTCTCCCCAAGGGATATCTATTTTAAAGATGGTTATATGGAGCCTGCATTCATCTCTCATTTGCCAAAGGCTCCCAGGGGAAAAGCCACAGAGATCAAATCTGGACCTTGGCTGTGCTCCTCCACGTTCCCATCACAAGACTTCCCCTTCACAGAAATCACAAGAACTCACTCACACTACAGAGGTGTGAACCTCTCTGGCCTAGATATCACTGCCTCAAAGTAGTGTTAACTTCAAAACCTTGTTTAACTTGCAAAGATGATTACAAGACAAGAAAAATAAAGGAAAACAAATCACAAAGAAAAAACACCCACTCCCAACATTTGAAAACTGAAGGAATCTTTAGATCATACTGAAAGAATCTTATCTTTGAAAAATGAAAAGTTATGACCAAGGTAATCTTCACAGCAGTATCAGCAGCAACTTCTGCTATTTCTTCCCTCCAGGTTCAATTCCATGTTTAGGGCCTTGCAAGGGAAGACAATTCTCCTTCATTCAGAACCACTCAGTAAGACAATGCTTGGAAAGAGGCAATAGCTCCTAAGGTTTTAAAGCAGACTTAACTTGATCAACATCAATGATGTTTAAGTACATTTTGCCTGCAATACCCTCACACATTTCCCAGGGTATGAAATTCCCACTGGCACTGACAGAAATGAAATCACATTTCCTATTTATTTGGAACAGATGCATTAAGTTCCTTGGAAACAATTGTTATTACTGGTGATGAAGAAGGAAACACAGTAAGGTTTGGAGTTACACAGGTAGATTCACAGCGTGACAAAATGTGACATATACATGTCATATCATTACTATGACAACAGTGTTCAGAAGATGTGTAACCAGCATTTTGTAAGCATATGGTCATATACTGGCCCCTTCCTGTGCTCAAAATGAAAAACAAAACAGAGGGACAGGAGCTAAAGGCATGAAGCCACAGACTGGCCAGTTTGCATTCCTTTGTCCTGATATCAGTTATAATGACTGCACAGTCATTCAAATGCTTTGCTTATAGATGTGCTTGTTTGTCTTTAGCATCTTGCTTCCAAAATACTCAAAAAACCTCCAAGAAACATAAAGAAATAGCAAGTGTTGGTTTTGAACATTGGGACGCCAGTGTGAATTCCTACAGTAACTGTGATTTCGTGGCTGCAGGGAGTGTGTGGAAGAGGGGAACAAAAAATGCTGATGTAATTAAGGAAATGATACTGAGGTTGCACCTCCTGTTATCTGTTGGAACAGGCTAAATGTGAGACCTTTATGCTCCTGGAAATTGGACATCCCTGCTTTCCATGGCTTTTAAGAGAACTCACGCACACATACACATATATATATATATGTATATATATTTGTGAGTGTGTGTGTATGTATATGAAACTTGCTGAAGAGCAGTTAACATTGCAAGCTCTGCTTCTCCATAGCACATCTGAATCTTTAATGGAGTACCTGCTTTAGCAAAATAATTTTCTGGGTCTACTTTTCAAGAAGAAAAGTGGCAAGTTTCACTGAAGTGAGGGGAGGGGTCAAGACTGTTACAAAGGATGAAACACCCCCCATACTTATTTTGGGAGAAAACCAAGCCAAAACCACAGCCTTACCATATACTGGTTCCAAGTCAGGGCCCAAATAGCTAAAAGAGGCCAAGTTTGCCATCTTGACAATTTCTTGTTGATAATCACATCTCAGTATCTTTTTCTTATCTGACGACTTAATCAGGCAATTTCAACAGATTGAATGATTGCACTAGTTTTGCCAAAAGCAGTAAGTGACTTGCAACATACAGGCAAACAGATAAACAAGAGATTTGCAGGTCTGATGTGGCCCCAGCTGGCACATCCTTAGGGAATTGTTTGGAAATCAGCGGTCCCATACTGTACTGAGAAGCTGAGCCACTGAGGCAACTCATTACCCAGGGACATGGGTGCACCAGAGGAAAAGGAGAGGGCAGGACAGTATAACTGCAGCCAGGCTGGGGGAGAGATTTTAATTCCCTGCCTGACCTTGTGTAAACCATTTTTACTCTCCAGAGCTTCTTCACTTAATTCTTGTAACAAAACTTTTCCGTATCACAAATACTGGTATGGTAAATAACCAAGAGGATACAAGGTGCTTGTATTTTAAAAATATGAGATCAAATAAGCACCAATAAACCACTCTCTCATCTGCTTCTCCAGTGAGGCTTGGAATAACCCTGAAGGCCTGAGTAACCCTGTTCTTCTTGAGCAAAGAAATGTGTAACTCTAAAATGCTGGGGAGGAAGAGAAGAGCAGTACTTTATCAAAGGACCTGTACTAGCAGTCTAACAACATAATCTCTTGAAGGGAGCCAAGGATTAAAAGTTGATGTGGAAAGAGACAGTAGGCAGTAAAAATACAACAGTATCCATCTTTCAAAACTCAAGGGGTCTTGAAAGAGGGTGCTAGGAAGCAGGAAGGGAGCTGCTCTGCCCAAGAGGTAAAGTTGTGCCTTGTTTCCTCTGTCTGCATATTTTTCCACCTTTTATTTTTGGATCTCACAACACTATCCAGCATAGATGGCACATAGCTGGAAAAACAGACACTGTGCCCTGTTCCAGAGCACAGCAGCAACACTGGGACCACCCTGCAAAGAAGGAAGGTAAGAGAGAACATGGAACATTCCAATGCATCTCTCACCTCTGTTTTACTTAGGAGGATTTGAAAACACAGCTTTAGGAATTTACAGGAACTGATTTTCCAGAAGTGCTCCAGCAGCAGAGGAGCCCCTGTGTGCCCCCAAAGGCCGTGCAACGGGCAGGGCTGTGGTGCAGAGCCCGGCTGCGCAGGAGCCCAGCACCAGTCCCTGACGGGCTGCAGAGAGGGCGGCTTCCCCAGCACAGGCACGCCTGCCTCACTCGGGAATCACACCTCTCCAGGCTTGGCCAGGACAGCCCTGCTGGCAGGAGTCTGTAGTGTAGGCACGGCTTAACCCCGAGCTATTTTCAGCAGGAGGCGGGGTGGGATGCGAGCTAACTTCCCAATATACAGCACAGGCTGTGTCATAATACAAAATCCAGCCTTTGCGCCTAGCCACACAGAGCTGCTCCGTGCACTGCAGGTGGGGATCATCAGATGCTGTAAGTAAGAGCCAAGATGCTGATGCCATGAAATAAATGGTTTTATAAACCCCCCAACAGGACAGTTTTCATTGATACACAACTGTAGATGAGCGCTGCTTTGGGCCCCATCACATCAGGTCAGTGCAGAAAGACCCAGCTATATAAGCAGGGCAGTCAAAAGGCCAATTTAGAGTCCTTAAGTCCAGGCAAGCACAATGCATAGACAGCATCACTGGAAAAAATGTGGAACTAACACATCTCCAAGGAGATTAAACTCTTCTGAAAAGGCCAGGTTTAGCAGGTGTCCCAGGACAGCCTGATCGCAGACTCAACCAGAGCCATTTTATTTGGCTGGCTGACCTGTCCCCCTGTTTCTGCCCATGAACTGGTTTTGCCCTTTTGTCTCTTTATTTTAGGCCTGGATAACATTTTCTTGTGTCAGAATTTACTGTGACCCAAAGCAGCTAGTGGCTGGAGTAGCCACCAATCTAAACACACATGAAAACTTGGAAGTAACACTTCCAACCCCGTTTATCACCACTGTGTATCACACAGGGAAACAGTTATAGCTAATCAACAGCTGGTTTTTGCTAAAAATGCTAGAGACCTGCAAGTTCCAATGAACTCCCAGTACCCCACGGACAACTCAGATGCCAAGATATCACTTCAAAGCCTAGACTTTAGAAACCACTTTTCATAAATCTGTACAATCATTTTTATCTTGACATGACTACATTGCCAGAAACAGAAAAAGAATTATGATTTGTAGCATTTTCTAAAGCACAGTCCAGTTCTCAGTCCGAAAGTGCTGAAATGAGGAATTTGCCCAAGACTGCAAATACATGCTTTCTCCTTGGAAACGTAGCTCACAGAGGATACATCTGGAATTCCTCTGCTGCCAGCCACTGGTTTAGTTCATGTTATGATACCAAGAACTGAAAGTTGTTTCTGCTGAGAACCCCTCCTTCTTCCAGTTGTTTCATAGGATAGAGTGAGTTTCTATACTAATGGAAATGTTAATTATCACCGTGTTTTCCCACATAATTGATACTTGATAACCGATGCCTTTGGCAGAGGTAGGACATGGCCCCCCACATTCTGAATTACACTGATCTTTCCTCAGGAAAAAGAGATTTTACATCTCTCACCTGTGGTTCAGTCTCAAACTCAGAGCTGGATGAATCGTGTCTGTTTTGGATGGCAGACTGCTCCTAACTACCAAGGAAAAGGTGAGGGAAAGGCTCCCAGAACTCAGGTGGAGCTTCGTACCCATGCTGAGAGGCAGACCTTTGTTAAGGAAGGGAGCAGCTCTACAAAAGGAGAGGTAATGGCACCCACTGGAAACTAAAAACCAACAATGATCTGCTCAGCAGTCTCCACCGCAGCTTTCTCTCGAAAAGCTGCACCAGCCAACAGCCAGGGACTCAATTCTTGCATCTACCCATTTTCCAGCTTTTGGAGGAATTACCTCAGTAAAGGGTCACAAAAGAAGCTTAAGATCTGGCTGTTATTCTTGTAGCAGGAGAATCCCAGAAGTCTTCCCCAAAGACACTTATGCTACTTCTGAGGGCAAAAGCAGATAGCATTCAGTAATGCTGCTGGAATATTCCTGGAGGAAAGCATGACAAGGAGTCCCACCAGTGCCTACTGAAATCATACAGGGCACAGCACGACCACCAAGTTGTGTCCACCACATTCACCTTGCCAGAGCTGTGTGAAATAAACATTAACTTAAATATTGTTTCAGTGAAGGGCTTTGAATTTCTACCCTGGGTCTGTCCTAACTTTGCTCCAGCAATTGAAAGGAATGGCTCCAGGAGAGAAACCAAGTATCTGTTGAAACTTGGTATGATGTGGGATGAAATATTCACACTCTGTAAGAAATAACAAGAAAATAGTACCAGAGAATGTTTCTGATAGGGATTTATTTTGCCACCTGGCTCCACTTCAGCACTACCTGCAACCCCAGAAGCTCAAAGAGTATTAAAGACTGGACATTCCTGACACACCCTGCATCTTCCAGACACAGAGGACCTTTTTTACTCTGAAGGCCAGCTGCATGTGGGAAAGATCTTAAACACCGTACAAACTCGTCCTCATTTCTGGAGGTCCTCATACCTGTTCTCTTTAAAGCATATCTCCCTACCTTACCAAAAAATGCCTCCCACATGTATTTACACCAATGTTCACTCTGCAGATGGCTGTGGGAAAGAAATAGAGATTTTAATCTGCCTGGTGTACCACCAGCTGAGCTGCAGTTGGAATTCAGTGGACAGACTCTTTATTGCTGGTAGACTTACGTGATGAGATGAACACAGTTTTATCTCCAAAATCTGGATGGAGGGGTAAAATAGCTTCCCTGCTGTTTCTTGGTACCAGAGAGAACTAAAACAGCTGGCTCCTTCCCAGGGAATTCACTACTCAGTGCTCATCTCTGTGATGATGCAGGAGCTCTGTTTGGAAGGAACAGGAATGACTTGTAGCAATGGCTTCAGATGAGGCTCAGTGAGTGTGCCCCTCTTTCACACTAACCAGACTTCAATAGGGTATCATTACAGTCTCGGGCAAAACATTTCCATTCTCTGCTGGCTTTCTATTGCTTGGCTCCAGGAAAAATGTTCAACTTTTGTGCCTCAGTTTCCCCACCACTCAAACAAGAGTAATAAAACCTCCCATGGAGGTATCAATTACACCTTGGTGCTTGTATAGGAGGAGGAAAGCACTACAAGAACCAGAGATCATCAATAAAGCATCCAACACTGCCACTGATGCCTCAGCAAACCACCAGCCCACTCGACCCCTAGAGCCAGATGCGCAGCACTAGCTCAGAAAGCCAAAAAAGAGGAAGAAGCTTCCAGGTTCTTCATATTCATGATATTTTTAATAAAGCTCAACAAAACTTGGAGGCATGTTCTCTGCTGCTGCTCTTGCCCTTTTGCACAGTGAGCAAGTCATAAATATTTCAGGGGAAGAGTCCAGAAAATTTGCAAGACTGGTCCTAGCCTTTTACAGCATTAATGAGCAGACCATTAATAGTTAATGAAGCAGCTGCTGGTGATCTCAGAGGTAAAGGCAAGACGAGAACAGTAGCGTTTGCCCATTCACTACAATGTGATAATGTGAAGGAATGGCTTGATCCTTCTATCAAATTCTCCCCATCACAGCAAGACCCAGAAGCTGATCACAGGACTTCCAGCAGAACCACACACAACCTCTTGCCCCACTGCTGTCACCCAGCACAAATGGAGGGTCTGAACCAAGTGTCCTGATGCTCTGTGCACATCTGAGGGACTGCAAAAGCTTCAGGGCTGTGTCTTAAATACAAGACTAATGTTCCAAACCATCAGGTAGGACCATGCAATGCCTATGTGCAGGTGTGTGTGTGCATCCCATAGCCGCACATATGTAAAAATGACAATAAAAAGAGTGGGTGTTGAGGCCTTTTAAAAGTCTCAACTGTTTGTTCAAAGCTGCACTTTGAAAACCAAATTCACAATACAACTGGGCAGCCAATTTCAAAGAACAATTTCTGTGATTTCAGCCTCAGATACAGTGAGGACTTTGATGAAAAGGTATTCTTGCTGTACTTACTCTTTTGTCTATCTGAACTGACACCCCCTGGCTCTGTCTCTGCAGACAGGAAAGTCCCTTGCAGAAAAGAAGTCACCTTTTGGCAACTCTGCTTGCCTGGAGCTTTACCAAGGAAGGGCACCACTGGCCAGGCTGTTGGTGCAACTGCAGTCCTGCAGCCCTTTTGTTTTGAGAAGAATTGAGTAAAAGTTTGCACACTGCCAAACTCAAATTTCCTTCATTTTATCCCTGGCAGTATCACTGATTTTTAAAGGATTTATGAGGTTTGTTTCCATCTTCCTCCACATTCATGTGTATGTGGGTCCATCAATCCCATCACAGTAACTTCCTACTGGTCTAATGAAAGCAGGGAAGTTGTGGAGAGACCCCGCACCACCTGTGCTCTGGAGAGTGGCCAGTGACACCCAGTGCACACAGGAATTCAGCACCACAAATCAAACACACTAAAAGCGGTTTGCGTCAGTCCGGCTGGCCCCAGGAATAATCAGTCTCCTGGATTTCAGCTCACATCACATCTGGTTTGTCAGTTTAAGCCTTTTCTGTGGTTTTCTAATAGGGGTCTGCAGAGAAAGCAAGGATTGATAGCAGAGAGGCTCCCTGAAGACCCCCAGATGGATAGGGACAGCCAGACCCACCTCCTTTGACAGCAAACTGAGCTGGGTTTGGACGCAATCTGAGTATCTCCCTTTTATGTAAGTGTCCTTAGCACAGAGTGCAAAAGTTCATCTGTTCCAGCCGTTCAGGACTGGCAGTCAAGAGCTTTGCATTCAAAGGGAAGAGAAAAAGGAAAAGAAAAGCTTAATCTCAAAGTTACAGTCTTAATTCCACCCTCCAAACCAGAGATGTTTCAGTAGTGCAGGAGTCAAAGGCAACTGCAGCACTGGGCCCTTTGTTAAATAATTAACTACGATTTACCTAATCCATCCATCCCAGGTTCTCACTGAAGAGACAAAAACCATCCCCATCAACACCCCACTCTTGCCTAAGCAATGAGTTTCCTACATCACCTCCTGGGATAATCCTCTAGTTCTTAACAAAACTGCTCCTTGACTTTTCTCACCTTCAGACATGATTCTGCCTGCTGCTCTCAATGCAGATCAAAGGCGACCTTAGTAGATCCTTACTGTGCTAAGACATAAATTTATTAAGTTAAATTTCAAGTAATTATGTTATTTTGTAATTTTATTAAAAACTATCATTTGCCAAAAATGCTCTGGAAAATAATTACTACTCAGACTTAATAATAAAGTACATAATTAGCAATGAATGTATACTGTCTTTTTTTAAAATCCATAGCATGTACTGCTCCTTCATGCTTTGAGTGGGGAGTGTCTTAAAGTGATCATAAACAATGATTTAAAGACTGTATACTGCCTCTTTTATACTGTATACTACTACTGTATAATGAGAGTATACTGCCTCTTTTTAAAACCCATAGCATGTAATGCTCCCTCATGCTTTGAGTGGAGAATGTCTTAAAGTGATCATAAACATTGATTTAAAGACTTTAATACCTTAAACTAATTTAAATCACATTAAGGATGAAACATTACATAGGAAGAACCCTGCCAGATTCAGATGTGTGTTGGGCTGTTCCTCACTCACACACTCTATTTTGCATAATTTAAGAACAAATATTTTAAAACAGCAGACAAGTAAAAAAAAAAAAAACTTTAATGATCAGAAGAACCTCCCCAACCTCATGTTTCTTAATCAACTTTCTATTAGCTGCCTGTTTCATTTAAAAAAAGAAGGAAAAAAGTTGACATTTTACCTTCTCCTCCAGCAAAACTTTGATGCTAAGTGTGTGTTACATTTTCTGTTTCCAACCCTTTGAGAATTATTTTTTACTGATTTTACAAGACAGCAAAGGGACATGGGCCATTCATGCACTAGCCAAAAATTTATCAAGCTGCACCCAAACAAGCCAAGTGGCCACAGCAGAAGCTGAAGAATGTTCCAAAATTAGTATCTGTCAGCAGCAAAGACCAGCACTAAAGGGTTGCAAATCACAGTCCTTTTCCACTGCTGTGCAGAGCAGCAATCAGGAATTTGAGCAGGAGAAGGGTGTCAGCCAATCTGTGCCAGATGCTCAGCATGGAACTCATCTGGGAGATGCTGCAGCAGGGCCTGGATGCACAAGCCAAGCAGTGACCTTGCAACACACAGTAGCAGCCTCCACCCCGAGACTCAGTAAAGGACCAGGACAAGAGAGAAGGAACAAATAAAACCCCTACTTACACAGGGATGAACAAAATACAGGCAGATTAAAAAAAATAAAATAACTAAAGCATGTTAGATGAAAACATGAACCAGTGTAAGTGGTCCTCCTGCTTGTGTCAGTGAAAGGCAAATAGGAAAGGATGCCTTGACTGCAAGGCAGGTAACTGAAAAATACAATCAAATTCCTACCTTGGCTGCAGAAATCAATACAGAGAGGAAACTCAGGTAGGAATTCAGGTTTCCTGTGCAAATACACCATTCAAAATGCATCAAGCTACAACTCACACCACTCCAGACAACGTATCTCAAAGCCAAAAGTGTGGCAGAGCCCAGGTGATAATTCCAATCCCTCTTGCTGTCTGCGACCATCTGTAAGTAAAGCAGCCTGCAAACAGCCACAAATCCTTTGCCACACAGTACTGCATACCATTTACACCACCACCAATTTTGGGATGCAGCTTGTGTTAAATACCCAGAATCTCACTTTTCCCATTCAATAGCAGAGTTCAAAGCAGATCCCTGTCTCCATCAAGCACCACAACAGGCTTTGCCCACAGATGGAAAGGTGCTCTCCTTGTCCTGTGAGCACCCTGCCACAGCAAGCTCCTTGCTGGGATACAAACTGAGCCCTCCAAAAAATGTCAGGGTGGGAACAGACTGGTAGGGGAAGAGGGGAAGGAAGAGAGTACCACAAAGAAAATAAAAATGCAAACCATGTGCTCAACAATGATCTTCCTCCTGAACTGAGAACAGGGCTCAGACAGGGATTTGTACATTTTTTTTGTGTACATTTTTTTAAATTTAGAAGAACCTTATATTTAAGTCCCCCAGAATTTTTGTGGGTGAGTGGGTGGCAGAGGGCTCAGCACAGAACTGGAGCCACCTGGCAAAGGGTGTCTAGTGCCTGCTCACCCCTTGCACCCTAGGGCCACAGACCCTGAGATTGAAAGCACTCACCCTTGAGCACTTCGTGGTGAGAACAAGACCATTCACTGCTCACCAAGAGGCAAGAACAGAACAAAGAAAAGGCAGTTCAGGTTTCAGGAGATTAAACCACCTCAGTGCTCTGATTTGCTGCTGGAGAAGATGGGGATGGAGCTAAGATCATTCCTATGTACAAGCTCTTTTCAGCATAAATAATATATTGTGACACTCCTCTCCTGACTTGGACATGTACTGAGTGTTCACATGTTCTCCTGGACCATCACAGAGGTAAACACATAAAAATAAGGTTGATAAGGCTAAGATGCAGGATAACAGGACAAACAAACAGAATCTAAGGCACTCAAGTATATTTGTGGTTGAAAGCAAAATCCTTCAGAGAGCTAACATTTTTTTTTCCTTTCTCTGATTTAAGTGTGGATCTTGAAACTTGTGTTTGCCTTGAGCAGTATTTCCCAAACCACATCACCCCCTTGACATCACCAAGGCACACAGACAAATGCCAAGAGATACTCAGAGGAGGGATATCCTGTGAAAACTATTTTAGCAATAGTGAAATTATAAGGATGCTCTCAAGAGATGCCAATTTAAAAGTAGTAAAGAAAACAGTTCGCTCCAAACACATCATTCTTTCTTGTCACTCCAATTCTTTTAAAACACATGTAGAGCCAATTCCTCTCTAATGCTGAAGAATCCCGGACAGGCAGCGAGAAGCAGTGGCTTCTTCAAGCAGCACTTTGAATTTATTCATCACAATTTACACCTGGAAGCTTCCTACCTGCTGTAGTTGGACAAAATCCTGCAGGTCCTCAGTGGCCACCACCCTGTCCTGGGCAGCCTGGCATGGGCACAATGCATTTGCCAACTCTTCCATGCAGCAACCCCTGGCACTTTCCGTGGTTTGAAAACCCCACATGAAGATTTTCAGCATCGTCAGTAAGGTTTTTCAGCTGGTTTCTCAAAGAAAACTAAACCTAGCTCTCAAAAAGGTCACACAGTGGAGCTGGTAGCTTCCTGGCAAGATACTTTACCTGAGCACAGGTTGGAAGGATCTGTGCCTTAGGTTAAAGTCCAGGTAAAAGGCCTACTGTCTCTCTCTCTCTCACAAAAAAAAAAAAAAAAAAAAAAAAAAAAAGGATGTAAAGCCCTGAGACATGAGAAACAGATCCCAAAAATCTGCAACTGCAAGGTAATGACTCCTGGTACTGAACATCACTAGATGGTAATGAAACGCAGCATCATAATGGTGACAGGCTGCAAGAGATGACGTGGGGACGCCAGACAGTAAATGCATGAGTGATAAAGGACTCTGGAACTACCTTTGGCTAAGCAAAAGGAGGGCACTGGTGTACTGGTCCCAGGGGTGGGAGCAGTGACAGTCATGTGGACTCCCAGCCAGGCAGCCAAGTGCTCTCCCTGGGAGGGAGCTGAGCACTCAAACAACTTCCTTGCCTTTCAATCACATGGAAATGAACAACACTCTTCACAGAAGACCAGGAAGGGGAATCTCTTTGGGAAAATGCAGAAAAAAAACAGCTTCAGGGGAAACTAGGACTCTTTGGGATAACCCTATCTTCCACAATTTTCAAGAAAGCTGTACCAAAGCCTGGAAGACAACAAGCACCAAAGCCTTTAACAGCAGTGTGCTCCCAGCATATCATTTAAATAAATCAGTTTCTGGAGAGACAAAAGACAAGGAAAAACTCCCTGTGGTGCCTGACAGTTTGTGCCCAAGAGGATGCTGAAAAAAAAAAAACCCACAACAAGACATATTTGCTTTTGAGGTGGGTGGTAGGAGGAGGGGAGGGGAAGGAATATCCCCAGAAACACTTGAGGCCAGAACCATCAGGACTTTCCTTCATTTTGTGTGAATCAGCAGTGCTCTGCCAGCCCGGCAGCAAAGCTTGGAGATGCTGCTGCTGTCTGCTTCATACTGGCTTTCACTGGCATGAGAGGAGGCAAAAACCTCCCTGCACCAATTCCCAGGCCACCAGCCAGCACACTTTGAAACCCTACAAAACTTAACTGCTTCCAACTGGTATCCTCTTGGATTTTTGTCTTGCTAGTAGGATTTAAGAAAAAGAACAAGTATTTTCCCACTTCTGCTACCTAAGTGAAGTGCAACATAAAGTAACAAACTAATAAGCATGAAATTAGGTTGAGAAATGTAAAAAATAAATGTCCAAAACTTAAGAGTGAGAAAAGTGAACACACACAAGAAAGGCAGCAGGAGGGGTACAGAGACCCTGAGACATACTGATATTTTATTAAATTTCTCTGACAGTGCCTTCAGCAGCAGCTCAGAACCTGCTTTGTTTGGGTGGTATTAAAAAAAAAAACCCAAAAATACCAAACAAACCACAAATAACAAGATTCTGCTTAAAAAGAAAGGAACCACATTCTTCCCTATACAGTTTTGCTCATAGGACTTCTTCCTCCACTTCCTCCATCAAACTGGACAAGAGGTTAAGTAACACTGAATCTGAGCCTTCCTTAGTTATGGTCACTGACTCAAAAGAAGCAAGAAAATATCTCTATTTCTTTGTTGGTGGAGGGGTATTTTGTTTGTTTTAAGCTCCAGTGAAAGAAATATGCAGTTTTAACACTTATTAAAATTGTGGGAACATCATACAATCAACTACAAAAGAGAAGCCAAAATAAACAGGTAATTTGAGGTTGCAAGTTTAAAAAAATATTTAGCATTTAAGAAGGGAAATAAGGTCAGGACAGGATGAATGGTGGGGGTGGGGGGGAAGAGAAGGAAAATCCAAGATTTCAGGCCTCTCATAGGCTCAATAAATAAATGAAAAGCAGTGCAAGACGTCCCCATCCTACCCAACCCACTGCTTACATGAAATTAATCGTCCCCTCCACCAGTGCCAACTGAGACCACACTGCAAATCACAGCATCAAAACGCTACAGATTAAAAGCTAACACTAAAGATTTATATCTCTACATGTCACTTAATGAAGGAGGGAGAGAAGCAGAGGGCTGGTTTCTCTGCAAAGCCAAAGCTACTAGTCTTCTAAGTGGAGTAACACCAGGCAAGTAGCTTTGCTTTTCATCTTGCAACACTTTTCCAGGAAAGATGATGAATTTGAGGCTGTGGAAGAGTTTACCAAGTGAACTGAAAGGCATGGTGGGCAGGTAATACTGCTCTTGAGGAAACTCTGTGACTTGCACAGAGCTATTTGCATTTGCCAGGATGTGCCCATCCCCATGTGATGCAGAGCCTGCACTGCCTGCAGCTGCAGGAGGGGCTGCACTTCACTGGGGCTGCACTCCAGAAGTGAAGCTGGAATTTTCCCAGAGCAGAGGGTGGATGTGCAGACACCAAGAGCTGAACAAGCCCATGACAGCAGGCATGTCTGCATGGGCACATCTCACACCAGGTCTGCACCACCAACACTTGCCATGTGTTGTACCAGCCCAGGGCAGGACATGCCACTGAAGCAGCTGTGCTGGCAAACCCAGGAGTGAAAGGGCCGCTACACCAGCAAAGGGACATTATTGCCAACGTCACCTACTGAGACAGGGCTAGGATGATAAACCCACTATCAGCACATTCACCCAAGGAGAAAGTTCTTGATGTGCTTGTGGGATGCTGACCAGACCAAAGCACCTGGTACCCTGCCTAATGAGATATTAAACATACACAGTCTCACTTTGTACCAAAGCCTGTAGAGATGGGACAAGGAGCAATGGTTTTAAACTGCAGAAGTGTAGGTTTAGATTGGACAGCAAGAAACAATTTAAATATTCCTTTCAACCCTCAGGCTGGACAATCCCAGACAAAGGCAGCATGAGGCAGAGGCCTACAGGCCATCAGAGCTTTTGAACCATGCAGACAGAAAGTGCATCCAAGGCTGAGCCTGGACCATGGTACTGTTTACCCTGTAGTCTGTGTGGGTGGGAGTTGTGGAGATCTGCAGATTCCTCCCAATAAACCTGCAATAGTTAGAGAGGCAAGCAAGTGGTGAGCAGGCTCCAGTTTGCTACATCAGTTTGCTACTGGACAACAGTGTGGAGAAGATACAAACTGCAGCTGGTGCTGGGGAGGCTTGTTCTCAGAGCAAAGCTGAATTCCCTGCCCCTTCCCTGCTTTCAGCACCCAGCATGTGCCCTTGCCCCCAGCCAATTTGCCAAAGGTCGTCAAAACTCACTGCAAGTTCACCCCTTCCACTCCTGACGTGTGATTTCTAACCATGCAGGTGTTCCAGATCCCCTTCTTCCCCATTTGCTTCCCAACCCTTCCTCCCGTCTCCCCCGCAGATGGCAAATGCTCCCCTCTGTCCAGCACTGAATGAGCCTTCCCACCAGAGCCCCGCTGGGGCACTGCCCACTGCAGGCCACGAGCAGTCTCATCCAAGAATTCAAGATGTTGCACCATAATCCACCTCCTCAGCTATCACAATCTCCCAGGATGACTTTTCTGAAGTCTCCTCCTAGCTGCCAACACCTAAACCTCCCCTCCTGGCCTGTGTCACTCTCTCTCTGCTCACTAACAAAACCAAGCCATCCGAGCCTTCTGCAGTGCTAAATACACAAAATCATTTCACACCTCTCCCTCAGTTTCACCAGCAGACTCACAATACTGGTCATTCTACATAAACTGAGCTTATGGAAATTCAGTTTTCACTGTAGGAACCGGTTTGGGGTCCCACGGTCCTGAAAAGAGCTTGCCAAATGCACTGTCTTATTTTCAAACTCACAACATTTTTACAACAACTCCAAGTGCTACTTTTTAAAACCAAAACAACCAACCAAACAACCCCTCTGCCTTGCAAAGGCATGGTGGTTTTGGGGAGAGGGCTGGCTTGGTGATTTCTGAACTGTCTCTGGAAGGCAAGGCTGGAATTGAACACTGCTCCCTTCATCTTCCAACCACCCAACTCATTTTATTTCTACTTTGCTACACCTTCAAAAAACAAACTCTCAAATATTACCCCATATGAAAAGTATTTGAATCCTTCTGGAAATCAACAGCTCTTTCAGCTTTTCAGAAAAAAACTGAACTTACTGCTGCCCTGGGACTGAACTGTATCATTACACTCTGTCAACTTCAGATCTATTTTTGAAGGGTTGATAAAATAAACTAACCACGAATGTTAGTTCTAGCTGATGTGATACATGTAAATACACCCTCACAGAAGACCAGCAATAATCATAATGGCTTTAAGTTAAAGCCTTTATAGATTATTTTAGTGCCAACTTTTGTTTATCACTTACTTTCAGTATGAACAAACAGCATCATGTAGATGTGCAGTAACTTTTAGGGAAAGAACACACTTGCTGAATTAGCCTCACACCTGAAAGAAAGTCAAACTACAATTACACTCCATGTGAAATGTAAATGCAGCTTTACCTTACAGGCATGCTGAAATCTCAGGGAATTCGGCTGTGACACTGCATGTTTCTGAACAAATTCTAATTAAAATACTTTTTCTATTTATTTTTTGTGGATGTTTCCTTTCCTTAAGGGGACACAAAGAAAAATAATTTAGACATGGATCATAACATCCCAAGCAGGAGACACTCCAAATAGCATTTCTGAGAACCATCCAAGTTAGGGCAAAATAAAAAGAAATAGAACCTGAAGATGTCACACATGCAAATACAGTGATGTCACGTCTGGCATTAAAATCTTTGTCTTTTACAAGGATCAGCAAAACCTGCTGTGTTCTCATTCCAGCCTGGAGCAGTTTGAAACTGGTTTGAAAATGCAAAAAGAAGCCAGTAACTTTACTGTATTTAATGTCAGCTTTTTTTGACTTTTAATAAAAACACAATAAAACTTTCCCCTCCACACAAGAAAAAATACTACAAGCTTGGGCTGTTTCATATAATGGATTATTCATTTTACAGATATTGACCAGAAATTACTGATTGTAACTAGAGTAAAAAGGGGAAAAGCGAGTGGAATTCTGAGAGAAAGCGATTGGGAGGAGCGTGCTACTTTCAAACACCGACAGCAGGAAATGTCCTGTGTGACCAAACTCTGACAGCTGAACTCTTGGGTGGACAGGCAGGAAAAACGTCATTTTACAAAGGTGAGCAATCACAAGGTCTTTGGGCTGATGACTGAGCTATAAACACCTATCCCCGCTTTTTGGCACTTATCAGGGATACAAGAGAGGACAAACATGGGACAGCTCTTGGCCATTGCTTTCTGTAGGAGCTTGAGGGGATAAACACGCAGATGGGGGCAAAGTAAAATAAGGACCAGCCAATTCTTAGCATTTATATTCTTCCCAATTGCTGGCCAGTACCTTGCTTTTACTGGTTCAGAAATCAATCTGCAATTCTGTTTCAAAGAGCTGCTGAGTTCATACAACATACTGAAGCCACATCTACATTAGAAAGGCTTCACCGCTACAGAAATACATTACCCTGGCAAAGCACTCTGGTCACAGACACCTCTTAAACAATAATATTGCTCATCTACTGGTCTAATAAAACCACGGCAGCGCACACCACTCCTAATACACATGCCATTTCCCAGCAAGGCTGCATGAATGAAGTTTCTGCTAGAGACATCAGACCTCCTCTAGTTACATCTGTGCCTCCACGACCCAGCCGCGGCCAGGAGAGAAAAACCGCGCACGAAGTTTCATCTGTAGTTTAAAAATAAAAGGCGCCTCAGTGACAGCCTTGCGCTGTGACCCTGCGCTGTCACACGTGCAGCTCCTCAAGGCAATGCACACCCCGGCACCCTGCCCGCTGCTCCCCGCGCTGCGGCGGCGGGACCCGGCGGGCAGGAGCGGCTGGTGCCCAGCGACCCTCATCACCCTTCCCAGCCAGCCAGGAATCCTTCTCTTCCCTCCCATTCCTACTGCTGCGGATGTTTTCTCCCCTTTTGCTCTCCACCTTCCAATCCAAAACTTTTGCTGTGTTCCCCTGCGCGGCAGGACGCTCGCAAGTTCCCAGGGTTTCCAAGGAGCACCTGCCCCAAGAAAGGATGGGGAGCCGCCAGCCGAGAGGCGCTCGAGCAGCCAAGGGGGAGGAAATCAGAGCCATGCCCCGCCTCCCCGGCAGTCCCCCTCAGGAGGGATTCCCAGGCTCTGAACTAACCAGAGTGCTCAGGAAAGAACTGGGTATAGGGATCCCCCAAAGTCAGAGAGGTACTTCCCTGTATCATTCCCAAGTTATACTCCTAGCAAAGGGGGGGGGGGGGGGGGGGGGGATCAGTATCCTTCCCTGTCGCCTTCATCGGAGAGGGAGAGAGAGAAGGGGTCAAAAACAAGAAGACGGTTTGCTGATGTCTTTGGAAACCGACTAAAACAAACGGGAAAGTCACCTCTCGTTAAAAAAAAAAAAAAAAAAAAAAGTGGATATAACGTGCCAAAGCTTGCATTTCCCCAAATATCCCCATTCCGAACAAAATAAATTGCCACGGGAAGGCAGAGCCTTTCGCCGGGTGGAGGAGGGATGGAGCGGGGCGCCCGGCTCTGCCCCGCTGCGGTCCCGGCTCGGTGCCGCCGCTCCGCCTCGCCGCACCCCGCAGTCACCGGCAGCGAGACCCGCGCCACGACCACGGCGTCAGGGGTGGGAGGGGGGCTGCCAAAGAGAGGAGGGAGGGCAGGAGGAAGGAAAAAACACCAAAAATTAAACCAGAAGAAACCGCTGCCAAGTGCGGCCGCGGGCGCGGAGCCACGCGCGGCGGCGGCGCCGGGCCCCTCCCGCGCCCCGGGGCGGCTCTGCCCCCCCGGCCCGGGAGCCCGCGGCTCCTCGTCAGGGACCGCGCTGACAAAATCCCCTGCTCGCCTCTACGTAACGCCCTGTCGAAAGCGGACGCCATATTTTGTGTTGCTGATGTCGACATAGACAAACGTAGACATGTTTCCCCCCCACTCCTGCTTTTCCCCCTTCGCCCAAACTTGCGATCGGGAGGCGGCGGGGAGCGGAAAAAGGGCGAGGGGAGGCAGGCTGCACGGCCAAAAATGAAAAACGTAGCTAAAATAATTAAGAGCCCACCCCGAACAACCCTCCCGGCTCCCACCCCCGGCGATCTCCCCCGCCCTCCCCCCCCCACCTCCCGGCCCCCGCCGAAGTCCAGGGAACCGGACAGTTTCTTGCAGGAGGAAAAGTTGGGAGCGAGCGGTCGGGGCGGGAGCGCCGGCGAGCGTCCGTGCGCGGGGAGGGGGCGGCTGGGGAGCGCCGCGCACCGGGGGAGGGGGCCCCGCCTGGGAAGTTTCCTACCTGCGCCCAGGGCGGCGGCACCGACTGTCCCGGGCGGAGCGGCACCGGGGCTCCGCTCCGCGCCGCTCCGCTCCGTGCGCCGCCCGCGGCCGCGGGACCCCGCGCCCCCCGCCCCCGCCGCGCCGGCCCGCGGGGAACACGCGCGCCCCGCCACGCGCGCACGCACCGGCCCTGCCCCGCCGCGGAAAAAAAAAAAAAAAAAAAAAAAAAAAAAAGGGGAAAAAAAAAAGAAAAAAAAAGGAGAAAAAAAAAAGAGCCCTCGATCGGCGGGGATCTACGCCAAACCCCACATGATCTCTGACGTCAGCCTGCGTATTTGCATACGATACCACCGCCGGCGCGGCCGCCGGGGTCCCTCGGCGCGGCGGAAAGTTGCGCGCGGGGCCGCGCCCCCCCACGGCCCGCCCGGCCCGGCCGCGCCTCCCGCGGCTCAGCCCCCCCAACCCTCACGCAGCCCCTGCCCCGAGCGGGGGCTCCGCCGGGCGCTCCGGTCCCTGCGGTGACACCGCCGGCCCGTGCCCGGCCCGGCCGGTGGCATCGCCGGTCCCCGCTGCGCTCCCCTTCCCGCTCCGCGGACGGAACCACGCGGACCCTCCCGATCGTCCAGGTGGAGCCGGGGTCGCAGCGGGGGACCCCGGCCCCGGGCGGTTCGAGCGGTGGCGACGCCGAGGGGGATGTGGACCCTTGGCAGAGGGGCTGGGAGTGAGGAGCCTCGGACCAGCATCCCGTGGGCTGGAGCTCCCCGTGTGGGGA
Source organism: Calcarius lapponicus (assembly GCA_039654755.1). Lineage (NCBI taxonomy): Eukaryota > Metazoa > Chordata > Aves > Passeriformes > Fringillidae > Calcarius > Calcarius lapponicus. The sequence goes on from CM077464.1 coordinate 145,089,548, forward strand.
GGGCAGCGGCTGGACCCTCGTTCTAGGACGTGGGGACGGGACCAGCATCTCTGCATCGCATCCCTGCTGTAGAGACGGCGGGGGCTGACCCCGCTGTGTGCACGGCGACGGCATCCCCAGGGTCTGCTGAGGCTGTGCCATTACCGTGGGACTGCCCCTCGGAAGCGGGGCAGGTTACCTGGGGAGGTGGGAGGCACTTCTTCATCTTCGGCTTGTGATACAGGTTTTCCAAGCCACGGTCTTTTGGGTGGGCTTCAGGCGGTGGGGTTTTTTTTGTGTTGCTTTGAAGAAGGTGGTGTGTATTTCCAAGGGATGCTACCGCAATCTCTGCTCCTCTGCTGCAACGAAGGAATCCTTTCCCCAATTTAAAACTGCCGTTGAACTCTTTGCCTTTCTTCCAAAGAGATGCAGACAGATAGGATCCAGGCTATTTTCTGTTTACTTTAATGAATTAATTAAAAGAAATAATTTACCGATTGTATCTTGCTGCTAGATAGCAGATCTTCCAACAAGTCCTGGCTAATAAGACTTAAGAGTAGCATAATCTCACTGTAACTTCAGGGATGTGCTATCTAGACGTGGTATCTTTGATTAGATCGCATTAGATTAATCTTTTAATTCTATTCTTTGTGCTCTACAGGCTTTAAATCTCGGCTTGCTTCGGCTCTCACGCTGCCCCATGTCACCATCAGGTCGGCCAGGCTGCAGCCCTTAGCCCGGCTGAGGGACTTCGCTGGGCATGGTTTTGTTTCCCTTCCCCGTGTCGGGCTGGGGACTGGCTCGTGTTCGAGTGTCAGACGAGGAGCTCTAAGTTATTGCAACTGAATAATCGCAGAAGAACGTAAATATGTCAAAGCAGTGTCAAGAGATTTCTTTGCAGGGATACCCTTATCTGAGTAGGCGTGTTTCTGACTGCCTGACTGAGTATAGTCTCTCTCTGTAAGTATTTGATAACAGGATGGATTCCTTCCTTGCTGCCACCAGCCCTGAGATTCCTGCTAACTTCGCTTTCCAGACAGAGGCTGTTAGGCAGGGACAAGCTTGGGTATAATCTCTGCACTTGGGGGCACGGAAGATGCCCTTTAAATCTTGCTGATGCTCATCAAACTCTGGTGTTCGTGCCAAAAGCTGTTGGTGGTTTTGATATTTTTTAATGGAAATTTCTTTCTCTTTTAAATATTTCTGAATAAATTGTGTTTAATTCTTCAGTAGCTGTCCACCCCTGAAAATGTTTCTGAGTTTTGAATACTCGGGTGCAAAAAAAAAAAGTTATTTTAGGGCACAAAGATTTTCCTCCAGGATACACAATTTTTTTACTGTTGTAAATTCCTTTTCTAGGATCTAGAAAAGAGACAAACCTAAGTGTTTTAGTAAGACTACTATACTTTTGAGTATAAAATGTTCTTGAAAGGGTAGATCAATGGACAAGCAGGTGAAAAATCATCTGCTTGCTGTTGTCCTAATTGACACGTACTTTAAGGCCTGTTTAGCTTTTCTTGCATTTCCAAATGCAGAAGGTTCTCTGACCGATTAGGTGATATGGCAGCTAATGCTGCTTTTCAAGTGCAAAAAAGGGCCGTCGGTGGGAGCCAGTTGTGGGATTTCAGACCTTAAGCCCGGGTTGTAAGAAAGGCAATTTTAACCTGTGGCCAAAGAGATCCCTGCACCGAGTAAGGCCCGCAGTGAGGCTTAGCCACCTCCCCCAAAATCGTGGATGGTGCCACACAAATTAGGATCTGGAAGGTCATTAAAAATGAGGCATAATTCACTGTATTTAAGATGAAGAGGATGTGGGTTTAAACTTGGAGCAATTATTACTATCCTATATGAATAAAGTGCTGACAGCTATTTGAGCAGGTGTGTGTTCAATGTTCCTGCTAGAGAAGCTGCTCACACTGTGTCATCTAACTCCAAGAATACCTGCTTGTGTCTGACCTGGCATTTCCCACACGGGGGCACAAAATACAGTGCACAGAAATTGGTTTTGTGAATGTTTTTTGACTTGGTCATCACATTCCTCCTCTGAATCTTGAGCAGTGGGACAAGAAGGCTGTGTGGCATCTCTACCTGGATGCTGCCGTTTAGGAGACTTGTAGTTGGTCAGTTAGCTCTGATTCTGTCAAATTTATTTGAAATTAAGTGAAATGATTGAAGATTTACTGAGAGATGGCAGAACGGTGTTTAAGATTAGAGTTTATAATTATAAAAGCCTTGATTCCTTGGGAAGTCATGCAATTAAAAAAGTGTCAGTGATGAATGCAATTGGAATACTCTTACAAAGTCTCAGTATTCATTTATAAAAACCTAACATTAACATGATGCGGGGTAACATAGCAAAATGGAAATTGCTTTTGCAGAATATGCAAAAGAAAATTTGCAATTTTAAATTTCTTTTGCATAAGGCTTCTCTTTTTAATTAATAGCACAATGAAAGCCACACTGATTACAAAGCACAGTGAACATGCATGCACAATTTCCCAGCAAGGTGAGGGCAGAGTACTTGCTTACTTTAAATCTAGTGCCCTCTCTGTTCCTTCTGTGCACCGTCTCTGGGTTTAAAGTGACATCTGCTCCACAAAGCCCTCAAATGAAGTTGCAGTCTTGTCTGTGAAATAATGCCTTGGTCAGACATAATGAATGGTGTACTGATGTGTAGTTTTCTTACAGTGTGGATGTGAGTGTCTGACATATGTGTTGTCATATACATTTCAGGTTTTTTCTGTCTAATGTTTTTTTCTGACTGTTTAATCCTGTGAAATTGCAGGCTGTGTCAGCATTACAGATCTAATTCCTTGTCTTGGAGGTGCAGCTCTGACTTTTGCTCTGAAGGTACTGCATAAATATCCTAAAAGGGAATGTACATTCTCTAAGAACCACAACAGAGGCATGCAAATAAAAGAAGTTTTCTGTTGAGTGCGTGGCTACATGTTTCTCATTTTTATGCTGGCCTAACTCTGTGAGATAAGTGGAGTTTTGCCTACAAGACGTAGCAGCAAACAGGTAGGCTGTGAGCTTTGGAATGGATGTGTTTGCTTCTCCCAGGGCAGGTGAACCAGCCCTTGGCTGGTGGGCCAAGCTACTGCCTTGGAGCTGGTTTTAGGAAGAACCAAACTCAGCTTCTGTTGTTAATTTTACACCTTGCTCCCATCTCCTCTTCCACCCTGTTCTTCTAACCCTGCATGGACATAAAGATTTGCTGGCTCTCTGTTTTTAATACCAGCTCAGTAGTGGAATCAGGCTTCTTATACAATCAGAAGGAGAAATTAAGGTAAAAACAAATAAAAAAGAAGTCAGCAGACAAACACTGCTACCGTTTTTCCCTCTCTTGTGGAGACCTCGATCCTGCTGAGGGTAGGAAGTGGTGCTTGACTGGTGGTGTGCACATCAATGGCTGAGAAACGAAGCTCTTTAGCCTAGTGGGGTTTTTTCACCACCCCAACAAAACAGCTTCCCAAAGCAAGCTTTCTCCTTTGCTAAAAGGCTTTGTCGCTCCTATCAGTGTTCTCAATCACCGGCGTGTGCAAATGCAAGCTGAAGTAGTAAGCACCGATCAGATAGATGTGCTGTCTGCAAAATGAGATGTTAATATGAATGCACAGAAAAGGAAAACAATATCAAGGTCTGATCCAATTATAAGGGCTGATCTTATGATTTGTAGTGCCCTTAAGCTGGGGGAGGCTGTTAGAAGGCAAGATGCCTCCTGTCCTGGAAGAAGGGCTGATGGGGAAGATTAGTTGCTAAGCCTGGATGGAGAGAATCCCCTGAACACAACCTCCCTAAGCATTTGCACTCATCGCCTGAGCTTAAGATGGGTCCTGGCAAGAGGCACGCAGGCATCTGTCTTTTTCTGTTTCAAAAACTCCAGGAGAGCTGATCACTTATCACGGGAACCATCTGGCTTATTCTTACAGAGATCAACAGTTAGTCACTGAATGAACAAGGAACAAGCTGCATTGAAGTCTGCTCTCCCCATTAAATATAAGGACTCAGCCCAAGGTCTCCGAAGCACCACGTGCTTTGCCTGCTGCAGGCAGAAGGGAGAGAGATTTAATTTTGCCTTGAGGTTGCTGAGCTGCTGTCATGTGGAAGAGAGCTTCTGTGGTGAGCAGGGGGACATTGGCATCTCTGCAGTGAGCTGTGGTGGGTGGCCACAGGGATGGGACCCGAGGCTTTGCTGCCTCAAGGTCACCTCTGCCAGGGATGGAGAAACCCAAGGAGGGAGCAGGGCTGCACCATGGCTGTCTGGAAAGCTTGACACCGTCTGCTCTGCCTTCCATGTTCACTGTTGATCTCAGTTCCCAAGCGCCAAGGCAAAGGGTGGGAATGGGTTATTCTGGGACAGTTGCTGAGGATGCAGGACCAGGCCAGCGTAGGCTGCTGTGGGTCAGTGCTGCTGGGCTCTGGAACTAAGGAGCCAAGGTGTTTCACTCATACCTTTGAGGAGTAAAACTCCACCTTGTCCCTGAAAGGATGCAAGCACATCTGTGTGCTCTTTGTGCTTCATTAAGAAGGTCCATAGAAATAACAGAGCCAACTCCTTGCTAAAAACTTCTGAAGTCAGGCTGTCACTGCACTGACTTGTGTCGGGCAGTTAGTGTTTTAATAGAGCCTTTGGCAGCCTCTGCCTGCCCTCTGCCATTCCTGCCAGGTCCCTGTGAGGGGTGGCTGGCTTTGATATGTGCTGATGCACCAGGGGGGCTTTGCTCACCCACCGCTGCTCTGGGCCTCCTGTAGCCAAGCAGGCTCCAGACTTTTTTGGACTTATCAGTGACCTGACAAGTTCAGTGAGCTTGGAGCAGCTGCTTGCCCTTTCTTGTGGATGGCCTGCAGATCTCACGTGAATGCTATAACCTTTGCTGAGAGTGACAGTTTGGGGATTTTTCTTCTCTTTTCAATGTTTTTTAATTTTTTTTCTATTGCTCTTGCTAATTACTAAAGCAATTTTTAAAATTTAAATGAGGGCTTCCTCCCTCACAGCCCATCTGCTGTGAAATCACAGCGCACATCCTTTGTGACAGTTCAAGCATTGCCATGGCAACGTGCTGTGATGTGATCAGCCCTGAGTTATGACCTCACTGCGGGACCAGGCAGGCCAGGTTGCTTTGGCAGAAGGAATAAAAAACCAACTTCTGTATTAACAAAAGTGGTATCTCAGCTATAAGCTGGTGGGATTTGTCCTGGACTAAAAGCCAGGCTAAATCCCTTTCTGGAGCTTTTTACAGGACTTCAGTGCTAGGGCTTGGCAGGGGCATCCACTTGAGAAATCATCTATTTGTTTCTGTAGAGAAAGTTACTTTCTTTGAGAAGTCTTTCCCACCAGTTTATGGCACTATTTCAGTAGAAATTCTTTGAATTTTTAAGACTTTTTTGTATTTTTTTTTCCTCCCTGTTTATCCATAGTGCTGGAGACCAAGCTCTTTTTCCTATTTGGAGGCAGGTGCTGCCATGGCCAGTGGCAATGCATACTTCACCTGTGCTCCCCTGTGGCTTTGTCCCGGCCCCATCCAGAAGATAACAGGGCTGGGGTGAGTAGTTTGACTTTCTGAGGCATTCATCTCTCACCTCCCTGCTGAGCCTGGCAGTGAAGGGTGACAATGCTGCAAGACTTTGTGGACGACTGGAGTGGATTAGTGACCAAAGACTGCCCAGCAGGTGTCATATCCAGTGTTATCCATTTCCAATTAACCAAAGACCTGGTTCAGAGCCCCTGGTTCAAAGTAGGGGATTATTTAAATTTTTTTTTCTTGTGTGACTCCTGCTGATTTTGGATCAGATTTTAACTGTCAAACTGAGCCTGCTCTTCAGGAGCTATTTACACATGTAACTAATTCACCAAGACAGCTTGTATATTTATCTCTACTGTAGAATGTGTTTCAGAATGTGTCTTTATCTGTCCATTATATAGAATACAGCATCTTTAGACCGATGGTGCAAACAGAACTGATGGGGTTCTTTGGCAATTCTAGAGGGACTCGTGATACAATCTGCCACCTCTCTGGAGACCTGGATGCTTTGCAGGCAGCCTAGTTTCTCTATTTTATTTCATGCTGTTTATGAGGATTTAAACAATACATGGCTATTAAATTACATGTATTAGCTGAGGGAAGAGGGGGAGGGCCTCTGGGGAAAACGATGTAGTTCCAAGTGGCACACTCTGCACAGAAGTATTTCACAGTATTAGACTTTCAAGTCTTAAGACTTTTATATTTATATTATGGGCATAAGACTTTTATATTTATATGGGCAATTTATATGATGGTATTAGCTAGGGGACCACAGTAGGTCTGCTGTGCCAAGGTCTGTGGGGTGATGGACGAGCACACAGCCCTTGGTTGCTGTAGGACCCCTGTCCCTTAGAGCAGAGCTGGTACAGAAGGCTTACAGTCCTCACACATCTGTTCCTACCCTGTCCCTTTCTGAACATATGCAATCAATATAGCCCCAGTGCATTATTGATCAGGCCATTTAACTTTGCACTGATGACTCTGCTTTACCTGTTGAGTCAGAGAGCTGACAAATGGTTGCTGTAGTTTTGTATTTAAGCCATTTTGGAAAGACAGCCGTGAAGATCTCCATAATTTTTAGGCTCACAACCAAAAGGGGAACAGAGGGGGAAGGACTCAAGTGTAATAATTGTCTCTCGCCAAAACTGTCTTTAAAAATACTCCCTGGTTTAGCCTCTTTATGCCATCTTATAAAACTTGCCTCCAGCAAGTTTTTGCAGCTGAGCTACTTTCCAGCCCCAGAAATTGTGGTACAGCCCCTGAACTATTGAAGTGCAAATGACTTGACCGTAATCTAGGAAGATTCAAGAGAAACAGGTCAGATGTTACACTAAACACTTATGGCAACATATTTCAACAGCAGGAGGACAGAAGCAAGTTTTACCCTGGTCAGGTTTAATGTGAGAAGATAAAAATCTATCTTCTGAAGGTGAATGTCATCAGTTTACTGGTCTTTGGCTGTGCAGGCTGAAAAATAACAATCCTTCTGTAACTCTGTGTAAACCAGAGCCTTAAGGTACTTATAATATTAACTTCATAAGCCTCACAGCACACTCATAGTATCAGCCCCTATGGTTATCCCAATTTATTGGTGGGAAAGCAGAGCTTGAGAAAACTGGAGACAAGGTCTCCAGCAGCTTTGGCTATGGCCAAGCATTCATAAAAATCAGTGCCAACATTGGGGCTCCCGGGACTTCTGGCAACCCCCATGCAAGGGACTCATGGCACAGCCAGATACCTGGAGGCTGACCCTGCTGGCTTGGCTGTGCTGCACATTGTTCACCCCATGGCTGACACCAGCAGGAAGGCTTAGCTGGGCTTGCTGCAGGTTGAGGTAAATATTTATGAGATTGACCTGGATCTCAGCAGTGGCAATAGGAATTTTCCTGCTTTCACAGGAAAGTCCATCTGTACCACTCAGAAATATGAAAGCAGTATCACAGTGCTACTGAAACAATTGGGAGTCTTTATCCTACTGGGGCTCAGCCAAGAGCTTGTATCATTTTCTTAGTGAGACACCTGCCCTTAGGTCCTCAGTGCATAGATTTTCCCTGCACGCTGGGTTAGCTGCAGGATTTTGTTTTGCTGCAAGGCCATGCTAGTAAAACCTTCTCAAAGTTTTGGAAAGCTGGATTTGCAAAGCTAGCTCCTGGATAACATGGTAAATTACAGGTTAGGCTGTATGTATTTACTGCAACTAAAGGGAAATTTTTTTTCTGATCTTGAAAATCCCAAAAAGGCAGCTTTCTCGTGAAAAATTTTGTCACAGTAGCCACCTTAAATGTCACCCTGGACCAGTGACAAATTTATGGTGACAATTTTCAACAGAGATGGTTAACTCATGTGCTCCCTGTAAAATACTGATTTTCCTGCACTTTGAGAGTGTCTGGAGGAAAAAAAGATACTGTATGTAAAACCTGATTTATAAAAGCAATGTGCCTATTGCTTCAGTGTCTGGGTGCATTTACATTAAAAGACACAAATTAAATTTAACATGATGCTGCCAACAACTGTGTTTTACCCAGGACTGAGCAGACGGGACAGGATTTAGCTTTTCAATAAATGGGTGGCATTTTAGGGGGAAGTTTGGAAAAGGTGGGAGGGACACACTAACAGAGTAAGAGATAATTTATGAAGGCATAGGACGTGCATTTTGCTGCCTATGAACTGTAAATTACTGTCTGGTTTCAGAAAGACTCTTTCCGATATTAAAAGAGACAAAGATAAGAGAGCCCTTTGTCCCAATACACTGAATTTATTTGCAAGAGTTTTTGGAATTCAGTAATAGAAGGAAAAATAAATGTAGATTTTCTATATGTTTTCTTTAAAGCTCTAATATTGGTACAGACATTTCAGAGAAATGCTGGGATCTATTGTCTGGAGAGGAGGTGGGAGAGGGATTAATTCCTGTCCAGGTCCTATTCACTGCTTTTACTTATGTCCTAACACATTAATGAAATACATTTAAAATAATTAGTATGCTAAGGATGGTGTGATGGATACCAAATTTGATGCATAGTGGTACAAATGAAGATTAATATTAGTCATATCTGTATGATTTAATGAAGGATATAATGCCACCTGCTGTGTGGTGGAATCAAATTACTGGTTTTTTTTGGTTGTTTTCGACTAGTTCTGGAAAGAAAATTAATTTGAACTAAGCTAATTTCCCTTTAATGTCTTAGATTTGTAATTAAAGATTCACGTGTTGCAGTTAAGCATAAATAATGTGTAAAATCACACACAGGGGAGGCCTATGATGTTAACCCACCATTCCCCAGAGGATACAGCACCCAACACCTTCTAGCTGACATCAGTAGTAGCTTCATTTTCTTCTTCTCTGCGGACTTGCAAGACATCCCCATGCATTTCCCTGATTTTTTACAGGCTCAAGAGAACATCCCTTGGTGGCCAAGTCTTGGGCTGTTATTCACAGAGCAGTGCCAGAAGGAGATGTACATTCATACATTTAGTGTGTGGCCCTTGCTGGAGCCAGTGCAGGGCCAGACTGGGCTGGGGCACCTCTTTGGTGGCTGCTGCCCCAGCATCTCTCAAGCCAGGGGTGGCATGTGAATCCCAAGAGGAGCAATGATGCTTGGAGAGAGTCTCTGCTGGAAGCAGACCACAAGTGGCATAAAAAGAAGCCATTAAAACCCAAGTTGTAGCTTGGATCTGTTGCCACTGTGGACCTTTCTGAGGACCTGGAGTTTTTGGCTGATGGGTTGCTTTGCAGCTCAGGGTGGCCAGTGTAGTCAGAGCTGCTGTGCTGGAGTGTGCTGTGCCTCCTTGCTGTGTCTAAAGGCTGCATGGCCTAACTGCTGGATGGCATATTGTACATGGCAGACTGGCAAGCAGTGGTAACAAAATGATTTTGTCCCCCAACAAAGTTAATTGAATGAGATTTAGTGTTGCTAAGAGATTTGGACTGCATCCCTCGAACTTCAGGAGATTAGGCTGCCAAGCAGGAGGCACTGCAGAGGGGCTGGCCCCATGCCAGTAAACAAAGCTTTATCAGGATGATATGTTAATATTTGTGTGTACTGTAAAATAAAAAAAAAATAAAAAAAGGGAGGGGCAGAGTGGTCGACTGCCTCATCTGGTACTCTGGCATAGAAATTCCCATTGAAGCTGATGGTAACACGCTAATGCTTCTGCAAAAAATGTGATTTCAAAACAGCTTGGTTGCAATGGAAAACAGATGCCTAATGCAGTCCACCTTCATCTGTGGTCCAGCAGATCTTACATGGGAAAATATTTGTCTTGTGAGAAGGCCCAGAGGCCCCAGTTGACATCAGAGTCGAGTTTGGTGAGGGGCTTCTTTGGGATGCAGCAATGCTGACCCAGCAGGGTGTGGATGGATACAGGATTTCACTGCCTGGGCACCAAGCTGGCCATGCCTGGGTTCAACTGGAAAACTCTGTGACCATGTGAGTGTAAGATGGCACTTGAGGTGGCAAACCATGATGAAAAGCTCAGCCTACAGGAAAAAAAAAGTTAACAAACTGATCAGAAATGCAGGCAGTGGTGAGACTCTTGGTTTCTTTCACCTGACACAATATGGACAGAGAAAATGCCAGGAGCACCACAGTGAATCTTGCAGGCTGAGAAGGTGCTCCTGAATTTCATCTGAACTTTGGGCAATTAAAACATCAAAGCTGGTGCCAAAATGTATTTTTCTGAATTAATTGCTGGAAAGAAGTTAATAGGAGAAGATAATGGAGTAGATGCTGAACGTAAGAAAGAACAGGATGGTCAGGAGGGAATTCCCTGTTCGCTTAGGTAGTGATGTGTGCCATGGTTAGAAGAAATGTTTTCTGGATGTGGATGTGTGTGAGATGTTTGAGAAGGCCCCTGGCAGTACTCCTGCCTGGTTCTGACTTGCTTGCTCCTAATAGGTTTTCACCCTGGGGATTTGGGGGAAGTGGATCTGAGTGTGCTGGGTGCTGGAAGCACACATGGATGGGTGTGGAGTGTCACCACTTCAGTGACAGCTGACCTGAATCTTACCAGAATCTGTAGTGATATTTTCATCTGAGGACCACAGCATCAAAGTCTAGCATGGACTTCTTTCACCATATGAAAACTGCAGGACCTGCACAGATGTGGGGAGAAAGGGGAAGACCTTGGGGTTTCATGAGATAAAAGACAGCACAGCTCACAGTTTAACAGTTTTAGCTGCAGCTGTAACACAGGAGTGCAGCTTTCCTTTATTGCCAATTGACAGGTAAAGCCTGGGCTTTCCAAATCACACTTTTCCTTCTCTTCCAACTTACTGCCTGCTTTCTTAAGCACTTTGCCTAAAATCCTGGTCCCAGTGAGGTAGAATGGCAAATATCCCATTGACTCCAGTGGGACAGGTGCTATTTCTCAGCCACAGTGACACACTTGCCCTCTTCACTGGTTAAACTCTGAAGCTATACATCAGAAGTCACATAAAGACAGCACTGAGGTCACAGGAAATCCTAATTTTTGATATAAAGAACAGTCTATAGGCTGACTCAGCTAATCTTTAGATCACTGACAGGAAGAGTAAGGCTTGGGAGCCTCAACCCAGAGACAAGTTCAAGTCCAGCCTGATTAAATGCTGTCCTCTCTCTCTACAACACAGATCAGATGTGTCTGCATGGGTTTTAGTAGACAAGTTTTACACCTACAAGATGTTTCCTCTTTGCTATCCCCCACCTGCGAGCACTGGGGTGAGGTACAAATGTGACATTTGTGCTGTTTCTATAGCCTGCAAGCCTCCCCAATCCCTGAAAGACCCAGACTCCAGGAGAGGGGATGAGGAATGCATCAAGCATTTATTGGCTTGGCAGCTGATAGCTGGGTGAAGATAGATACTTGGGTATGTCCCATTATCTGGCTCTGGGAATAAGGTGATGATTCACTCCAAGTGCTTTGTCACAGCTCCACATCAGAAGGGAACTATAGAGAAAACTTATCTCAGGACTGTCTTGACTTTTCCAGATTTGAATAATTATGTGAATCCAATTGGTTGTAAGTTTTACATTCCTTTAATGAGGCTTTTCCATCTCAATAGTCAGTTGTTTGCACAGAAAAACTCCCACTTCATTTTATTTTTTATTGCCCTAGGCTGCATGTGTCTAATTTTTCCTGTATCCCAGAAACACTCTCCAGGATTTTGGGAGGATTCAGCTTGAGTGCTGCCCTGCCTTCTTGAGTGCTCAGGAAACACAGAGCCTTGCACAGAGCAGCACTCTGTGCTGGCATACAACAACAGGAGCTAGGAAGCCTAAAGCTAAACTCAAATTCATCCTGGTGGAAACTTTATTATAGTGGATAAACTATATCACTGAAGAAAAGCTGGATTTATCTCCAAACACCACATCTCCCAACGCCATAGGAGTTCAAATGAGCTAATCCCAGCAACTTTAAATGATGTAAGGCGACTCTCAGTCCAAAATCTCCTGTCAATTTTCTCCTGTGACTTTTCTCCATTTGTGTGTCTTTCCATGCTCAACTGGCATCAGCAGCAGAGAGGGAGGAAAAGAATAACTACAGCAGTCAGTGCCAGAGCAAAAAGGGAAGTGTGCAACTTTTTTTTGTAATGTCCAGAGAGGGAAAAACCATGAGCACAAAACTTGTGTGCTGAGTTTAATCTTAACATTCCTTCTAGTAAGGACTGATGTTGTACATAAAAAGTTAATTGATGAAAACAGACCTTATATTAAAAGTATTAAAAACATATTGAAATGATTTTGTCTGGTTTAAGAAACACCAGCAGAAGGTTCTTTGTTTGTATTTTTCTTTTTTCTCTGGGTTGCAAGGATTGATTTATCTGTTCCAGTAAAATGTTGGTACTGAGACCATCACCGGGGCTGGCCCCTTGAAATAACAGCTCTGAATTTCTCTCCGCTGTATTTAGTTGGAAAGGGTCTCCTGGCTGCCCAGGGAGCTCCTCACTGACAGCCTCCTTCTGCTGGGGCTTCAGGAGCTGATGGAATGAGGGGGAATTGAGAAGTTAACCTCCTTCTCCTCTGGTTTTAAAGTCATTTACGGAGAAAGTATCGGAAGTTCTTAGTTTCACATTTTGATCTCATTTCCCATTCGGCAGCTCAGTACAGATGTGGATTTTCCAAGCCATCTGATATGTTTGGATAATAAAAGCCTGTTAGGTCTTTTGGGAAAAAGCTGATATACATTTGCCAACATTTTTGTAGATGTTTTCCAAGCACAGTTTTCCAGCTGAACCCGAGAGGACGGGCAGGCTGGGAGCTGCTGGAGGGCTGTGTGCTTATTTCATCCATTTTTAATGTGCTAAAAAAAAGAAAGAAAACAATGCCCTTTCTTTGTGTCCAGCATCTCTAAAATGATACAGTTCTGGGTGTTTTCGTACTGAAGACTTTCTAATAAAATCCTAATTTATATATTTTAACCTAGTTTTCTGTTTTTTTGCCAAAACATTGAAAAAGTTGCACTCTTTTCCCCATGCATGAAATGATGAGAGATTTTCACATGCTCTGAATCAAGAAAAGCAAATTAAAATCCTATACTATGTTTTTTGGAAAGCCCTTAGAGCTGTCAGTTCCCATGGGGAACTCCCAGGACATGATCTGCAGTGCATTTTGGGCCACCTTGCAGACCTATTGTGAGATGGTTATTTCTCCAAGGAGATGTACCCTGGTCCTCTGTGCTGCATGTTTGCTTCTCACTCCCTTCTGCCATTCTGAGTACCTCTACTCGTTCTTAGAGAAATATCCTTTCCTTCTGAAGTTGATCTTTGTCCTTTCAAGTTTCTTCTCTTCCTTTATTTTCAGCAGTTCTACAGAAAAAAATAGAGGTATGTAAATTCCTCTTTCATTTTTTCTACCTTTTTTCTTATGATATGTCCTCCCACTGAAAGGGCAAACACAGTCTTTATAACTGGTCTTCATGAGCTGGAGAACTTGCACTCCAGGCTTTGCATGGATCCAGTGCACGTGGATCTAGAAATCAGTGTGTCCAAGTGAATCCAGGGCTCAACACACACTGATTTTTCAAGACTAAGACTGAAGACACCATTGCTTTATAAAGCTGTGTGCAGTGAGCCCCTCCAGAGAAGTCTCACTGGCCTCAGATATTAAATGTAAACTTCAGTCTTGTCACAGTACAGAAAATTACATAAAAGCAGGTATCTGTTCCCCAAAAAGCAGCTTTGTTTTGCTGTTATGTGTGAGCTGAAAAGCCTCCTCTGCCTACAGGAGGAAGATTTTTTTTCTTAGAACTCTTATATCATTAGAAGATTATTCTCTTAGAATCTAAAAACAACAAAGAAACTTCAAACACTAGGGCAAGCAGACTGTTACAGGTGACATAGATGTAATTTGCTGACATTTTAATCAGCACAATAAGACTGAAGATCATGATGCTCTGGCCCCTTTATTCTTTCCTCAGCTGTTCAGTTAATGGATGGATTAATTGGTAGCTGTCAAGCTTGAGCTTGGTTTTTGCAACACTGCTCTGTCCACTTGAAGGCAAGTAGTATGGTTCAGAAAAATGTCAATTTGAAAGCAATTTGCATGCATTCACAGCTTACTCAAAGTGTTATAATTCCACCCAATACTTTCTATGCTGCTTTCTCTTTCAATGCTCATCTGTTTATTTCTGTTATCTACTTTATTGTAAAGTCCAAGAGAACAGACTGTCTCCTTTATTGTATCCATGCAAAGTGCCCACTGCAGTCTAGCTTTCCTTTTTGCAGGAGCTCATTGCAAGGTGCTGCTGCAATTAATGTGAGCATGGAAAGTTTGAATAACCTCCTTGTAGCTGCTCTGAGTGATGAATGTGTGTGAGGAAGTCTCTGAGGATTTTTCCCATAATAAAGTATTATTTTTCACATTAACAATACTAAAATAACTGAACTTTGACTTGCACTTTTCAGTCCATGCTTCCCAGCGTTTGTGTTCACTAAGCTGTTCTGCTGCTGAGAGTGAAAATCTGGCCCCTGTGAGCCTTGCACAGTCCCAGGAAACAGCGGCCAACCCAAGCTCTCTTTTGCTGCTAGATTTTGAGGAGCAGTTTTTTTTTTTTTTTTTTTTTTTTTTTTTTTTTTGTTTACACCTCTATAAACTTTCAGATCACATCTATAGCTTGAGCACATCTCTTCAAAAAGCATGTAAAATATTTCAAATAAATGAAGATGCATTTTACAAATAGATATCTTTAGCTGGTCAAGGAAAAACTGCTTATTAAAGGATAATACTCCTTTTACAGGTGTATCACAGTGGTGGGGGTAGGCATGGATGTGGTGAAGGTTAGTGGCTTTTTTGCTTAATTTGCAGTCTAATACTTAACATAAAGTGTTGAACCTTGGGGAATTGGACTCTGAAAATAATAACCCCACTCCATACTGATTTTGGTAAGTCACTCATAATCTCTTGCTACATGAGAACCTTGTCTGTGAAGTGAGAACTGCAGTCAGGAGTGGGAGAGGTCTGTGCCATTCTGACTGCCACTGCTGTGCCACCCTGCCCTGGGTGCTCCCTGTCAGGAGGAGGGAGAGGTTCTGAACATCTCTCAGGCAGTTCCTAAGGCTGAGCTCCTTGTCTGGTGGGCAGGGCTGTGTCTTGTATCTGACAAGGTCTCTACTAACTCTCTTGTTTTGCAACTTATCTTACCTGCACAGTGAAGCAGCTGATTTCAGCAGGTTTTGATGCTTCATTAAAACATTAACAGTGCAGTGTCACAGTGCAATATGTTGGATGACTCTTGCAATGATTATTCTCTCAGAACTTCTCTCTGAAAGCATTCAACAAGGACAGAAGAGCATGGAAAAGCAGTGACATTTGAGAGCTGTGGTTGTCTGTAGGATTTGGCCTTGGCACCCCTTTAATGTCCCTAAACTGTGTCTGGATCTCTGTATGACCATGGTAAGGTATTGGTGATGTTTCTGCCCAACATCCAGGAGGAATGATGCATCTGCCTCCATGGGTATCAGAAAGCTAATTAATTACTTTATCATACAATATTATTCTATATTATATTACACTATATTACATTGCATCTAAACTGAATCTGCACAAGCACCCAACTCAACTCAGCTGCCCAGAATCTCATGACTGTCTGCTGACCAAGAGTTTGGACACGTGCTTGGCCCTGATAGGCCAAGGAAACAAAACATCATCACACTGGGTAAATCTCTATATTGCATTCTACTTTGGCACAACACAGGAGCAGCAAATGAGATAAGAATTGTTTTGATCATTCTTTTCTCTGCTTCTCTCACTGCTTCTCTCAGGTTCAGAGAATGTGAATCCCACAGTAAGGGATCTAGCTAATCTGCAGAACCACATCACTTTTAGCCATTTCTCATTGAAAGACTGAGACAAGCTGAGATGAGAAAGCCCATGGTGGTGCAAGCAGCGGCCGTGGTGGAGTGAAGCCCACTTGGATGTCCAGTAGTACAGAAATTTTGAGAAACTTTGGATTTAGGCCATCACATCTGTCCTAAATCACCAGATGTGAGGAATCCCAAGTGATATGTAATGAGTACTTCCTCAGTGTTTGACTTACCCCACAGAATTTCAAAGCTGGGGATGGTCATGCAAACTATGTGTTGCAGAGAAGACAAATCTGAGTTACTGGAGAAAGGGATTAGCTGTTCCTGGGGCCTGGGACCAGGGCTCTTCATCCAGATTAGCCCAGACAGGTTTTTTTTTTTTTTGGGTCTAGAATAAAGATTATACTATAAAAAATCCAACAGATGCTTAACTGTCATGTTGTGAATGGCATCACTGTAATTAAATGCCTCAGCATCTTGCCTTAAACTAGTAGTTTATATGAGAATTCATGACTGAAAAAAAATTTTAAAAACCCAAATGGTGTGATACGGAAAGGGCAAAGGGGAAGACTGTGCTTTTCTTCCTCCTAATCTTGATTCAGCACCTAAAATTCCCCCTAGCAGGACCTACTGCCTCATATGTGGGGATAATGTGGGCAGCTTTCCCTGGTCTCAGCCCCATGCTCTCTCAGGAGTTTTATGGTGAGGTGTGAATACCTTAGCCTCACTTTGCAGATGGATACATAAAGACAGAAACCTTAAGCTTCAATGCCATGACTCAAGTGCTGCACCACTGTGTACCTGTGAGCCTTGTGTTTAGGTGACCTGCTGTCCTGTGGACTCAGACCTCCCTTGGGAATTCACAGTGGGAGTGGGAGCCTAAGGCTGGGATTTGCAGGTGTCTGCCCAGGCAGAGGGAAATGCCCAGGTGTCAAGTCATGTTCTTGTGTGAAGCCTCTTTCTTCTAGTAGTTCCTAGCTGTAAGTGGGGAAAGGCTCAGCTCTTTCTTCTGACATACCTAAGGTGCTCTTTGAAGGCACAAAGGCTCTGGCCCCTGTTTATTCTTGTCTGCCCAAGCACATGTCCAAGGCAGGCACAGATCCGTGGGTGTTCAGGGCAGCCTTGGTTTCCCTGCTGAAGCTGGATGTCCCCAAGCCCTCCATCTGCTTGCACATGATGTTTTGTCTTTTTCTGAAACACACCTTGGAAGTACAAAAAGTGTGGATAACTTCTGGCCTGAAAGTCCCCTATGGAGCTACATCCCCATTTTGGGACTATTGAAGGGATGAATGTTACAGTCGAGGCAAAATATAAGTGCCAGGAATACCTGGATGTTAGATGCTGCTGTTAGAAAAAGTAGGTTAGAAGCTCTCATTTCCTGCAAATCGTATCAGTGCCACCTTCCTATCAGTGCTTACTTAGGAGGGAAGGGCTTTAGCACACAAAACAACAACTTTGTGTGAGGACGTTACAACTTTGGGCAAGAGGTGTTTAAACACTTGAACAGGATCTTTGGGATCACTTGCAAACTTGCAAATTGGGGAAAGGCCCCTAACCTGTAAATCCCAAATTTCAGCCCAATTTCCAGCCTCTCCAGGAATTTCTGAACAGCAGCCTGCCCTCCAGTGTATCACTATGCTGGTTTGGTGACTGCATCCTTGCAGAGAATGCCCCAGTCCCATCAGTCAACCCTTCAGGGGAGACAAGAAGGAATACAGGTTCCACCACTGGTCTGAGGGATGTGTCCAGTCTCTGGCTGCCAGCTGGACTTTGCAGTGCTGCTTACACCCCCCTTAGTCTGGTGGCACAGCCCATTTTCCACCCACATTATTGTTCTCTTATCCAGCCCACATTCCACCACTCTGATGATGAAGACACAATGGGAGACTGTGTCAGAAGATCAGGGGTGCAACAACACTGCCTTCTCCTTCTCCTTCTCCTTCTCCTTCTCCTTCTCCTTCTCCTTCTCCTTCTCCTTCTCCTTCTCCTTCTCCTTCTCCTTCTCCTTCTCCTTCTCCTTCTCCTGAACTGCTGGCTGCCTCATCACAGAAAGCAGATCTCTACTAGCTTAGGCATGGTTTGGCTTGTACCTGATTTCAGTGAGCTTTGCACCACACTCCCTCCACCTTCCAGGATGTGGTTCCATCTCCTTGCCTCCCCTGGAGCTGACATCCCTCCAACATCTCCTCACGCTGCTGTAAAAGTAGTTGAACCTGGTACTGAGCAACTGACTCTGAGACATTCCCTACAATTATCCAAACCACTTGTATTCTGGAGAAATACAGATGATGACATTCGAGATGGAATAATTACGTAGTGGAGTCTTGCAATATTTATGTGAAAGGTTATTACAGCAGAGCTCCAAATGTTAGCAAAATCACCTCAGGAAAACAGCATGCAGGGTTTGCATGTCGGTTTCCTGCTCTCATAATGCTCACTCATGTTTATGTGCAGACTTACATGGGTTTTTATTGCTAATATCCTTCTCATTATTAGCTCTTTTGAGTTTTATGGTATATCTTTTTGGCACAAAATCAATTGAGAGTTTCCAATTACGTTTGCAGAGAGAAGATGCTGTTTACATGTTGCTGTGTAAATATTGGACAGAGAGATCTATGTGGAAGCATCAGGCATGGTGCTGGGTCAGAGACACCAGAGGGTTATTTGCAGGACTCCTGTGGCCAAGAGGACAGAGTTTGCTGCCAGTTACATCATCTTCTCTCAACTGGATGCAACAGCAGGACTGTAGCTGTGGGAGGGACAGGAACTTCAAACACAGTTTTCCCTGAGGCACTGCAGGCTGGGAGATGCAGGAACTCCTATTCAATATTTAGCTGAAGAAGGGCAGGAGCACTACAGGCAGGGCTGTGGGTCTGGCCCTTGGTGGGGTGGGACCTGCCTTGTGCAGAGCTCTCCCTGTGCACTTGTGAGACCTCGTATGGGCACACAGTGCACTGTTAGGCAACATGCCACATGAATCACTGTGCAGAGGCTGGAAAAATGTAACAACATATGGAGCTGAGTTTGAGGAAGGAATTGAAAACAAACGTCATAACTTGAACATTTTTCTCCCATTACAGCTATTCACATGTGCCACTGATGCTTGATATGGGCCTCCCTGCTCACTGGGGAGATATCTGGAAGTTGTCACTGGAGCACTTGCTCTCCAGAAGCCTTTCACCAACTCTGTTTGCAGCTGCTTTGGATGAGGAGTGAATTCTGTGCTGACCTGAGTAAAACACAGTATCTGCTTTCCTTCACAAACCTCATGAACTTCTCTCCCATCTCCATAGTCTCTGAGCTAGATTACATCTAACCCCAGCAGCTGTTAAATAATCTGCACTGAGGATGTTCAGCATGACTTGACAAAGGACCTTATAACCAGGCAGGGAGCCTCTAGAAACCGGGTCCTGGTGGGCACCGCATAGGCACATGGTTAAAACGTCATCATGACATTAAAACACCATCATGACTCCAATGTAGTCGAAGCAGGCAACACAGCTCCAACCAGGAGATTCCATTCTTCCCCCCAGGAAGCACAAAACCTTGCAAGCCAAGCAGAAACCAAGTGGGTGGCAGTACTTGCTCTGGTTGGGATACTAGAGGACACAGCTCAGGGGGAATATGTTGTGCCTGCTGTTACAGACTTCACATGGGGCACTGGCTAACTGGTCTCTTTGGACCTTGGGTCTCCAGCTGTAAGAGGGGAGAGGCATAGTGCCCTCTGCCTTAGCTGTTTGCACCTTGACTTTTGCAATGGGCATGTTACCATACCTGAGGAGATTCAAGACTTACTCTGGGAACAGAAGCAAGTTAAATCATCTTAAAGAAAACTAACTTCAATACAGAAAGGTAAAACACAAGAGTTAGAATAGAATAAATTCACCTGAAAGCAGGAACTCAGCAAGAGGTTGGAGGGACTAAACCCACAGCATTGCCAACATTAAAGACATGTCTGTCAAACAATTCCTGTTGGGGTGTCTCCATTGGTCAAGCTGCCACCCAAGCTGTGAACACACATCTGGCTGTCTTGTCTCCAGCCCGGAGCCCTGGCAATCACAGAAGCAATCCTTGTGATGTAGGAAGACCATGGCTAAACTCTTCATTTCCTGGCTGTTTTCTGCATCCTCTCTCAGGGCATTCATTGCATTCAGCACTGCATTCCACTAATGAATGGGGCTGGCAGGAAGGGGGGGTTCATTGACCTCTCTCAGGGGTTGGTTTTGGGTGTGGGAGTCCTTGGGAGTAACTAATTTCATCATGAAAATTGTTCTCAGTGCTCTTGTGATGTCCATTCTCTGTCTCCTGAATGTGAAGTTGGTTATACAAAGCCAGCCAAGCACTTTCTCAGGATGTGAACCTCAAAATGCAGCTCTGTGCCACATGGTGACATCATTTAATCAGTGTCTGTCAGATGGCACTAGTGGGGACAGTTCTGGGACTGCCAGGGGCCCAGGGCTGGGGAAGGGAGCAGGGGGGGTTCCCAGCTTGGCGCTGGGTGGGCAGAGGCGTTTCCCAGGCTCTGCAGGTGCCTGGGGCCCTCTTGTGGAGCAGCTGCCTCGCTCATCCAGAGTCAGGCTTAGCTCCTATTTGGAACAGGGCTCACTGGCTTCTTATGAGTTTCAGAGTGGCTTTTCTTTGAGAGATAGAGATTTTCACTTAGGTTGCTCCCCAGAAAATGGTGTGGCAGGTCCAGTTTTGCTGGGCCAGGCCAGGTTTCCTCATTGAACCTCACAACTGGGCTGGGTCTGAGGTCCTCTGAAGGACCTGGGGGGATGGACAGTCTCCCTGCCTTTTTGCAGATAGGTGGAAGGATTCATTCTCTAAAGAGAACTTATCTGTCTGGAGCTGGTCCTTTCATAAATGCTACTCAACAGGTATATGATGAATCCCCTGCAGAGATCCTACAGTGATCAGATGAAGAACAAGAACATATTTCTCTCCAGTTCCTGTAAAAGGAGTTGGAGGTGATGAGATGATGTCAACACCTATGTTGGAACTATCTGCCATTGGGTGAAGTGAATCCCAGCATTGTGCCTGGGAGCTTGGTGGGATCTGAGCAAACTCTGCACCTCATCTCACTCTGAAGAAGAGCCCTTCATGCTGGAGGCCCTGCTGCAAAGAATTAGGTGTTGTTCTTTCAGCTACTGCTGTATCCATGAGTATTCTTATTCACTATGGGCTCTGAGCCAGCATAACTTGAGTGTTAGTTTAATGCTTAAATGGGAGTGGGATGTACTTAAAGTTATTTAGTAAATGCTCTGATGGAGCAAGAGGTGCACAAGAATTAGCTGCAAAGTTGGTTGCAGTAAATAGAAGCCAAGGTGGAATCTGGCCAGGGATTCTCTCACTCATTTCCTTATCCCAGAGCACTTCACTGAGCTTAATGGGCAAAATGTGGCCAAGATTATTCTTTCCATAGTCTAAGTTTTCAACTAAAAATATCTGTAATCCAAGCTCATTTTCCTTTAACGCAGATAGGCTTTGGCTTCTGCCATCTGGGACATGGACAGACCTGGTAACTGTGATCATGGTTGTTGCATATTTTCCTTTGTTTCCCAATATAAATCTCTGATTTTTTTCCCCCAATCACCTTCTGTATCACCTTGTGCAGGGAGATGTACCATCTTGGCTTTTTGGAACAGGGCAGTATTGACTCTTCTGGTGTCCAACTTATTTTCAAACAGTTGGAAAGACTCCCAACACTTTTTGCAGAGATGGTTCAGCCATCCGTGCAGCAGCAGCTGAACTGCCATGAATTATAGCCAGATATACTAAAGATTCCTGAAACTGAAGCCATTTTACTCCAGTACCCTGTGTTGCAAACGATGGTAATTCATGCTCAACAGCTTGTGAAGCAGCTGCTGGAGTTTGACGTTTGGGCTGTGGTTTGCCAGCAGGAGAGGTGGTCCTGCTTCTTCCCCACCTCCCCAGTGCAGCTGCCTGCACATGCCAGAGCTGCAGGAGGGGGAAAGCCACAGACAGCCCTGGCCCACCAGAACTGCAGGAATCATTTTCCTGATGAGTGGGCAAACATCTCATATAGAACAAAGGGATCCTGTCTGATAAACGGAGGGCTCTGGTTTAATTCTTGCGAGAGCAAACCTGGCTTTCACAGAGCTGTCTCTGCTCCTGGCAGGGCTATGCTGGCCTCAGGTGTCAAGGCTTTGCTGGTATAAAATGAATGGTTATTGCACCAGAGGCCTTCAATCTGCAAGTGCAAATGTGACATAAATGGGTCTAATGAGCATGGGGCTTGTAATGGGTGACAGCTTAAGAGCTGCACTATGAAAATATGGTCCTCTGTGTCCCATTTTCTTTACTTGGCTTTCATTTACTTTCTCATACATATGGGGGAGATTAAGAACAGAGCACTTACTACTCTCCAGCATTTGTGCATGGCTGATGCCTTCCCTTTCTACACTACAAAAGAAGCAGGGGCTACCTCAGATCTCCATTGTGGATTAGCCAGTAGGCTGCAAGAATGGCAAGGAGATTCCTGGTTTTCTGCAGTCCTGCAAGTCAGATCAGATGATTTTTATCATCATCTGAAGTCTCAAATCTCTGCATCTGCAAAATAACCAGGGCAAACTGTGAACAGTTTTGAGTGGTACTCTGCATATACAGTGTGTCTCCCTTCCTAATGACTTGTGAGCATTAACGAAGGGAGCACTGAGTCAAAAGGGCCAAATACCAAAATGTAAGATTTTCTGAACACTGGAAACTGTCTTTGCTCTCTGCTCCACATCTTGCGGCAGGCACATGAGAATGTTGTGCTTTAATGTGCGTCTAGAGACATTTCACATAAGGAGAAAGAGTGAAGCATATTTCACTGAGCACTTTGCAGGTGTGAATGAGGCAAGAACAGTGTTTAATTGCTCTCAGGCCACATAGTTGCAGTTACTTTTCCCTTTCAAAGACATAATTTCAAGCTGCCACTAGGTACTCTTTCTTAGAAAGGCCAATTTGCTGAAAAGACTGAAGCTACATGGTGCCTCCCCACCAACAGGCCAGAGCCCCTGTTCCTCTGATTACCAGTCATTCCCCTGCCTTTTCTTCCAGAGAAACAAAAACACAAATATTACAAGCTCGTATTACTTGCAACTGTTCAGATGCTTTAAGAGGAGTGGTACTGCTTTTACTTCTGTGTATGCTAGTTTAGGGAGGCTGTTGATGCAAAAAGTTGCCACCATCTTTTCCAGTAATGAGGGAAACCTGGATCTATCCACGGAGGTTTTTCTTTCAGATACCCTGCTAGCCCTGCTCCCATCCCTGTGGGCCCCAGTCATCCTGTGAGCTGGGCAGAGGATCAGACTGGAAGAATGGTCTGGCTGTGCAGCCA
Organism: Calcarius lapponicus; assembly: GCA_039654755.1. Classification (NCBI taxonomy): domain Eukaryota; kingdom Metazoa; phylum Chordata; class Aves; order Passeriformes; family Fringillidae; genus Calcarius; species Calcarius lapponicus. The sequence continues at coordinate 145,112,673 of CM077464.1, forward strand.
TTGAAGCAGGGCATCCCAGCAAATCTGATGGCATGAAGTTCTGGAAGTTTGAAGCCCAAGCTCCTGGTCAAAGCAGGACAATTTAGTCCAGGTCTGCTGTGATTTTGCCAGTCTGAGTATTGAAAACATCCAAGTACAAAACCTTTCTGGGCAGTATTCTCCACTCTGCCCACACAGTCCAGCCTGAGCCTCCTATACCTGTCCTCCTTGTAACTCCCCATGTAGCAGCTGACCTCTGTTAGATCATCCCTTAGACTCCTTTTGATCAAACTGAACAAGCTCATCTCTTCCTGGAGTTTTCTTTACCATGATAAGTCTTCATCTTTCTAGTTTAGAAGTTTATAAAGAATCCCTCTCTCCATATTTTGTTGCTATTCTGCTCATTAATATTAATGCTATTAATTAAACTGAAACAATGGCTTATTTATCATTCCCACTGGTAATTTTGGTAATTATGTCATGACTCCTAGTAGTATATTAAAATACACATTTGCAGTATATAAAGGCCCTTGCCAAATTTACAAGGCAAGTAAGAGAAGCACAGTATGAACTGCTTTTGTGATCCCCTTAATGACCACAAGACTTTTCCTCTTAAAACACCTCCGACTTGCAAAAACATTAAAAGTGGGTTTTGCAATAGGTGTTAGGTATTTACGTTTAATTCACTTCCTGGAATGTAGAATTTGTTAAAGTGTCTTAAATTTTTTCTTTACACATTCCAGTTCAACATTGAGATGCCCATTTTAATGACTTAGTAATGAGATGTCATTAGTTGATCCACTGCCAACCTTCCATTCAATAATTAGCCCCTCCACTCATAACATTTTTGCTTGATCCTATCAAGCTTGGATTCACTTTGATTGGATAGAATGTTCATTGGCAGACGCTAAGAGGAGGCCCATAATTCTATTTATGTTCATCCCTTAAACTATTTTTACCATTTAAGGGATCTAATAATTTCAGTTCTCTTTCACCCATGATTCTAGCTTAATTTAGTAAATTCTTATGCTGTATTTTATGAAAAAATTGAAGACCTTCACTCCTGAAATGAGCTGCTCTATTTTTACTGGTAAGAAAACATTCTGCAGATTGAAAGGTATTCACAACTTTTTTATGATAAAGAATATTAAAGTTTGAACCAGCCATGCAAAAATAACCATTTTTCGTTTTATAGAGTAAGAACAAAATCTCCCAGGAAACCCCTGCAATATGAGGAACTGTGCTCCTTGAAGCATTTCTCATCTGATCAGGTGAAGATGTGCATTGCAGTAATATCTGTATCTGAGCTCATCAGTTATCTGTATCTGAGCTCATCAGACCCTCTTCATACCCAACAAATAGCAACAGACATGTCTGCGATGAAATTCTTGTCATCTCAACGAGCCTGTCTAAAGTAGCTGGTGTGAGCTGTTATCTTCTCTCCAGTGACATAAAGGGATATCATTTGTCCCCATACAGGCACCAAGTGCCATCTGAGATGCTGTGCTGCATTTGACAACACCTGCAGGGGGCTGGCAGATATGGTGTAGGACCCAAAGGAAACCTGCAGACTTTTGGAACAGCAGCTGGAGAGGCACCAGGTGCCTGTGTTAGGGGACTGGATCAGCACAGCCTGCATCCATCAGTGTGGTCCAGTGCTCTGGGGTATCAGCCCTGGAGATCATGCTTGACCTCTGACACTGCTCCTGGAGGAACTGGACATCTCATGGGTGCAGTGTCATGTCATCCAGCCCCGTGCAGGTCTCCTGGGTGCCCTGGAGCACATCAAACATGGCACAGTTACATTTGCTCAACAAAATCAAGTCCTGGAGCAGACTGCTAGGTGAGTGCAGTACTAGTGCACATGTGGACAGCTAAACTTCTGCCAGTGAATCTGGAGGTGAATTCCACTCCAAAAGTCAGGTACCTCTAATTTCCAATCTTTGTCACTGATGGTTATTATTTAGGGTCAGGTAGGATTGACACCCTCACACTGGTCTTGCTTCAGAAGGTGTCTGTTTGCTGGTAGAGCTCAGTGCAATGCAGCAGTGCTGACATATCCATTCCACTGGAGAGATGCCTGCAGTCATTCTTGGGTGGTGACTCACTGAAAAACTCCCACAGTCGAGACTATTTGTCCGTTCTAAATTAAACATCTTACAGTAAGAACAGAAATCCTCCCTTAGGATCTGCTGGAGGCTCTTACATGGAAAGGTATGTATGACTAGTCAGCTTCATACCTGGGCAGGGCTCTCAGTGAAGACAGAAGGACTATTTGTAGCCCTGGTTGAGCAGGAGTGTTGGACTGATGACCCTTCCAAACTCAGCTGTCCTGTGATTCTGGGATCCAGTTGTTATACAGAACCAGACTTTGCCAGCCTGCAGTGGGGTCAGTACAGCTGAGGTTTAAAATTGGGTACCCACATGAATAGTCTCTGAATCAGGATTCAAAAAAGCCCAAGTGGAACATAAGGCTTCCATGAACTGGTATAGAAGGAGCAGGACTGTGCTGGCTTCCACTTAGATACTGAGACCCTGCTGATTTCACTGAGTCTTCCATCTCTACAGAGCAGTTAATAATGCAAATGCTTGTTTGGATCTGGATCTGAAATCAGAAAAGATGACAGCTGGAGCCTACCTATCTCTTGCTAATACTGCTTCACTACTAAATTAGTTTCTACATTAAAGCTGTTTTTACAAATTTTCTCTCTCAGATTTTAGCGGTTTATTACTAAATCTTGCTCTTTTGGGATAATCCAGTCATTAAAATTAGGTTTAAAACTGAGATTTAGCACAGAGCTTAGTGCAATCCATGTCTGACTATTGTGTGATATTTAAAAAGGTTTCTTCTGAAGTGCATGGGACTTGCTGTGCTAAAAAAGCCAGAAGAGTGAGTGTAGAAGCCTAGAAGATAAGGGAGCTAATGTGCATGTCTCACACACTGATAGCTGAATGGCTGTGGGCCCAGCCAAGGGCTGTTGGTATTAACAAACAGGGGGTGTAGGTAATACCACACTGTGAGAAAGAGCAGAATGTGGCTGGAGATAGGGCAGTACTTTTCTGGGACAAAAGTCCTTGATCTGGCTCCTGGAGATAAGCACAGTGCAGTACAGCACAAGTGCAGGAATGAGGTTGAGAAGAGGGCATGGACTGTAGTGGGGGGTGGAGACCACCCAAAGCCTGCCATCCATTTCCAGAAAGGTCTGGAAAAACAGACTGCACATGGTAACTATTTTGCAGAGAAAGTGAAAAACTTACTTCCAGGGTGGGGAAAACGTGTTTCTACAAGGGTACTCCCAGAAAGCCCAGTGCACTTGCTCCATGTGTGTGCCCCAGGACCCTGGACACCCCAGCTGGATCGAGCTGGAGCCCCAACTGGTGATCTCTTTTTCCCTCTTTCTTTTCTTTATCTCTCCCCCTTTTTAATCCCCCTTTTTCTCTCTCTCTCTCTTCCCTTTCACTCTTTTCCTGTGTGCTTAGATAGGAGATCACAGACTAACATATCCATGCAAAGTGTGTCATCTACTAATGGAACTTCGTAAACTTATGTGGATCCTCTGATTTTGTTGCTTCTTTTGACCACATATAAGCATCTATGAATCTTGCATGCTGCCTTCCCCTTAAAAGTGGGAGGTCACAGTGAGCTAAAGGGCCACTGCTCTGAGCCAGGATAGCAGCCCTAGGACAATTTTTGACCAGCTCACTGAGATCCTTTGTGTATACAATTATAGCTTGATATAAAAATGTAATTTGTGTGTGGCCCTGTAGTCTGTTTGTCACTTTGGCTTGCACACAGCAGACAGAAAAGACCAATATAATCTGCATTTGATCCACAGCAGATTGCTTGGGGCCTAACACGGTCTGGAGCCCTGGAAGTAAGGTGTAGTTTAGTGGAGAGGCTCCAATGAAACAGACACTGCAGACACAGAAGTAACAAAGCAAGTTAATAAATTAATTCTGATAAATTGATAAATGTTTGTCTCCAGACAAACATTCTAAATTAACAGGTACCAATATTAATACACAAATAAACAATGACTTCTTAAATAAAAGGATGTGGAAAATAAAACAAATGCAATTGGGATATTGACACAGTTTCACCTGATAAGTTTTTCATGTTAACTTTCATAACATTAATAATAAAATCTCTAGCCAGAATTCATGTTTAACCAAGTCATGACACACTGCAACTGATGTGGGATGCTGCAAAGCTGCAGTATCAGTTGGTTTGGATGAAACACCCCTGTATGAACAGTGAAACTGTCTGCCTGGGGAGCTTCCTTCATTGGGGAATTTCACAAATAGGTCAGAGAAAGATGAGCTGGGAGGCTTCTTATGCAGGATTGCTTCTACTTCAGTGTTGAATCTCCTGGGTTCCTGAAGCCTTTCTGGGAAAGTCACTCTCTGCAGTCTGCAAGAGTTTTTGAGCTGTGATATTTCTTTGAATTGAGGTATTCAGTGTTGCTGGAGCCCCAGACTGATAACCCAGTGAAGGCCAACACAGTTGGTTTCTAAGTCCATCACAGTCTTGATATGTAAGGAATAATAATTGAGTTAAACATTAAATTTTCTTTCATTTTACTGCCATTAGACTTGAAGATTTACAGTAGCATGCTGTTTTCATAATTTTTTCCAGCAGTTGCTTGTATACTTTCAGTATACTTCAGTTCTCCTTTCTTACACCACTTTCTCCATGTTATACTTCTGTAATCATAATACCACACTGATGATATTGATTTTGATTACTCAAATTAGGATGTGAGCATGCAACAGCCAGGGGAGCTGTGAGCAAGAGTACAGATGTGAGCAGTACAATGGAATTCAGCAGGGCTCTTTCACATTAAATACCCTGGAAGCTGTCAGGAGTCTAATGCTGAGCCTGAAAACACTTTGACCCCATGGTCTGAGCTCTTCCTAAGGATTCTACAGCCTCAGGGATCACACTGGATTCAGGGGACCTGCCTGGACATGGGGATCTCCAGGCAAGTGCTGGGCAGTGGCAGTGGGCTCTCCTGAAGAGGAGAAACTGAGGAAGGAATGTAATTCTCTTCTCAGACAGGGCTACTTCTAAGCAACATGCAAAATCCATTTTGTCTGAGCTTGGTGTGCTTATGGCAAGGGGGATTGCAGCTAGATGATCTTTAAGGTTCCTTCCAAGCCATTCTTTGGCTCATTATGATTCATTTTGTGATTCTGTGATTTGATGACAAGAGTCTCTGACTTTTCTGCAACTGTGTACCCTTTCCCTGGCATTTCTGCTTTCTCTTTTACCTTGTCATGCTGGTGATGTTTTTTTCAAGTTGCATCCATTGCATTTCTGTTTCCTTTGATCTCTCTTTTTGTTGCTTAAATATGCAAGTTTACAGAAGAATAGCAAGTAAAACTCTTTTGCCTTTTGTATGTGCTTCTCTTTTGGGTGATGGCATGTGCTTTTATTGGGCTGGCAGTGGCTATCATTTCAGTATCCTGTGATATAGAAGAGTCTAGCCTTTTTTCTTACAACTCCTAGAAGATCACTAAATTGTTTCCACAGACTTTTCATCTAACACATAATACCAAGGTTAAAATAGTAAGTATTGGCTGTTTTATTGAAATATAGAACAATATAAAAATGTATTAAATTTTTCCTTTTGTAAATTCTTTACTGGATTATAGCTCTTATGGAAGTTAATACACCTAACAGGCCTATTACAGCATATAAATTCTAAAGCTTGTATAAGTAGTATAATAAAATATAATAATACTGATAATATCCTAGAATTTGCAACAAAACCCCTTCAATACATTAAGTTTAAGAAGTGGTCACAATTCTTAGATCTATTGTAGGTGTTTATAGCTCTTTGTGAATTTCTGTGGAGGGAAGGATGGTTATTCCTGCTTTGCTGATACTACAAAATGCAAAAGTTTCTCGGGGTTTTTTAGAGGTTCCACTTAATTTTTTTTACATAATTCCCTATTTGTGCTGGATGTAAACCTGAATATTTTGTTTTATTTCATTATTGCTTGAGACTCTCAGTTTGCTCTGATTGATATTGCTGGAATTTCCAAAGCCCAAATTACAGAGTAGAGAGAAATATTCACAGTGCTGAAGGGATGATGGATTTTGCTCTGACTCATTTAAAACAATTTTGTTTGCCCTGAAATCTTAGACAGATTAAAAATGGTGATCTAGCTAATTCTCCTCAGGAACTGAAATCAGTGAGTTGTCCTGATTTGTGCTTGTGAAAGAGCTTCCTTGGGCCCTTGCAATGAGCAAGAGGAAAGTCCCACCATCCAGGATTAGCTCAAAAGCAGACTGCAGTAGTGAGGGGATTTGTCATCATGTAGTTCCAGAGATCATTTGCAGGTCTCCCCAGGTACAATAATTTTAATCTATTAAAATTCTGGGATAGGAAAATTATTCTTGAAATTATCCAGGGAGAAAGTCACTGTCCCTCTAGTCTGATAAGACAAATCACCAGCTGCAGAGGGAGGATCCAGCAGTCAGTGATAGCACAGATAGATCCTAGAGAAATCCTAGAGAGATCTTCCACCTTTTCCTCATCAGCATGGCATGCCTGATTTTCTTGCCCTGGACTTACCATGTGGTGGTTTCTGTCTTGTGTTGCCTCCTGTCCCGATGAACTGCAGGAAAGGAGAGAGCTGGAGGCTGCTGCTTCTGGTTCCTTCTTTCTGGACCCATTTTGAGTGATGGTGTCCAGAGAAACTGGAAGAGAACTTTGATGTGGCAGTTTTCTGCCGCTTGGTAGATTGTCTGCTGCTGGAAAAGGTTAATAAAGGCAAAGCAGATTTGAACTGTGTGCAGCACTACCTGGGCTGTGCATGGAAACAGAACAGCTCAGCTGGGCATGGCAGCACGCAGGCTGCCATCAGATGGGACACATTCTGGAGTCTGGGGAAGGTGAAGATCTGTCCCCAGCCGACCTCAGGAGGATGTGTCTGCATCATGGCATGGCAGTGGGACAGCAGGTCCTGGCTTAGTGCAAGCCTGGATGGTCTGGGTGTCCTAAACCCCTCTGTCAATGACAGGCTGCAACAGGAGCTGTGGGATGGGGTCTTGAGGTCTTGCCTCTGAGGGATTCACAACCCAGCTCCATTTCACCCACCAGGGAGCTGAAGGATGTCAGATGATTTGTGTGAGCTAGAAAATGAGTGTCAGCTTACTGCATGGCCAGTGGTTAAGTTTTCACATGTCCCTGCAGGGAAAGAGCTATTAAGTAGATGAAAGGAGCCTCTTTCATGGGATGTCTGTGTATCCATCTGCATTGCTTCTCTCTGGTTTTGTTGGCAAACTGCTTTCTCTTCAGTGTTAGTTCTACTTCTCCATTTATAATTTTATATTACTCAATATGTATTGTTCTTTCAGAATGAACACTATCTTTTTCTTCCTCATTTTGCTTTCAAATGCAGTTGGAGGCCTGAGGGACAGTCACAGTGTGCTTGTAAAGCTCTGGAGGAGAAACAGTCCCAAGCCAAGGAAATGGTTGCTGCAGAGACCCCTCAAGTCCTTGTGGGAATAGAAACTGCTCCATCTCACTGGAACTACCAGGGGAGAACTACTGTGCTCCTGCTTCAGTGAAAAGCTGGCACACTTCAGTGTTTCTATGTACGTCAAGTCACAAGTGGTTCTGCTTGGCCTGTATTTTTAATTGCTGGAGTAGAAATAAGCTTCCCTCTGGTTTAGGAGGATCCCCAGCTGGATAGAAGCCCCACTCTCCCAGGAAAAGAACCCAACAAAGGCCTTTCCTCACTGAGCCACTCTACCAGGGTTGGGAGCAAGCAAACATTTACACACCTGGTTAGCATAAGTCTGCAAAAAGCTCTTTTATCCAGGCTGCTGTTTAGTTTTGTTAGTCCCAGTCTTGGCTGTCTGCAGTAATGCATTATTGATCTTCCCCATGCATGCAGTTACAATTTATTATTGCAACTGCTACCTTGCTGACTTGTCCATTTGTAGTGTCACACATGACAAGGATTTTGAAGGACAGCAACAGCCCAGCTGGGAGCACATGAGAGCTGCATTCACAGCAGTACAGCTGACATAGCAGTAGTGACACAGCCAAAATTAAATCACCACTCCAGGAATACTTGGCAGCCCAAGCCCAGATTGGAAATACCCAACAAGTTTGCTGACATCACAGGTACCTTTTTGTTGTCCTAAAAAAACTCCAGAAGGATGTGGAATCTCATGTCATAAAATGTGACATTCTTCAAAGTGTTGTTCCGTGATTCATTTGTTTTGGATATGGTAACATCCCTCTCAGTATACTACACACTTAATAATTTTCTCCCAGTGGAGAATTTCCATCTCCTTTGTAATTATTTGGGGATGGAAAAAAAAAATTCCAGTTATGTCATTTAGTAGGGCAACTATTAGGGAATACTGAGACCACAGGGTTTTAGCACTGTGTGATCTGAAGGCTATCACTGTCAGTTCACTGGCTTATTTGTGCAACAAATTCAACCTTCTATCCTATTTAGTTCTAGAAGTGATATCACTAGTAAATATACTTCCAGACTATGGTAAAAGTGACTTTCAGAAGTGTGTCCTTCTGAGACAGGTTAAAGTTTCATCACATAAAAGCTCCCTGTTTGCAGAAGATGCTACCCTCTTCTGCCAGTGCTGGGTGTGATCAATCTTTCCATGCCTAACTCTGTGAAGGCTGGTGTGGGAACTCAGCACATCACTCTGGATGTCCAGGGTTGCTGAGAGAACCCTTAGGGGGCTCGGAGATTCTGGAACATTGCCAAGAGCAGCTGGTGGCTTGACTTTGATCCTTCTAGGGATGCACCACCTGTGTGTGAGGACACGGGAGTCGCTCAGGTTTAAGCAGTGCAAAGATGATACGTTCACAGAGTGAGATATAGATTTTGAAGTTTTGGTACAGGGGGGTTTATGGAGGCAAGATGGAAGAATTGGGGTGTGTCTCATGGTTCTTCTTCCTTCTTCTTGTCATCCATTTTCTGTGGTGATGTTGGCACTTTTAGATTGGTTCATGGTGGAAGTGCACTTGCTAATAAGAGTAATAGGTATTGGGAATAAAAGGTAAATATGTTATACGTAGTTTTTACTATAAAAAGATGCGACTGCCCCATGGGTGGTCAGAGTGCCCTTGGCTGCCTTGCTGTTCAGATCTCGGCTGAGCAGAGAGAAAATTCTGTAGATAAGAAATAATAAACAACCTGAAAATGGAAAAGTGAAGAGTCCAGTCTCGTTCTTGGGAGCCCGGGCTGCCTCCAAACCATCCCACGCGTCTCGAGGCAGAGACAGAAAAGCTGAAACCCAACAGGCTGGGTGTTACTTTCTGACATGTTGGTTAACCTTGGGGTTTTCTAGTGGGCCAAGGCACCAGGAGAGAGCTGGCACTGGGATCCATGTGCTCCTCTGCGGGACTCTGCCCATCACAGTGACCACAACACTGTTTCCTCTGCATAACACAAGTGAACTTCTGAGCATTTAAAGTTGGTTTTTATAATTTGAAAATCCTTTCCCAGCATTTATAAGCACATTTGATGGCAAGTAGTACGGGTGGAGATTAGGTCTTGTGTTGCAAGGAAACTCTGATTTTCCTTTCTGAACTGGAAAGGAAAAACTACCTTTCCCAAGTGAAATTCCAGGAAAGCAGATAAATGAGACAAAGTGTTTGGTCTGAATTTAAGTATTTTGTAACTTTTGTAACTGAATTTTGTTCAAAAGTCCATTTCAGGAGAAAGAAAATAAAAACCGCCTTTCCAAAAGGACCAAATAGAATACATGAACTTCACAATGTGTTCAATTCCTAGGGCAAATGCTATCAGAATAAACAGATTTTGGAAAATGCATAAATTATGAAAAACCCTGATTTTTTTGGCCCCAAAAATTCTTTGTTGAGATATTATTAACCAGCTAGTACAGTCAGTGTACCTTGGGCTGAATATCCTGGCAGATCTTCTGGAATGTGGTGGACAAATGTACCTGTAGAGCCTAATCCTGAAGTCAAAGCAAGAAAACAGTAGCAGAATTATATCAGACTGGGACACTTTGGAAAAAAAAAAATTATTTACTGTTTTAAAGGAGGATTTAAAGCTGTTTTCAGCTGCTATGAAGGCTGGATCCTCCTTTCCAAATTTTTTTGGGACTGTTATTCTCCAGTTCCCTCTTGTAACTTCCTGAACCAATTTACATGGCTGCAGTAGAGTAGGGATTCTATAACAATTTCATTTTTATTGAAGAACAGAGATGGAAAATTTAAGTAAGAGAATGAATAATTCCATTACTAGTGAAGTATGCTGTGTCTGATATTGTGGTGTTTGATACACGATGTCCTCTGTGTAACTTCTTACAGGGATTTTAGTACAGGTACGTCAGCCTACCTGCCAGAAGCCAGTATGAGTCAGAGACAGGAAAATGGGGTTTAAGTCAGCTGGATAAACATGGTCAGGACTCTGTCATATCTGGTGCTTTGGGTAGGTTGAAGCTGTGGGATGGAAACTGCAACTTGACTGCTTCTTTTTTGTGAACAGATCTCTACTGCAAGTATGAACATAGTCTTAGGAGTATGTAAAATTCAACAGAATTTAATTCTGAAATCCCATGGGTTTTGTATCTGAGTGTCAATCTTTTCCTACTTTTCTTAATGTTTGTGCATGTGTGTGTTTGTGAACTACAAGTAGAATGTCAGCAGCAGCAAACCCAGATTTTAGCTTTGGTAATAAATTTTGAAAATTATTATTTATTTTGTAGCACCTGAAAATAAATTATGTTCTTGAAAAGAAATTGTATGGAAAAGGAGATTACAGTGCAATGAAGGATTTGACAGTTCAGCGAGAAGAGAGGGGAAGAAAATGGGTTATGGAAATTGGAATATGTGGTTACTGAAGCTAGTGTGGGTGGCTAGAAATAATTTTGCATGTGAAGTGTATGTACAACCCTTTTCTGAAAAGCATGTGAAAAGAGTGAATTTTTATTTTAAGTGTAAAGTCTTCTCTCAGAAATGGTATTTGAGATCTGTAGATGAACAAGAACTCAGAATTATTTACTGAGGAAAAGATTTTTGGAAAAAGTGAAGCAAAATGCACTCTTCATAACCAGTTGTCTTTGTCTGACTCTGGAGCTTTTGTGTCTTGCAGTGACATTTCTTCTTTTCTTTATTGGACAAATATGTGAGTTGCTGAAGCCAGTTGGAATATTCCTTTGGAAATACTGCTTGAAAAGAAATCACTTCATTTTCAAAATAAAAAATGAGGAGAAAAAATTCTGGTTTTAGTCAAACAAATAAACAAACAAAACCATGTAAAGGCCAAATAATTATTTCTATTTGGTTTATGATAACTGTAGGCCTGAATGCTTTTGTCTGTGAATCGGGTTGAGAGCCAAAGACTTCTTGCTTCAGTGGATGAAACCTGGATCTTATTGTGTAAAACAACAACAACAAAGAAATCTTTCTCTGGACTATTTTTGAGAGTACAAATATTTGGATTTCCTGATAATGCAAATTCTTATGCTTTCTCTACAGAAATGGGTGGACATGGTCATGCAAACAGATAACCTAGCAACAATTGTGAGTTCAGTGTTTGCCTGACATTAATTGCTAATCAGACAAATTCCTTTACTTTACTGCAAGATGTGACTTGGAAGCCATAAAGACTATAAAACGTGGTGCAAAACCTCTCAGCTGTTTCTTCTTCATTTTGGACATGTTGAGATGGCTTTTGAATGCCAGTGGGCTGAAGTAAAGGAGAATTTTATGTGCAGAGCTCTTGGGTATCTCTGGTCCGCCTAAGCCAGGCAATATTAATTGTATGGGAGGAAACTGAAATTCTTTGCCCATTTAGAGATCATCCATCATTTTTAGAATTAAGCATCCCAGCAGTTCTCACATGAAAGTTAAGCAAGGGAAGGAGACTCAGCTTAATAGTATGTGATTGCAAGATAATGAAAGGTGCTGGGGCTTACTTAATTACCAGAGGTTTATCTGCCTGCCTGGGAAGGAGATGTCTGCCATGCAAAGTGCTGAGATGGATGGCCCAGCAGTGTGCAGGGAGTGCAGTGCCATTCCCACGGGAATGCTGGACTGATGGAGCTCACTAATGCAAGGAGCAGGGCTGTGTGTGCCTGGGGATGGGCTTGGCAGGTTTGAGCCAGTCTGGGCAGGGATCTAGCTGTGCATGCCCCTGGAAGAGATGGAGCTCCTGAGCCCTGGGAGCATGGCTGTAGCTCTCCATGCATGCATTCCAGTGCATCCAGAGCAGGAGGCAGGAGCAGAGGCAGGCTCACCAGCACCATTGTGGGGCTAGGTGCAGGGACAGCCAGGCTATCTCAGCTTGCAGAGGTGCACCTCACTTATCGGGTGTCTGTCTGCTCAGACTGAGGGGTCAGTCCAAGGTTGAGCTCACCCCACACCCTTGGGGCAGATCCTGTGACTCAGCTGCCCTGGAAGAATTAAAATTTTACTTCTATGACTATTATACCTCAACGCATGTATAGCTGAAAGGTTGAAGCTTGTGTTTCAGATGTGTGTTCTTCTCTTAATTAATTATACAGCCTTGTGATGGCTGATTAATCAAAAGAGCCATTTGACACATCTGGCCAGACTGAGATACTTGCTGAGGTGCAGCTCTTAGCTGTGTGCCCAGTACAGCTGTCCCATGTTTGAAGGTGCAAGGGCCACATTTCCTCTTAGGGGACTTCCAGCACTTTGGGACCAGACTTCACCTGTGTGCTCTGGGCATGCAGAGCAGGCAGCCTACTCCAGGAGTGGAGTAGGCACTTTTGGTCAAAGTGTCTTTCCAGGGTCCTCTGTTTTGAGCTCTCCTCCTTGACAATGTGAGTTCTGCATTGCCCCCTACAATCAGGCTTGTACCCATTAAATTTTGGTGGCAATCAGTGTCCTTTCTGTCACTTCATAAATGTTGTTTGAGAATAGATACAGGGAATCTGCACACGGAGTCCAAAACACAGTGTGCTGAGTGTTGCACTTTGGGAAAGGGCAATGCTAAGATGAAACCAAATCAGAACCTTTTTTGTCATTGTTATCCACAGTGAAGAGGTTTTTGCTAGTTCTTGATGCATGTTGCTGACAGTGTTTTAACAGGTATGATCCACCCCTGTTTGGCTGGATTTGAAAAGTGCACACTGGCACTGCAGGTAGTGGGGTGTAAAATAAATCTTAGATGGTGATGGTCCCTGTATTGCAGAGCTGGGTTAGGCTCTGGAAAGAACTAGTGACCAATTTTATAACTTTTTAATATCTATCAACACACAACTGGCTAGCTGTTGGGGGGAAAATATTTTGAATATAGAAAAAAGTGTGTTACACTTCATAATATCTAGATATGAAGGATCTTGAACAGTGCTGAAACCTCCCAGTAACTATAAAAGGCACTACTGCTCCCCATGTTGGCTAGAACTGAGGTATCTGAATAAATAAAATAATAATGAACAGCAGTTTTTAAAAGATAATAACTATTAAACTATATTAAAAGATAGTAAGAATTGCAGCTGTTGTCATTCAAGAACTGTGTGTTTCTTGAAAGCTACAGTCCCCCAGCACTACCACATCTGGAGATCCACAGCTCATATCAGGGTGGATCCTCCTAGCCCTTTGCAAAACACAGATTTCTACAATTCACAGCTTATATCAGGGTGAATCCTCCTAGCCCTTTGCAAAACACAGATTTCTACAGCCAGGTGCTGGAAGGAGCAGAAACGTGCACCCCACATCTGAGTGAGGTAAGGCCTCTCTTCTGGAGCCTGGGAACTGCTTTTCTTCCTGACTGATGCTGCAATGACCAGGATATCCCATCTGTTAAAACACCTTGATGGATGCAAAGGGACAAAATTAAGTATTTCAAATTTTCAGGCCTAGACAAGTGAAATTACTTCTGTAGGCAATATAGAACTAACAGGGGCAAGTAAGAAGTCCTGAGTTCTTGAATTTTTACACTGTGCTTAAATATGACAAACCCATTCTTTTTAATCCAAACAAGAACAAATTTTATAAACAGGTGGCCATGAACCTCATCTCTGTGTTGGAAACAAGCTGTGCCTATTCACTGTGCCTATTTATTGTGAGCCACAGTTTTATTACTGACTTGGGACTGATATTACTGGCATTTGACATGACCACATGGCAATACTGGGCGCCAGGCCCTCTTCTGATTTGCTTTTGCAGCACAGATTCAGCTTCACTCTGGTTAGCTCAGGCCCAGTTTGTGGCAGTTTCCAGTCCTGTGGTCCTGTCAAGGTATTAAAACCTCACTGCAAGAAGCAGCTTCTCACTGGTGCTTAGCAGTGGAGCACATGCCCGAGATTCATGTGAATCGTGAGGAAATGGTTCCCACTACTGAGTATATTAAGTTAAAGGAGAAAGTGATTTCCATAGTAACCACATATGGTAGGTCAGATGGTGACTTTCCAGATTTACCACCAGTGGTTTTGATCCTGAATTATTTATACAGTGAATTTAGCTTCTTCAGTCTTCTTGGCACGTTGCCTGTGGATCTCCATGTTAACATGTGGGAGAAAACACAAGTGTTGTACGTGGTGCCAGAAAGGCTTAGACTTGATGTTTTTATTCACAGATGAAACATTGCTATTCTCATGGTGAGTATCAATGCAAATAATAGTGGAAAGTCTCTAATCTACTTTTTACTAGGGACTCTGCAGTACACACTAATTTGAACATGTTATAGGTGGAGCTGGTAGCAGTTGCATGCCTGTATTGCCAAACAGGTTTCCACCCTAGGGCCTGCTTTTCTTACTGAAACTCCTTGAAACTTAAAACCCTTTGGCTGAAATTCATCAATTCTCCTGTTTCTGTGCACTGTGATTTTTGGAAGGAAATTTCATTCAGTTGCAGTCTAAATTTGGGGGTTAAATATTGCTTTATTCACATCAAAGTTTTTATAAAATTGTTGTCCTGAAACTAGGCTACTTCTAATATTGGGAACAAGCACCTAAAAGCACAATAAAGTGATTTTAGGATCATGATTTGCCTAATTTGTTCTCAGAAATTATAGCCAAATTTGGTGAAATGGCAATTTTTTTCTTAATTTAATTATTTGCTGCTTTACCAGCCCTCTGAGGTTGTTATGTAGCCCAGCCTTTCAACTTTTACTGAAAGCAGACCTGTAGTAATGAGCGATATATAATTTATAACCTTGTGGACACCCCTTGTAGAACCTGGTGTAAGACAGTCCTGAAACCCTTATTGTTGGTAATTATTTCCAAAACTCACTGTAGTAGACAGCTCTGCATGGAACAGTTTCTTGCTAATGTGGTTGAAGTCTCAGCCAAGCTAAGGCATTTCTACAGCTCCCCAGTGTGGCATTTTGGGTTTTGCTGGTTGGGAGGGAGCGTTTTGGTCAGTAAGGGGGAGCTGAGAGCCGGTCAAGGTGCTTAGCACAGCATCAGCGCCCTGGCCTGAGAGTTCCATTGGCAGAATTTTGTTAAATGTGAATATCCTTCATACTTTGTCATATCAGATACCCTCCCTGGGCCACAAGAACTCGCTGCACAGCTCCAGCATGCCAGCTGTCTCCTTTGCCCAGGAGTTTTCTGCCAGGAACACTCCCAGCCAGGCTCTTGTACCCAGGGAAGAGTGGGTAAGTAATTCCCTTGAAGGAGCAGAGGCTGCTGAGCTTTTCTAGATCACCACAGGAAAAAGCAGTGCCACCATGGAGATCCCACAGAGATGGGCAGTGGCAGAGGTGAGGGATGGACTGGTTTCTGCCAGACAGCAAAGCCCTGGGCTGGGGAATCCTGCCAAGGAAGGGACCCAGGATGAGAATGCAAAGTTGTCCTGACCACGGTGAGCCTGATGCATGTCAGCTGTGGGCAGGAGGTAAGCAAGAGGACAGCCCCTGTGGAGTAGGGAGTAAATGTGCTGGGACCCTGTTGGAACCCAGGACATTCCTCTGGCTGCCCTGGAGGACTTGAGACCCTGGCAGGGGGTTCAGAGACCTTGGCACAGAGTCAAAGACACCTGTGCCTTTGATTTTAACCCATGGAAACAATTACCAACCTTGTGTGAAGAGTTACAAGCCACTAGAGTTTGAGTAGAATGATAGTGAATTTATCACAGGGTGAAAAAGTAGAATTTTGGGGTTTTTAGAATAGGGGTTCAGGAGGCAAGATGGAAGAATCTGGGCATGTCCTATCTTTCTCCTTCTTGCCCTCCATCTTCTGCTGTGATGGTGACACTTTTGTATTGGTTTAGAGTAGAGACAGACTGTCTAACATAGGTGATAGGTATTGGAAATTTATTGTAAATAAAGTACATGTAGTTTTTAGCATAAAAAGCTAACACCACACTGAGGGCGGTCAGTGTGCCATGAACCGACCTGCTAGACAGATCCCAGCAGGTCAGAGAAAGGATGTTATAGATAAGAGAAAATAAACAACCTTGAAAAGCAGAACCGAGGAACTCTGACTTCTTTTTCAAGTGCAAGGCTGGGAAAAAAGACTTTTAATACCTCGAGAGCCATTCCAACAACAACAAACCTGAGAGGACCCAGCTGTGGGGAACTATCACAAGGGCAAACAGCTGCTGAGAAATCAGGGAGGGACATCATGTAATTGTGCTTCTCTCCTTAATTGGGGCTCACAACAATGTTTGAAGCCAATAACCGAATTGGAACCAAAAACCAGCAAGGTCCATATGCTGCCTTCCACCCCTTACCATGAAGCTGAAGGAATCAGAGCCACATAATAAGTTTTCAGTGTGCAGAATTAGCTTAAAACACAAATTAGATGATCTTTAAAGTTTCTTCCTACTCAGTCCATTCTATGTATCTGAAGAGTGGCGTGCTTTGATTTGAAGCACATAAGAATTGTTCTCCAGAGCTGCTGAATTGCTGATGAAAATGTGTCACTGAATTCTTCTGTGCTTCAGCTTCTTTCTTCAGTGATGGAGAGACAGAAGGTTGATCCAGAATCGGTTGGGAGAGGATGACCATACTCCTAATGCAGGTATCTGAAGCTAGGCAGGATGGATGCAGACTGACACTTGTTTTTCAGATACCCTTTCTGTTCCAGTCTCATGTGTTGGGTTACTCTTTTGGCTATTTTCTCTTATAGTCACCACGCCTTTTCAAAGTCATCTCCACCAAAGCCAGGGTCCAGATGAGTTATTCAGTGGGTGAGAAATACAAACCAGAATAATTTGGACTGTGAGAAACCTCTACACTTCACCTGGCCCAATCTCTTCTTCTGAGCAGAGTTGAATTTGAAATCAGAGCATGTGGCTCAGGGCCTTGTCCAACCAAGTCTTGAATATCCAGTGCTGGAGATTTCCCACCCTCTCCAGATACTTTCTCCACTGCTGAACTGTGCTCACAGTGAAATATTTTTCCCTTGTGTCTCTTTAGAATTTCCCTTGTTCTGGCTCAAGCCTTGTGTCTCTTGCCTTGTTTCTTTTCACTGTCCACCTCTGTGGAGAGATGGACTTCACCTTCTGTCCCTTAGACAGCTGTGGACAGCAATAACATCTTCCCTGAGCTGCTGCTTCTGGCTGAGCAGGGCTGTCTCACTCAGCTTCTCCTCCTGTGAGGAGGGGCAGTGTGCCACAGTCCCCAACCATCTTGGTGACCCACTGTGGGACTTCACCTGGTCTGTCAACACCTGCATCGTGGTTGGAAGCCCAAAGCTGGCCACTGTTTTCCAGCTGTGGCTACAGCAGTGCTGGAGAGAGGGGAAGGATCTCCCTTAGCCGGCAGGCTCCAGCCTCGCAGCAGCTCTGGATGAAGCTGGGAGGGTGCCCTGCTGACTCAGGGTCACTCGGTGCTCACCAGCTCCTGTGTCCTCTCCTGCAGAGCTGCTCCCGAGCCAGCTGTGCCCCACCCTGCGCAGCTGTGTGCTGGGGCTGCTCCAAGCCAGCGCCCCTGAATGCTGTGGAAAGGGAATAAACATCCTGGAGGCTGGGAGGAGAAACGCCCCCCCGAGCATGGAGGGCTGATATTCGGCTTCTGCCACCACAACAGCTTTATGTGCACGAAGGCTCGGTGTGACCTTGTGTTAAAGGCTGAAGCAAAGGTGCAGAATCGCCGCTGGTCGCAGATGGTGAGGCTCTAATGCAGCACGTCCCGTCCGAGCTCTGCAGCCGTCCTCGGGCTTCTTCGTTTTTCCACTAGAGGGACCCAAATGCAAATAAAAGCTCCAATTTATCAGCTGGGGAAGAGTGTCTGGGGTCAAGTATACCAGCGTTGAATGAAAAGCAGTATTTTCTCCTTGCTAGTGTTTGTATTAAGGACTTGAGTAACCATTCATTCATTCTCACAGAGAATTCCATCTAACACCTGGGA
Source organism: Calcarius lapponicus (assembly GCA_039654755.1). Lineage (NCBI taxonomy): Eukaryota > Metazoa > Chordata > Aves > Passeriformes > Fringillidae > Calcarius > Calcarius lapponicus. Next base: position 145,130,934 of record CM077464.1, read on the forward strand.
TCCCATTTCAGAACCGTTTTTTTAGGCTTGAATATCTCAAAAATAATAGCTAAAGTAGCTGCAGGCCAAAGAAAAACCATGGCCATTGCTCAGAGTGCGTCATTTTCTGGGCAGTGCATATTTCATTTTCCAGGTGCATTTTATCAGTGACCTCTCTGCTGTGGCTCCCTGACACTGCTCCCTTCTGCCAGATGACAGCAGAACCTCGTTTCTGATTCAGCTGACAGAGGGGATGTGAATGAAAAATCCCTGCTCTTCACTGAGTGTTTGCAACCTATTAGAAAAACGCTCAGAGGGATGGGGATGTGGATATTCTATCCCAGACCTTTGGAAAAAAAGGCAAATGGGAAAAAAAAAGCTGAAAGGAAAAAGTATCTGATGTTTTTTGGTCTCATAATGGAAAAAACCATAGGATTAACTCTTCCTTCCCCCCAAACAAGATTGACTAACAAAAGCTGCTTTAACTTCAAAACACTGCTGATTAGCTTCAAGTCAACTGAATAAATTTTCTTCCTGGGGAACTACATATGAAGAAAGGATGAGACAAAACCTATATTAAAAAGCTGAGTTTCTCTCTTCCCCCCCCCCCTCCCTCCCAGCTTAGGGAAAGAAAAAAGCTAAGCACATGAGTGTGGTTTAACTTTATCCACTGCTGGCTCTACAAAACCCCAGCCTTGAACATCCTCTAACTATACATGTTCCTCTACTTAGTAGAGGAACAAAGTTTTATCACTGCCTGGGCTGCACAACCAGTTTGGCTGCAGAAAGCTGTGACCATTTGTCCTGGTCCTGCAGGACTGCTCAGGCTTTCCCTTAGCACAGGATCGCGTTTGGAAACAGTTTCACTGGAGGAGGCTCAGAACAAAACACTCTGGGCCACCTGAGCAAGCAGGATGGGAGGGGAGCAGGCAGCTGGACTTGCAAGCAGCAGCTGTTGGTGTTGGTGTTTGTTGTGTCCCTCTTGACATGCTTTTCTGAATTGCCAGGCTCATATCTGTGCCTTTCTCACTCTTCTGTCACTGGCGAGTTTCCTCCTGCACTCCTCCAGCAAAGGCTTCTCTGCACAGCCACTTTCTCCTCTTGCTCTCCCTCTTATCCAGGTTAAAAGGGGAAGGTGTCAAAGATTGCCAGAAATACATCCTCTGGGCAATGTCCTTCCTGTCTGCCATGCTATTGAAACCAAACCTCCTTTCCGTCCATCCTGGCAAGTCAGAGAAATGATCTCAGCTGGGAACCACAGCTGAAGAGGAGGCTGCACTGGGCAGCGGCACGGAGGCTGTGAAGGGAGAGAGGGAAGGAGGCTCCAGCACATCCACCCTGTGCTCAGGCACAGATCCACCACAGCCATTCTCACCTGCCATGCCCTCAGCCACAGACAAACCCAGACTGAAATGCTGGAACATTCTGAGGGGAGGATGCTGGGCAGTGCCTTCACACAGGTCCTGCAGGAATGCCCTGCTGGCATTCAGACCCCATCACTGCATCAGGGAAGGACTGGTGGGGTGGCTGATTTAGTACACTCTGGATTTAGAGGCAGATTCAATCAACAAATCAGGCATTTAGGGTTTATGCAGTTTTTCTAAGTTTCTGGAGCAAATAAATAGATATATTGATGCTGGCAAGATTGCTTTAGCCAAAAGAAAAGTGCTGTAAAAGTGTGATATCCAGTTATGTGATTAAGCTGGCAAAAATGCCAGGCCTCAGTACCCAGACTCACTGCTTCTTCTTTTGTTTTCCTGCAGTCTTTGTATTTTTCTTCTGCCTTATCATTACCTGTCCCACACACTTCTCTCATAATCTGCTGCTGACAGTTTTCTATTAAACATAATTTCCTGACCATCTTGTGTATAACTTAGACATGCTGTAAATTTTGAGATTTATGTGGAGTTGTATGAACTGTGCTCTTGAGACACTTGAAAGGAGAACGTTGAAACGAACAAACTTGGCAGAAGAAGTGCAGTTGGAGAGCTGTGAGGTCAATCCATACGAGGTAGTTTAAGCCAGTCAGTGTGAGTTGGTTAAGATGAAACAGGTCCTCAGCTCTGTCACTGCTTGGGACTGAGCCATTAGTGACTGTAAGTGCTATGAGGTGGATTTGGGTGGATGCTTGATAAAAGTCCCTGATTTGCAGCATTCTTGCTTGAAATTCACCAGTGTCTGGAATCCAGGTGAGCTTGGAGAATCTTTAGCAGCCAGTACTTTGCAAAAAAACCGGCAGAGCTAAAACACTTTCAAGCAACAGGAGTGAACTCTCGTTTGGAGGCATGCCTGCCTTAAAGCTGGTTCCTGTCTCTGTTCAGTTTTGGTTTTTTGGGGGATTTTTCTGGTTCGTTCGTTCGTTCGTTCGTTCGTTCGTTCGTTCGTTCGTTCGTTCGTTCCTTCCTTCCTTCCTTCCTTCCTTCCTTCCTTCCTTCCTTCCTTCCTTCCTTCCTTCCTTCCTCCCTCCCTCCCTCCCTCCTGCAGAAGAATTTTGACTTAGCAGTCACAGATGTGCAGACAGTTTCTTCACCACTAAAAACAAGCAAGTCATTAGTGATTTTGGCATGGGGCTCATAATCCCAACAACCCCCCAGATCTGCAGAGCCTCTTGGCATTGGTACAGGTTGGTACTCACACAGTCCTAGCTCGTGTGCTAGGACTGGTCTTGCCTGATTTTGCAGCAAACACTTCCCTTGAAGTTCTGTCAGGACTGTCTCTGTTCTGCAGGTCCCTGCTGCTGGCTTTGCTGACCTGGGCAGGAGAGAGTGAAAGAATTGATGGTGCTGGTGACTGTCTCTATCTGTGGAGTCCTTTGAGATGCTGAAATGGAAGGGTTTTTAGTCTCTAAAATGGAAGGGTTAAAAATATCCATTTTAAAAGAAGAAAAATTGTTAAAATCAGGGTCTTCTCAAGAGCCATGGCCATGCTGAAGCCTTGGTGCCAGGTAGATGAACTTGTGTTCATGTACATCTCTGTGCATCTCTGCCCTTGCAGGGTCAGCAGAAGCTTAAGGGGGGTTGTGGAAAGAGTCTGCACTTAAATAACTGATCAGCCATCACAGATCCTTGCTAAAACAGCTGACAGACCTCCAAGAAAGACAATGTGAAGAACTCCCTTGGTGTGTCCTTGGGTCAGCTCTTGTACATGGAAGTGTAGTTGGAGGCTGATGGAGGCACTGGGTGTAGGGTGAAAGCTGAGCTTGTGGCCTTCTGAGCAATGTAGAGTAATTTGACAAGGCAGGGCTCTCTCACTTTCCTGGGGCCTATCCTCCACCCTGCACATAGTATCTGAGGCACTAAATTTCTAGTCTTCTGTAGCATGTAAGAAGTGGAGCAGAAAATATTTATCACTGATCCATTCAAAGCTTTCTGCTGAAAGAAGAATGTACTGAGATGTTTAAAGACTTGGAAGGCTTGAGATGAGTTATTCCTACTTAGGTTCATGCCATGAGTTAAATCTTTGGAGGAATTTGCATGGTGGAATAGTCATGCTGCTTTTTCATTTGCAGGCTGTAGTGAGAGGTTTTCCAAGATTTTAGGGTAATTTGCCTTTGTCTCAAAACTCTAGATCTTTGAAGGTTTAGTACAGAAACTTCAACATACCTGTGACTGGTTTATTACTATGAAGCACTTTTGTCATGGCCAGGGGTTTGGCTGGTTTTTTTTGAAAAAATTTAGCCTGCATCAGACATCTCCTTATGGCAGGAAAGATTCAAAACAATCAGACCATGGAAAAAGCAGCAACTCAAGACACTCTCATGACAAAGACTTCAGCATTAAAACAGCCAGATAGTAACACAAGCTCCGTTATCAAGTGATTTTATTTCTAAAACTGTATATCCAGTGATAACCATCACTCTTTCACAACGGATGATATCTCACAGAGAACAGCTAGATTGCTTCTTGGGGGGAGACAGACAAACTCAAAGGAAGCAAGCAAGCAAGAATCATTCTGTTTAGATTTTCTAATGTTCATCAAAATGAAACATATTTATCATGTTGTTGATTGCCAAGTAGTTATGTTGGCTTTCATTTAATGTGGTTACTAGGATTGTCTCCTTTTCAAGGGTCAGCAAATGAAAAAGGAATCTTTAATTTCTCCTTTGCTGTAATCAATTTAGAACTTTCTCTTGATCTTACTGAGAATAGGGTGAGGCCAATATTAATTCCATGTGATAAATAAGTAAAAGAAGAGTTATTTGAAAATGTATTTTGAGCTGGCATTGTTTTGAAGCTCTGACAGAAAATAGTCAATGGTGACTGATGTGCTGAGGCCAGAACCATTGTATATGCTGTCCATTATATTCCTTCTTGCCAACTGAAAGCACAATGGTATTCCTGGTTTTGAGATCCTTTTTACCTACTGCTATTCATAGACAAAGAAAAATCATTGCAGCTTTTCATAACTGAATGCCAGGAGAGATATCAAAAATGTTCATTTTGTTGCTGCTTTAGATTACAGAATGAAATTAGTTGCATATGTAATAAGGCTACTGGTGCCATGAGAAAATGATTTGTGACTCATGAGAAAACTTCTTAGCCAAAAATATACAAAGATAATTGGGAAATGATTTTTCCCCCTATGTGGCAAGACATGTCAGCCATATATTTCTCACCACATAATTGGCAGGAAAATAAAGCAGTTTTATAATCTTGTATTGTGCTAGAATATGTTGGTTACTGTAAACCTTTGCAGTCACTCAATTACAAGGTACCAAAAAGAAATGAGATTCAACAACAATAGTTTAGGACTTTACTCAGCTCATAACTACCTCCAAAGTTCTGAAAGTATCCCAGTTTTCATATCCACTCATCTATTACTTTTCCCCTGAAAATGGTGAAGCTAAAAGCAGTTGGCTCAACCCAAATGTTTAGGTCTGTGTGCTTAGATCAATTAAGTACTATACATGCATTGCCTGTTTGTCCAGAAATTTTCACAGATTAAACCATGGTCATTAAATAATTTTAAAAGTACTAATCTTCCAACTCAGACATTGCCAGAGGCATTTCCCATATTTTAGTAGAGTAAGAACAGTCTAATCTCCTCTTTTAGCCTCTTAAATGTGTAGGAAGTACCAGCTCAGTGCTAATATTGCTGGACTTTGGATGATGCAGGAGGCATTCTCCTAGGAAGTATGTTTGGACTGATAGAGTTTTGTTTGGCATTGCAATGCTTTGTTACTTGGAATAACAGCATGTGCTTTGATCAGGAGGATATTGTCATGATTAGCCCATAGAAATGTGACTAACAGGTAAGGAAGATCTGTAAAATGCATGTGGCACAGTGAAAGCTCAGAACTTCGTGAAATTTTAGCAATTTAGATTTATAATAAAACTAGTTTGAGAATTATGGCCAACTGCAGCAACATAGCAGGCTTGAAGTCCACAAGATCATCTGTTTCAAAATAGAAATCATGTGTTAGGAGAGACATACATAATTATTTAAACTCGCAGTAATACAGCTATAATTTGTTGGGCTGGCTGACAAAGGACCAATAATAAAGAAGAACTAATCCATCCTGGGATAGGGATAGTTGGCAGAAAAAGATTATACCCTGTTGTATATTATTTCTTGGTCTATCCAGTGTGTAGGTTAAAAAATATTAATTGAGATAGTGTGGGACTAAGACTATTGTGTGTGGGGTCCCAGCCTCATTAGCTGCAAAATTTGGAAGGTGTGGAGGGAGAAAATAAAGGGATTTCAGAGACAGAAAGTGTTCAGTGCACTCAAATCCCACCCTGAAGATTTGGACCCTTGCCCAGCATCCAGGCCATGCAGCCCTGAGCTGAGCCCTCTGCAGGGGAGGGATGGGCCCTGCTGCTGGAACCCATTGTTTGCCAGGGGCTGGGATACTGGGGATCAGGCCTTCCTGCTGCTTGAGAAAACTGAAAACTCTTCCCTGATCCAGGATTGGGATGCAGGAGGGAAGAAGGGAGCACTGGGGCCACTTTCTGGTGTTATCCAAAGCATCAGGGCAGTGTCCAAGCCTGCCTGGATCAGTGCCATGGGTCCAGAGAGCATCCATGCTGCTGGCCCTGCATCAAGCAAGGACTAAAATATCCAGAGCAGTGTTTAGATAGTGCTAATGTTTCCTGATGCCCAAATATGGCCAAATTTTTCTAGGCACTTTAGCCCATGAACATGTGCAGGTGAAGATGAGGTGAGTTGATTTGCTGGAAAATTTATGAACAGCAGCTCAATCCTACCATGGTGCATCAGAGCTGGGAATAGAAGCCAGATTCCCAGATTCTTCTATGCCTGTGCTTGGACAGTGAATCCTTAATTAAAAAAAAAAATGTTTTGTGGTCTGTGTCCATGCAGAATCTTGCAATGGACCCAGAAATGCTGGTACTTTACTGCCTCTATTAACTACAGACAGATGAACAATCTCTCACCTGAGATAGCAGGACTTGCACATTTGAAGATCCATCACTGTATAAATAAGAAAAGCCCTCTTTTCTCTGATTTCTGCTTCATTTTTTCTGAGTAAGTGGAAAATGAACTCCTCAGATTGAATGTTAATTAGGCCAAATAAAATCAAACCAGAAGGGAAACAAAAACAGAACTGCTAGTAAGGATCATCCACCAGTCAGTGGTTGGATACTACATTTGGAGAGCATTTCTGTCTCAAAAGAGTTAATGAAAGATACCAAGACACCATTAATGACATTAGATGTGTACTGTGAAGTCAGCAAGCCCTGACTCTGATTTACTGAGGAAAATCCATGGGAGTCTTGGAGAAAGGGAAAAAGAAAGAACAACTTAAATTTCTGTTGTCAGAGCTTTTATGCCTTTATATCAGCTCCAGGAGATTTTTGGTTGCACTGGTAAAATTCTTTGGCTATCTCCTGATGTTCCTTCCTCCTCCTCTCAGCATCATGGGTGTTGCACCTACTGTTTTACCACGTCCTACTTCTGCCTTCAAGCTGCCTCTCTTCTGACCTCCACCCCTGTCTGTTATACATCAGGCCTCCTTAAATGGAATGGCCATGCATTTTCTTTTGCTAAACACCTTTTCCTCTGACCCTGCTTGTTCAGCTGTGCTCAGGTGTCGCTGCATTCTGGCTCCCAGGGGTCATTCCTTCTCCAAGAACCAATGATTCTGTATCCTTTAAATTAGGCACTCAGTTGAACTGAGTCACTCAACTGAGTATGTTGTCAGGATCTCCCTTCAGTAGCCCATACACAGCTCCTGAGAGACACCTGGTGCTTCAGGGAATTGCTCCTGGTCTTCATCTGCCTTTTCACTGCTGTTCCTCTATCACATCCACCAGCAGTTTGCAGGCATCTCATGTGTTCCATGGCAACTCCCTTATCCAAGATCCCTGTGTGTAGGCAGCTGAACTGAGGTCCAGATAGGGACTGGTCCTACCTCAGTGCTGGAGGATGCTGATCTGCACCTCTGCAACAGCCCTGCCTTCCCTGCCCAGCCATGGACCCCATTCCCATACTGTTGGATTTGTGGGGTTCCCAGACGAAGGAAGGAATGATGAACTTGACTCCATAATCTTAGAAGGCTAATTTTTTATCTTAAGATACTATATTATATAAAAAAATACTATACTAAACTATACTAAAGAATACAGAAAGAATACTTACAGAAGGCTAGAAGATACTAATGAAAACTCATGACTCTTTCCAGAGCCCCAACACAGCTTGGCCCTGATTAGCCATTAAGTAAAAACAATTCACATGAAGCCAATGAAACAATCACCTGTTGGTAAACAATGTTTAAACACGTTCTAAAGCAGCAAAACACAGGAGAAGCAAATCAGATAATTATTGTTTTCATTTTTCTCTGAGGCTTCTCAGCTTCCCAGGAGAAAATCCTGGGCAAAGAGATTTTTCACAAAATATGATGGTGACACCATACCTCTGTCCCTGTCCAGCCATTCCAGAGCTGTGCCAACCCTGGTTTGTCTTACAGGTCCTGCTCCTGTGCACATCACAGACTGTGCCCTGAAATCCCAACATGGCCTGGACCCGCCCTGCTCCCCGAGTCAGTCTTTGCTGTTTGGTTTCAGCCAGTGTTGGGGTCCCTGTGTCAATGAAAATAAGCTGTACTGGAAATGGCCACACCAGAAGTGTTGGCCTGCAGATAAGTACCACAAGCAGCTTTAATCACAAATCACACTCAATGGGGCAGCACAGCAGCCAAAATGGAGATAAACGGAGCGACTTTGAAAAAGCATTTGAGCAGATACAGCAGCTGATTTATAATCAGTCATTTTCTATGCACTTCATTGAACAGATTTTTCTGTTTATGAATTCTGTCTTTAATATTTTTATAATACTGGGAAACAGGCCTGGCCCAGTCCTTGTATCCCAACATTCCCACAATTTTAGCCGTATTATGAATCTACATCCAATTTCTGGTTTTTCAAAAGACCCCATCTTTCAATGGAGTGGGGCAGCATTCCAGAGCCATACAGACTTCAGTCTTGAAGAGTTCCAAATGTTAAGCCAGCTCTGAATGTGACCAGCTTGCAGCATAACCTCCTTCCTTTTCTCTCCTCTCTCTCTCTTTCTCTCTCTCTAATGTGTGCATGTATATGAGCACAGTCCTGTGAGGTTTAATGAATCTGACACTTTGCTGCAAGGAAAAGGGGCATTGCCAGGTGCAGTTTGGATTCATTCTCATGCTGAAAAGCTCTGATCCTCTGTGCTTCTGCTTGGGATTAAGTCAAGGTGAAGGGCAAGGCTTGGTTTCATAACCCCTGAGATATTTTCAAATACTCAAGGTGTTTGGATGGATCTGCAAAACACAGTCCTAGGAGAGACTCAGGCTGTTCTGCAGTGGATGGGAGCAGTGGATGGCCTGAAGGTCATGTGGGATCTCCTAGGGTGTTCCTGATGGCACCAAAGTCAGCCCTAGATCATTCCTGCCTAGTGTACATGTAGCCACATGGGGACATTTATCATTAGGTGTTCCAGTTTGGAGCTGAATCTCCTCCTTTGTGCTAGATAAAGTGGATTTGCAGGGCACAGACTGGATCACCTTGGTGTGATGCTGCACAGGAGATGTCCAAGGGAAGAACCCAGCTGTGCAGGGGAGGGTGTGGGAGTACCATGCTTGGCACAAGAGACTTGGCAGGCCTGTAATTCATTGTCATCTGGTACAAAACTCTGTTTCAATATGGGCTCTTGAAACTACTTAGGGAAACTGTAAAGTGAGTGCAGGCCAAGCAGAAAAGTCGAGTGATGTTCAGATTAAATTGAGAATCCATTGAGTTGTCTCTTCCTGCATCTTGAATGAATGGAGCTTTACAAATAATTTTTAATGGGAAACAAATCCATGCATTGCATACAGTTCTGAAAATTGTCAGGCTGGAAGCCAAGCAAAATAAGTTTTAGGATTTTCTCAGCTTCATAATTGTGTTATTACATTGTATGATAGAAATTAGGCTGTGGTATTAATTCTGCTCTCTGGCATTAAAAAGAAGAGGAAGTATTTCTTCCTTAATTGACAGATAACATTTCATTCATGGGGCATTAGCAGAATTAGCTTTTTGCCTACTGAAATATTTTCTGTGTTCCTGATTTTATATGATTTAACTTTGATAATAAAGAACTCTTTTTATTTGCAAAACACTAATCTGTATCAAGCAGAGAAGAAAAAAATCACTTACAGGAGACAGGGAAGAACTGCAAACTTTTAAACTGAAGATGTAAATCTGATATTTAAATGCACTGCAATGAATATTTGGAATCACTCCTAAATGTCCTTATAAAGTTATTTTATGGTCTCCTTGCCACTGGGTTCAGGTCTTTGCAGGTTGTTTTCAGGATCACAAGTCTGGGATGCTGTGCAGCAGGGAGCTTCCCTGAAATCCTTGTCTGGAGATCACTGCTGGATCACTGCATTAGTCTTATCAGCAAGAAACACTTTCCCTTCTGTGCTCAGTATAGTGTATCAATTTACTAATATTATTATAATTACTCTTTTCATCTGGGCACAAAAGTCTGTGTTTTCAGTTTTGCTTTTTTCAAGGAGGGGGAAAAAAGCCAAATGGCTGCTATTTGTGAGAGTAAAGTGGAGTTTCTGGCAGATACCACATGGATCTTTGTTCTTTAGGAATGTGGATAATTTTGGAAAAGATTTTTGTGAACATTTCACACCAGTCATGGTAGGAGGGTCAAAGCATCTTGAATAAGCATGGGTAGGTCTCATCTCCTGGGCACAAGAGTTTTGGGGGGATCTGGCTTTTGCATCACTCTGTTGCTTTAATCAATGGCCCAGCCTTCTGAAGGTTGGCCAGATCATTCCTCTGGCCATGGACCATGGAGATTCTCTCTCAGAGTCAATGTGGTGTGAGTTTGGTGGGGAAAATGGGTTCACTCCTGAAAGATGTTGGGAATGGGCTGACATTATTGTATTATTTAGGGAGTGCTGCGAATTGCTCTGAAGACAAAATTGTCTCTTCCACCCTTGGGGAGAAATTAACCTGAAATGTCAAAGCACAATCATTGAAGCCTCTCTGCTCATCCTGTCACCAGGCTGATTCTCTGTGCTATTTATGTATGTTCATTGTTTCCATTTCTTGCTCTGCCTTATTGTGATAAATTGTCCATAAAATCAAAAAAACCCCATCCAATCTGTTACATTGATTTCCTCTTCTAGCACACTGTCTGGGATGGTAGAGAAAGGTAATGACGAGTTGTAGAACATTGTTTCTTGTCTAAGTGCTTAATGGCAGCTGAATACCTTGCCAGAAGATATGAGCTATAATCTGTGGAATTAAACAGTCCTGGGTGGGGGAGGAATCTTCTTTGTTGTTGTAGCTTATTCAGAAAATGTGAATGTGAAACAGAGCTTGAGGTTTGTTTACCATTTCCTGTACCTGTTCTTTTCCTTTAGCAGAGGCTGAGATAACTTAGCAAGCACTGGAAAGTCACGTTTGCAAGACAAGAATTTGAACACCCTCCGGAGCAAAGAACAACACTTGCTGCTGATGGGTCATTAGCAGGTTAAAACATTTTAGCTCTGACCATGTCCAGGAGTGTGACTACTTTTGAAGTGGTGCAGGGCTGTGTTCTTCATCACTCCTGGGCACTGAAGATATCCTGAGGCATATTGCAAGGGGCATCCTGGCAGACCCCAATTCAAGAAGCAGGCTGTGCTTCACTGTATTTTGATTTGTCATGTAGCCTCTATTTAGTTCAGTGAAGTGATGTGTCATAGATCAGAACTTTAAATAGAATAAAGACATTTTTTAATGACAGGAACTTTCTATGAGGTCTCTAAATACAGATTTCATCAACTAAAAGCATTTTTTCTGCTTCCCAATCACATTGAGAAACCAAGAGTATCCAGTAGCATCACTTGAAGTTGCTGAGCTGTGCTATTTAGGTGTACTGGAATGAATTAGGAGTTTATTTCCAGGTGACCTTTTCTGACAGAAACACTGACAATGACTCTTCCTAGTGGAATATCAGTGCAGAAGAAAGCCACATTCCTGCAGTGCTTCCCATGTCTTATCCTGAACTACTTTTTCCTTATTTTCTGCTTGTGCTTAAACAGCTACCAGGCTTCACCAAAGAAACAACCACTGGTTAGTGCAGGGTTACTTGATATATGTTTAAGTGTGTGTGTGATCTATTCCGCTGTAAGGAACATTTAAATGCAAGATATCACATCTGGTTATAGAATAGCTCTGAATGTATATTAGTTGCTCCCCAAGACATTAAACAAGCAACAGCTGATGTACTTTTAAGATGAGCTAACAGATTTATCTATCCCTTAAGTTTTGAGGTCAAAGCCCTGCATCATTATGTAATATTAATACTTAAAAATAGCAATTATATATATTTTGATTAAATGAACTCTGAAGTTGAAACACTGAGGTTCAGACTTAGATAAGCAAAAATATTTTCAGCATGAAGACAATTGGACATGGGAGCAAGCTTGCCAGACAGGTTATGCCATCTCCAAACTGTATAAAACACTGAGCAACCTGGTCTGGTCTCATCAGTGCCCCCGCTTTGACCAGGAATTTGGGCTAGAAACCTGCTAAAGTGCCTTCCAACATGAATTCTAGAAGTCTAAGATTCTATATACTTTGATGGTGCATTAAGGTTTCAGTTAAGCAAGTTTATTTGTGCTGGTGTTGTCAAATGCCCTCCACAGAGGTTTTCCCAGATAAAAGATTACTTGCAATAGCTGGATCAAGCAGATTATCTGGCCTGGGGTTTGGGACACAAATAATTAGGAAAGTGTGAGAGGAGGCACAGAACTCTCACTGCTCTAATAGGAGTTCTGTTCCACAGCTCTGCTCACCTGCTTGCCTGGTTAAAGGCTGCTGGGTGCATCTTGGAGGGATGGTTGGGGGTTACATTGCATGTGGCGAAACAGAGCTTCTGTTTCTGCCTTAGAATGCGTGGGATGGCTCCTTAGTCGCCCGGGCTCTCAAAGAACGAAGCTGGACTCACTGCTTTGCTGTCTTCCAGATGTTTATTAATTCTTATCAACAGAGTTTTCTCTCTGCCCGACCGGGGTCCGACCAGCAAGGCAGCCAAGGGCACTCTGGCCGCCCACGGGGCGGTCGCGTCCCTTTATAGTACAAACTACGTATACAATATTTACCTATTCTTCCCAATACCTATCACCCTTATTAACAAGTGCACCATCACCACAAACCAATCCCAAAGTGCCAGCACCACCACCGAAGATGGACGACAAGAAGAAGGAGGAAGAACCACAAGACACACCCGGCTTCCTCCATCTTGCCTCCATAACCCCCCTGTGCCAAATTCTAAATCTATATATCACCTCATAAACACACAATATTTCTACACTATTCAAACCCTTGTGACTCTTAATCCTTCATACCCAGGTGGTGCATCCTTAGATGGATCAAAATCAAGCCACCAGCTGCCTCTGGCAACGTTCCATGACTGACGAGCCCCCCAAGGGTTCTCTCGGTTATTCAGATTGTTCAGGACCTTGGGAGTGCAAGCTCCCACAATTGCACATTTTTATTGCAAACTTTCCCTGCTTGTTAATGGCAGGGTGGGAGAATAACCAAAACAGGGAGTTTATGGCCCAAGTGGCCACAGAGTTATTTTAATGCCCTGCACAGAAATAACACCATTAGGGGTAGTGGTTCTAAACATCTCAATGTACTGGTGCACTAAAGGGCATCCTGGAGAAAATGGGATGGGGCTGTTGCAATTGGCAAACCTGGATTTTATCTGATCTTGTGGTAATGGACTTGGCTCATAGGACAGGACAGTGCTCTGAATGGCTTTTAGAGCAAGGAGATAAAGCTTGTTCTTGGGAGGGAACAAGGAATATAGATGGAGATTTGTACTAGAACAATAGGATGAACAAGAAAAATGCCTATTGTATTAAATGGGCTCACAGAAATAAACAAATGTAACAGAATACTACTGGCCTCCTTTTTACTTATGCAGCTTGTATTTTTACTGCTCATCCTGAGTGACTCTTTGGTAAAATCAGTGAGTGTGCCAGCATTGATCTCACAAGAAATCCCATTCAATAAAAAAATGTTAGTTTTCAAATATTTCAGACCACTCTCCAATAATAATTTTCATATTTCATGTTCCCATCCCAGCTTTGGGAAAGATCATGGAAAAGCTGGGTGAAATGACTGAGTCCAAATGGATGCCTAAGCTCCCCTGAAGAGCCCAAATTTAACTAATGTAACAGTGGATTTCCTTCTGACCCTAATTTAATATCCATTTATTTTTAGCAATTTTGACCACTTGCTTGGGAAGTTTCACCTCTGAAGTGCTTAGGCTGCTTTCATACTCACCATCATCCCAGTCAGGAACATTCCAGGAATGGCTCACACGGTCCTGGCCCTAAAGTATCTGCCCTGTGATGGAAACAGAAGTGCAGTAAGGGAATGCTGCTACAGTGAACATGTTTTTTTTGGTGAGGGTGTCATTTAGGGGGTGATTTGATGCCCAAAGTGTCTCAGTAGAATTGGCTCAGCAGCTGCACAGTCTTTGTGCAGTTAATGCTGCTCTTAAGTACTTGCTGACAAAACTGAATTGATTTTCTTCATTTGCTTCTGCAGAATATGTTTAACCTTAAAAATACATTCCTATATGAGACTATCCCTTTTCTCCATCTACCCTTGTTTGAATTCACTACTGCTCTTGGACACAAGTAATGCATACAGTTCTTAGATTTCATTCCAGATTCTGGTCATTTACATGGACCAACTTCAGAAGAAGTTCCTGCTAAAAATGAAGGTCACCAAATCAAAGCCACGTCTGTGTACATGAAAATCCCTCAAGCACAGTGTTGACTGCCAGGCTGGCTGGGGAGCAGCACTGGTCCATGCAATTCACTGGACAGCTTCTTTTCAGGAAGGTATTGGCACAATGGAATGTGTGTTGCTGAAATGCACACACACTGAGTTCCAGATGCCATGAGTTTGCCTGATTTTTCTCTTCCCCAATGTGCCCTGATGAGTTCGGCATAGGATCCAGTAATATAATTTGTGACATCTTTTAGATCACTACAACTACTCAAAAGCTGCAGACAGAGGGAAATAATATTTTGTAATACATTTATTGAATGGTAATGTAAACCAGAGAAATCTATAAAGGAAGGAGGAAATCATATTCCCTGTCTGGGAGGTACTGAACTGAATTTTAAACCAGAGAACCAGACATGGCTGAGGCTGAGAAGGGAAAAGGAAGAGTTCAGCTAACTTTCCCCATAAGAACTAAATTTCTGGTGAGACCATATGAAATTTTTCTCATTTTCTGTATTTCTGACCTCCCTTTACAAATAGACATGCTCACATTTTGACAGTCTCCCCCACTTTTGGAAGTATTTCCCTTGATTATGGTTTACATAAGATTCTTTTCTTTTTCTCCCCAGAGGATGAGTTGTTCTTGCAGCTGGAGTCCCTTGCCAGAAAGTTCTACCATCTGATTTCTTCTCATGTGTGAAGAGTAATAGGGCACGGAGACAGTGAAGCTGTTTTTGCTGTGTAAGGCAGCAGTTTCCCTTTTCATACCACCATGGCAGCTGAACAGCATGGGATGAGAAAAGGCTCAGTCTTTTTAATGAAGTCAATATCTCTTCATCTCTGAGCAGTAAGAGGAATTTCAACCAAGAGAGCAGACTGGCTTACTTTATCTTAATTTCTCATTTTAGTTTCTACTTTGTGTTTCTCAACATGTACAGTACCTGCTTTTTTTTGCAGTCACTGGGGGATAAATTAGCTCAAGATCCTACTTACTACTTCTACTTCAGCATTTATACAATTTCTTATCAACCTGTACTTGACATGTAACCTATACTCCTTCTGAATTTGTTGTAAAGATTTCCATGGGACTTGTGTTCTCCAGACCAGATCCAGTTTTGTTATTTCAGCTTAAAACCACAGCACTTGCATTAAAACCGTAATATTTTATATCTCCATCCACATCTATGAAATTTGTGATTCACTTGAAGTATTTTGGATTTACACTGGATAAGCTGAATATGACTGTAAAGAAATTTATTGTGTAGATTTACTCCACCAAATAACCACAGTGGTTATAAATCTTTCAAAACTCAGATTAAATTAATTTATAGTCTGATGCTGATATTTTAGGGCACAAATTCTGGAAGCTGTTTTCTAATAGACCTCAAGGTTACTATTATGTAGATTTTGCTCATTTTTCCTTGACTGTAATAGGCAGACTTAATTTCTGTCTTCTGAATTTTATGTCATAAATGCAATTGTATAGAAACTTTACATTTGAACAGAGTGGGACCTTTGACTAAGAGAAAACATAGGTTACATGCAATGAAAGACAAGGACATTCACATACTTCCTACCATTGTCATTCCTCAAAAGAGAAAATTATCTGTTCAAATATTTAAACCTGCCTGAAATGTCCAACAAAACTCTATTAGAGAAAATGGCAGTTGACTTCTGATTAACTTTGTAATTTTATAAAAGTTTGCCCCATTAATTCTTCACATAAATGCACTTAGCAAAAGTCTGTTAGATTAATTCAGACAGGCATATTTTAAGGTAACACCTATATTTTAAAAGTTTATAATTTTCTCAACAATGTGAAAAAAGCCTTTTGACAGCATAATAAACACTCTAAGTCTCACTAACAGTCTAAGACACCTCAAATGATTTCTGCTAAAGATGATGGGCTGACAGCCCTCATTGATGCCAGCCCTCTGTGAGTAGCATGGTTTCTGTATTCTTTTCTTATTCTGGAGACTGGTCTTATTCTGGACACTTTGGTCTTATTCTTATTCTGGTCTTATTCTGGAGACTTTGTCCCCAGGTTTTGACCTTGACCCTGCCATTATGCTGTGCTTTCTGTTTTTTGCTGTAAGGTATGTCTGTAGCTTTGGGAACAAGGCTGTGCTGTGTAAAACCTGATCCTCCAAAGCACAAACACCCTGCCCTTGATGAGCTACATGCACAACACTTAACCTGCACAACATTTTTTGTCCCATAGAGTCTACATGAATAAAATGTATACAGGCATTTAACCATTTTCCTGGATCTTGCCCACAATGCTCAGACTTAGAAAGTCTGAACCCATATTCTATCATTAATGAATCACCACGCATATTGTTGATACAACTTTAGCTGTGATGAACCTCAGCTTCTCGCATGAGTCACTCAGGAGAGGTCAGAGAGGATGATGTGGACTTTGGAAACAGTCCCCTGAAAGGACAGACACACTTCACCCTTCCACCTGTACCACACTGATGATTTTTGAGACCCCACAGGGGTTTTACACAGGCTGCAGAAGAGTCAGAAAAATGCAGTGGTCAGGGCTGAAATTCACCCACCTGTGCCCTGATGTTGTGTTGAATGATGTGGTGTCCTGCTGCCATTCCCAGAGCTTCCCAGAGGCACAGGCAGTAAATCTCAACCCACAGTGTGAGACAGCCCTTTGCTTGGCATTGGATCTCATGGGAATGAAGGAGTGTTCTTACTGAGGAGAAAAGGTCCAGATGATCCTGAGACTGACATGAGATAAACACAAATTTGAAACATCTTGGTATTTATTTGCCTGTTATTTTATGGTAGAAAGGCCAGACAAAGATCTAACAATACCTTTTTTCAAGTCCAGACATAATCTGCAAATACAACTGAAAATATTTGTTCAACCTCAACTTTCCTGTACCTACCAACAATAACTCCTTCCACTTCCTCTAGGAAATATCCCTGATTGTAGTAAGGTGGCTGGAACTCAAAATCTTTTCCTAAAGCTTCTCATCCCTTACAGCTTCTGATTCTCAGTTGCAGATGAAATATTCTGGTCACACCAAACCCAGGCCATATAAGCATGACATTTAAATCCTCATGTCTTGCTTGATTTCTCTATGGTGTGAGAGGTTCCTGTGCTAAACTGAAAGACTTGCATTACTTTGGCATCTAGGCTCAAACTACCAGTCCACAGGCTAAGAAGGGATTTATATGCAAACTTCTGTTTTTGAATACCTGCATATTCCAGGACAAAATGGGCCCTGATATGAATGAAGGCAATAAGTGCCATAACTGAATAAAAACCCTTTCAAAACTGGCAAGGAGATATCCTAGAAAACTGTCAAGGAAGTTCAAAGTTTACCATTCGCTTGTTAGCAGAAGTTTCTTGAAAGCACAATGTAAGTACAGTTCCCAAAGTAGTTAAACTTTTTGAAGCTGCCACCTCTGGCATAGCTCAGAAGGAGCAGTAAAACTGCACTCCTGGAAAAGAGGGGGTGACCTGTGCAAAGCTTGCTTTGATAATAAGGCGCAATAGGAGTTCAGTTCCTGAGAATATATTTCAAACAGATCCTATCCCTAAAATTTTGTTTCCTGATAGAAAATGCTGGCAGAATTTATTCAGATTTATAGTAAAGTTGTCTGTTTATATGGTTGCAGTGCCTGAGGGCAAAACTATCTTTGTGCTTTTCAGAGAAACAACTTTTTAGTCCTCTATTGTTATCATTAAAGTGTGATTGCCCTTTATGTGGTTAAAAATGTTTCAAGAAGGTACAATAACCATGGAGATTAGCAGAACAAGAAAGAAATAGTTGTATGTTTGCTTGTGCATGAAAATGCTCCTTTCCAAAAACCTTGTAACAAATCTTTTTAGCCATGGCAGGAATAGGCAGAACTGTAGCCTTGAATCAATACCTGTGGGAGATGATGACTAACAGACCCAACAGAGTTTTTTGTTTGGAAGGGAGTGCTTAAACTTCTGGAGTTGGTACCAGCTGTTCCTTTGAACAATGCTGTACTTATGATTCAGACCAGGGCAGTTGTGTTGTAAGCAAGCAAAACTGATTATTTCCCTTCATATGCTTTCTAAAAAAACATTTTTTAAAATGGAAAGAAACTTTAGGTGGGTCTGAAAGATAGAGGAGCCTCTAAAGTACTTGTGAATCAGTTTTCTGGTGTAACTGCATCCACATGTGAAGTTATTGAAAACACATGTGACTTGGATAAAAGATTACATTTAAAGAAGGGACTAGAACTGAGCTACAGACAACAGGGTCCTGTGTTTCATCAAACACTGAGCTACACATTTTCAAATGTTTCATGTTAAGAGAAAATGTTTAGATGATTTTAAACAGGGCACTTCTCCATTTCCATTCACTTGCTTATCACAGACCCCTTATGAGTGTTTCTGTTACAGAATAATCCACCAAGGCCATTCATCTGGTTGCTTGCTTGGGGGAAGAAAATCAAGTTACAGTATGTTTACTCTAAGGAATGGTATTATGTATTTGTAAGGTTTTGAGCCGGGTGAGCCAGCTGGGGAGAAGAAACACAAAAACTTGCCTGAGATTCATTATCATCATTATCTTCCTCTGCATTTTCAGTACACACACTGATAATAACTAGTATGTGGTGCAAATCATATTAACCAAATCTTTAAGAGATGCTGATATGAATTCAGACAATTAAGTATTTAAAAAAGGCTGAGATGCTTTAAAGTAATTAACAGGCAATGCAGAACATGATCCAATTCCCTCTGAAAAAGGATGTTTCATACATCCAAAACTAAAATCATGGTAACTGCACTGTAAATTGTTTATTAGGATATAAGCTGCACTGTATTTTAAACAAAAGTAGATTGGGGTTGGATTCAGCTTTCCCTGTGTATAGGAAGTGCTTTTAGCATATTATATATAGTGAGATTCTTCATGAACTGAATCCTCTGTGAATTTCTAGTCTCTCTCCAGCTATTCTGAGTTTCCTAATGAAGCATAAAGACAAAGTCTACCAAAGACATTTGGTATATTATTGGTCCAGACATGCATGGTTCTGTAAGTAATAGCTACAGGAATAAAGCTTGAAGTGCGTCTTTGCCTTCCACTTCTGCATCCCAGTCATGAAGTGTCTTTTGCTGGAGGCAGTGGTATTACATAGCCTGAAACAAGGCTTGCACTCCTGACTTTAGTAATGCTGTTTTCCTACTGAGCCCTTCTGGCAGAGATGTGTGACATACTGGTCCAGAAATACAAAATTATTTTAGATTCACGATGAACAGTGAATATGCATCAAGATCAATAGGAAATATAATTATTTTCACTGCTGTGTTTGGCAGTTTATTCTGTCTCAAGCAACTAATAACAACGATCTCAAAAAGCTCCAGTGATTGTAGGATGCAGCAGCAGCACCTCAGTGTCTCAGCCAGCCTGTTCCTGTTTAATAGAGGTGAACTTTCTTTCAAAGATCCCTAAATACAGAAGCACCATTTGAGACATGAAAAGCTAGAATATGACTGGACCTTTTAAAATTGCATTCAGTATTTTATAAGGAGACAAAACCTGACCAAGCTATTTTTCAAAATGAAGGAGATAAGCAGTGAGGACCAGCTGTGCCCTTACAGATTTGGAAGAAATCAAAATCCAAATCCAGCTGTGAAGGTATCATGCCAGCATCTGAAGTGAGCTCTGGACTGCCAGGGAGCCAAGCAGATCTCATTCAACTCCTCTTGTGTTTTCACAGAATTGCTCTCCTACCTTGTGAAGAAGGCTGAGGTCTAATGAACAGCAATGGGAATTTTAAAGGAGACAGCAAGTGGTCAAAGGGAATTCACAGGATGGGGACATGGCCTGCTATACAAGAGACTGTAAAAAAGATAAATCTCATCCACTGCTCTAAGCCCCACAGTCAAACACCTATTTATGTCACCTGACACAGTAATATCAAACACAGGCTGCTCCCTGTGGTTATCTGGTGGCAGTGGGACAAGTGACACCAATGGGGGCGTGCCTGTCTAGTCACACAAATATTGTAGGAATGGAACCGTTTTGAGATTTCTTTCCTTTTGTTCAATTTGACTTTTAAACTCAAAAGTTGTGAAGGAGAATAGAAAATATCATAGTATAAATCAGTCTAAAATAAACATTGCCTAAATTAGATTAAGTACAATGAACAATGTTACAATGCACTGATAGCCAGTTTGTGAAGGTTTGGTTTTCAGTGAGAGCTATGACACAAATGTAGGCAGATTTGCAACAAGAAGAAAGTAAACTTCAAGTTCTGAATTTCAGCTTTCCTCTGAACTGGAGGAAGAAACCATCCACGTATGCAGCACTTGAAAAATTACTCCGTTCTGTTTATTATTAGCATTATTTTAAAAAAATCTGGTTTATGATTATTTGTTTTGGATAGACGAGTAATTCCTGATTCTTGAAGGCCTCCAAAGTGTCTATCATTAGCAAACATTACATTCATTAGAAGTCATTCTTCAAATGCAAAATGAATATTGCTGTTTTCCTTTGCCAAATGAAGATACAGCCTTCAGGGTTCCAGTTTCTGCCACAGTCTTCTTCCTTGGTCTGGTGGGGTTGGGGGAATTAATTTTCATACCTAAATAATGTGTATAATAACAGGCATTCCTAAAAGGCATAGGAACAATTATGCCTATATTAGACATAATCAACCCACCCTTCTTCCTAAAGCATGGAAACAAAGGAAGGACTTGCATGTCCTTTACATTATCCTTGTCTCTACTGCCGTAATGTTCTCTAGTCCTAATTTCTGCCAAATGTCAGGGCTCACCATATCTTTTCTGCCCAACAGAGGAGCATTCTACTGTCAGTGGTGCTGTCCCAGTGGTACTTTGGGATGTTGAGTGTCCCATTAACATAATTCGGTGTTTGGCATGTTAGACACCATGAGATGCAGCTGTGCAGCACCCAGCGTAGCCATGGCCACACAGAATTGTTGCATATGCGGGGACATGTTAGTTGACCAGGACAGAGTGGAATAAAAAGAAAAATCACATTTTTGTGTGGGCCCTGAGGAGCCCCAGGGCTGCTGTTCAGAGGCTGACAAGGCTGTTGTGCCTGCCTAGAGCTCATGGTACGAAGGACACTGACTGTGGGGCTGGGCAGCTCTGACAGGTAGGAGCAGAACAGAGAGATGTGCTCTGTCATTGCCATTGCCTGCTTTCTCCCTGCCAGGACATGCTGCTCCTGCTCCTTCTGAGTTTCAACCAGTCCTCCTAGTGTCTGTTGCTAGGGGATGTTAAAGATCCTGTAAATAATGTGGTCTACAAACAAAGGCTGAGCTGAATTTTTCAGCTTTTGAGTTTAGGGAAAATCATTGCCTTATATTCTGGCTATTTTGTCTGGGTCTATACCAGTAACTAAACTAAACAAGGCTGGGGCATGGGATGAGGGCTGTCCTTCAATAGCCTATATTGTGTATTTGTTGGCATGCTTGTTGGTATGTTGTTGGCCCATGCAAGCTAATATTCTCCCAGACAGAACCCTGGAGTGGTTCAGAACAGGTCAGGCACTGTTTGTAATAGGAAATTTGGATTAATTTCTCTCTCTTTTTTTTTCTTGGGGAGGGGGAACACTGTAGCCATATGGATGCAAACTGTGTTATGCTATTGCATGCAATGCCAGAAAACAGTCCTTGTGCATTGTTTTAATCTGTTTAGATGTAGCTTTTGATGCCTAAGAAGCAGACAGTTGCAATCTGTGGAGCATGGACCAGGGTCTTTTTTGACTTCCTCAGTCCCAGTGTTCTATGGTACTAAATTAAACTAGGTGGAATATCACATTTTTTGTCAAACAAACCTGGGGCAGTTTCTGTGGGAGATTCCCACATGCAATGAGCAGTCTGGTGCTTGTACCTAAAGCAGAACTCCATCAATAATTGCACATGATTTATGTTTTCCTAACAGATCAGCATAATCGGTATGGCACTGCCCACTTGTCTTGTGATGGTTAAGACTAAACTATCACTAAAATACCCTTTTTACATTGGTCTCCTGAGGAGGTAAATGGAATAGGAGAGTTATCTGTTTTGCATCAATCCAGCAAGTGTAAAAAGTCACAGCTTAATAAAGATGCAAGCTAGAGTGACGATTTCCAGAACTTTTGCACAGAGGGATAAGATAAATCTCATGCAAATTTGGTCACTTAAGTGGTAGATGCAACCTTCCAGTCCAGTTATCACCTCTAGAGGCTGATTCATGCCATGCTCAGAGAGGCAGAAGAATGTATTGTGCTCTGCTGAACCCAGATTTTTGGGTTGCTGTTATCCAGGCCTCATTTATTCATAATTTATTTGCTCTTTTCTCAGCACTTTATATATTTCCTCTCCTGTCACAACCCCAGGTATTTCCTTCTCATCTTTCATTCTACTTGCCTTGCATGGCTTTGTCTTCCTCTCTGGCAGCTCAAGAATTTGTTTCAGGACTGGTCAGTCAATAGACAGTGCCTGAGCCTCCTCCAGCAGGGAGCTCCTCTTTACAAGAAATCATAATTTTGTCCTCCTAGTCTTGCCTGGTTTAGGGTTAGGTGGATTGGGTCCTTCTGCTGGTTCACCTAACCCTAAACTTTGATAAGAAAAAGAAATGCATATAGATTGGTGGGTGCTGTCTGGATCCCATACCACTGTTAACCCATTTTCTTGTTAAAGGCTTTTCCACACCTTCTATTCTGCTACAAACAGCTGTGGGGTGTGAAACAATATAATGAAAAGCTTATTTTAGAGCCAGCATTAAAAAGTCTTTCTCAATTAGAGAGGTCTATCTCAATTAGTCCTTGGATTTAGAGATTACTGTTGATTAAAAATATCATTCCATAGACAGAGCTGTGCTTAGAAATGGGTGTAAAAGAAAAGGCAGTATTTTCATCATAAGCTTCCATGAAGAAGATAGGATAACAGGAACCTTCCAGCACGTGGAAAAAGGCAGTCTGAAATCTTGAAATTAAACAGAATAATTGGTAGAAATAAAATCCATCAAAGTGAGAAAATGAGCACTGTAAACCAGAGTAAATGAAAAAAAACCCCATAATATAATGCAATTTTCCCATAGTTATGAGGCAGGACAGTGAATGAGAAAAGGCCATAGGACAATTGAGCAAATGGCTAGGACAGTTGTTACAGCAAATTCATAAGGGAACTCTGCAAAGTGAAACTAAAGAGGGTCCCACCTTGGCCTTTTGTTTGCTGGTTGCCTGCATTTGTTGTTAATTTCAAAAACTCTTTGAAGAGAAATCAAGAAAAAATCCAAACAAACAAAGCAAACACTGCTTTTTATGCCAGCTAATATATAGAAAGTCAGCAGAAGACTTAGAACATTATGAATGCCAAGTAAGACATTAGATTTGTAGTTTAGTTGGCTTTAGTGTTTTGAAGATGACATTTAAATGTCATATTGCTTCAATTCAGGAGTGGGAGCCTGTATTTACAAGACCTTAAATAGAGTATTCATTTTAGGTTTGTTTAAATTTCTTGCTCTCTGTTTTTTGAGGGAAACAAAACAAAGCAAAGCACAGACTATAAATTTCCATTGAATGTGTTTGTTCTGTTACTTTTTGTATTGTTAGTGCTCAGTTCAAATACTGCATATTTCTACAGCTGTTTTTGGAAAGGAAAAAATAAAAGGCAAAGATTTAATTCCTCAAAAGGCAATGGCTTTAATTCTACCTTTCTTACCAGAGTAGAACGTTTGAAGCAAAAGGCTGCTGACAGTCCTCAAGTTTATGGTCTCCTTCTGAAGCCCTGGGAGACATGGCTTTATTTTGTTTTGCATACTCAGGTGAGTAAACTCTTGCCATAAGCCCTTGGCAAGACCCAGCAGTGACAAGCAAAGGGTTAACCTGTGAGAAATGGTATGGCTGAAGTCCCAGCACACTGAAATCCACCCTCCTAATGGCAGGCTTTTGCTTTCATGTTAGCTTTACCTAAAAATCATTATCTAAAGGGTGAGAAAAACCCCTTCAGCCTGTAAAGCAAAAGGATTGGTTGGAAATGAAATCCAAGCCACTTCTGTAGGCCTGATTCCTGGCTCTGATTCATCAAGTGCAAACAAGCCATTTGCCATCTGGTAATTACCTTGGGGACAGAGGTGTAAATCCCAGTTCCCTAATCTTCCCCTCTTTAAGAAAACATTTTCTCCGAGGTGGTCCAGATGGCCAGGGGCCTGCAGACGATGCAGAGAGGTGACCAGTGATGGGCTGCTCCAGCAGCAGGAGGTCCTTGGGCTGGGAAGGCAGAGGAGGGAGGGAGGGAGAGCTCTCCTTTGCAAACAGATTGTCAGATGGCTCACAAGTGCCACACAAGTCTGTGTGAGAAAGCTCCTCATGGGATCCCACACAGCTCTGCATGAAGCACCCCCATGCCCAGGCTGGTGGAGACAGTTGTCAAGGATGAGTCTAGGTGCAGGCAGAGCCAACCAGTATGGTTGCCTTTTCTCTCTATATATATTTATTTATGCATTTAAACTACAGCTGGAATGTCTCTTTCCAGTCATACTGATCAAATGACAGCCGTGTGTCGATCCTTGCCTTCTGGGTTCAAAGAGAGTTGCCTTGTTTTCTTTAGAAATCTAAGCTGAAGGGAAGAGAACTCAACCAGGCATTTGAGCTGGCCCTCACAAGAAAGCAGGAACAACATGATTTTGGAGGCTGTTTAGTAATGATATCTGCAGTGCTTCCTTTTGAGAGGGAGACTTCTCCTCCTCCTGTGACTTTTAAAGTAGCCAGAAGCTAAATGAGGCTACTTGAAGAGGAAGGCTTCTGCCTCTCAGATTCTGACCTGGTTGCTCACTTAGTCCTTGGCAGATGTCAAAGTGCTCAGTGTAGGTTTTAAGAGTCCTTTTAATGTCAGCTTACCCTTGGGTGCAGGGCTGCACCAAGGGGCTGCCTCCTACTCTGCCACTACCCTGGCTAGTGGAGTATTCATTGGCTCTGGAAAAGAACCAAGGAAGCAAGTGGAGCAGGGAACACTTTTTTTTTCTCTATGCTCATATTTCTTGTACAGTCATGGCTTTAATTCCCAAATCCCATGTTTTCTGCCTGGAGGCAGTCACTAGGCATGCATCAAAGATGCATCATTGGCGTGAGCTAAACTGAACGACCAGGGAGGCAGATAAAAGTGGAGCTGCAGCCATCAGATAGGAAACCAAAGGTCCTTGACTTCAGCAGGATGTGGATCAGAAATTGCAAATGACCCAGCTTTCAGATAATTCCCCCTCTTCTAAAGGGCCTACAATTGTAAAGAAGGGATGACATAACCTGCACCCACAGACAACCTTTGGAGAACCTTCACCCCTCCAGAGCTGCTGCACAAAATCACAGGTGGAAGCAACAAAGCGCCTCTGAGCCAGGAGAGCTCCATGGGAGCTACAAGCAGAACCTGGGAAAAAGATACTGAGTTTAGAATGATCTAAAAACAAAAGCTATTTTATTAGATGTAGCACTGGGAGGCAAATTTAAAACTATTTAAATCTGTGCTTTCAACTTCCTGATTCTGTCGTGTTTCCCTTTTTCCTTTCAATTTCAGCAATTTGATGTAATGGCTGAGGGGTTTTGTTGTGTTTTGTGTTAATTTTGTTTTGTTTGCTTGTTTTGTTGGTTTTTGTTTTTGTCTTCTTTTTCCCCTTTGCTGTGAGGTACCTGGAAGGAGTGGAATATTCCCAACCTGTATTAATTAAAATGGATTGTACCCTTGCTAAAATCAGTACTTAAAAGCACTGAAGGAACTCAATTTTCTAAACCTAATTATACTTTCTAAATATTTTGTCTTTTAAAGCAAATTTCTTCCCTATGTGTATAATGCTAAAGATCGAGCAATCTCAATTAAAATTACTTAGGACTACTTCTATACTTCTGGCTAGGCATTAACATCTGAGTTGGGATGAACTAAGTCCTTAAGTGATAATCTTTCCATTGACAGAAATGTGTAAATTTTGACTATATTTTTAAAATCTTGTTGCTATGCCCATATCTTTTTAGATTTAAAAAAATAAATATATGGAATATGACAAATATGAAGTATGCAAGAAAACCTCCTGTTTTTCCCTTCTTCAAAAACCTGTGAAAAAAAATTAGGCTATTGCTGGAATTAGAACAATATTCAACAGTAAAGGGTTAAGAAAGGCTAATCATAAAATGCTGAAAGAAACTGTTAGAATTACTGAGAATTTTTTTCCAATTGTTTTTGCCAAAAAAATTATATCTTGAGTTTAGCTGCAAAACCCCGTGCTTCAACACTTGGCAAGTATGTTAGATGTCTTTAAAATTTGCTATAAATTGACTGTTGACATGACTGTCTATTACAATAGCACATGCCAAAATGGATTTTCCTCATGGAAAACCAGCCCCTAATTTGGTTTCAACACTAGGTATCATCTTCTCTCACAATGTCTTTGGTTTTGACCTCTTCCAACACGGTTATTGGTGTAACACTGGATACTTGGTGGGTTTACAGATGGTGAATTTTAAATCATGGCATCAGGAGATGTTTCACCTTCACAGAACTCCAGTTTTGCCAATGGGAAGAGGTTATTTCCCCACTCTAGGCTGTAAAGCTCTGATATATTATATTTTTATTTTCTGCTCAATTCAATCTAGTTTCCATATGCTGTTTGAGGGAGCAACTTTCTCTTTTGCAGTTTTTTACAGAATTCACACATTATGAATTTTAGGTCAAATATATTCTCCCTAACCTCACCATCTAGAATGTGATAATTACTAACAAAGCTAATGGATTTTCATGAGAACTTTCAAACTTCAAGTACAAAAACTTTCCATTTATATTTTACCAACTCTACAACCCAGTTTCCAGCAGTCAGCTATGAAGTCAGTGGTTCATGGTTCCTGGTTCTAGACTTCTTCCCATTCAGTTTAGTAGTTTACAAAGCCCTTGCCTTTGGAAATCCAAGAAGGCACCTGTGCATTTAGGAAAGAATGAATATGCATTACAAACAGTTAGTAATGCCATGCTTATCACTTGGTTTGTGAACAATCTTAATTTCTCTACATGACTTTTGCAACTCATTTACCCCTCTTAGAAGAATGACACAGTCTGAACTGAAAGGGGGAAACACGATCTTAACCTGCAGACTTGTTAAGCTGCACTGGGGTTATAAATTTGGTGGAATTCCTTTGTATTTACAGTAACTGTCAAAACAGATTTAATCCTTTTAGGCTTCAAGATGTACATTTCTTGGCTTGTGTGCTGGACATTTTAATACTGGAAAATGATGTATATTTTCCATATACACTGTGGGCTTCTTAAAAGTGGGTAAAATCTTAATGAGTAAAACTCTACTTATTTGGGGGATACTGTAAAGACTGAGAAGGCAGGAAAGAGAATGGGTTTTCAGTGCTGGACTCATGGCCCAGACATTGGGATATGGATTGAAATAAATATGGGCACTGAGAGTTAACAACTGAGTGTATCTGAGGCTTTCCCTAAGCTCAGAAGTCTTTCTACTTTCCCTACATGTAGCTACAGCAGACTAACAGAATCAGTGTGGGGATGACTGCATGGCTTTCAGAATGCTCATACCTGTCCAGCTTAGTCTGGGACTTGCTTGTGATAGCAAATGCCGAGGCATCTTCTAGAGCACAGAAGAAGTGAAACAAGCCTCATACAGAAATTAAGTGTAGAAGGAAAACGTTATTGTGGTAAAAGGAAACTGTGGGTTTTTAACATTGCTACTATTTGTGGATTAAGAACTATAGGATTGATTATGCATCAAAAATCTTTTACTTTGCAAGGAAACATAGAAAGGATTTACAAGTTTACACTTAAATGAAAAGAAGCACAAATGTGTAACTATTTTTGTTGATTTCATTCTGAAGATGATGCTGGATCTTGAGGGAGTCAGTGGGACTTTTGCCATTGACTCACACAATGTAGATTCAGGATATACAGTACTTATAATATGCATTATAAGTCCAGGCTGTTATAATTAGAAGAGAGTTTAAAAGCTGGCATTTAACTCTGCATTGCAAATTTCCAAAAGTCTCATATTGTCTGAAGCTGAGATTTTGGTTTGGGCCCACCTCCAGGGCAGGGAGAGTCTGATTAGTGGTAGAGTCTCTCTGAGATCTTGGTCAGTGATATTTTCATATTTTTGTGGTTTAGATGATGTATGATGTAGTATGAAAGCAATACTTTTCAGTCATTAATCACATTTCAGAAAATGGGAATCACATGACAAGTAGAAAACCAAAGTATGAAAATGAAGACAGGAATTATGATACGTGAGCCAGTGCAAAAACTTTTATTGGACCAAGAAATGCAATCAGAAAAAAAAGATTTGTGATGAAAAATTTCACAGATGTTTTTGGTTCCTGTTTGATATTATTTTTTTAATCAGAGATTTCTATAAGTTATTAGTCTAATAAACTTAGCAAAGTATTAGGTAATACTATGAAAAGAACATTTTGGTTCTAAAATCTTTGCAAAAAAAGCATATGCATATATAAATAAGTTTCTTAAACTGTTGTTGATAAATTTTTCAGTTGAAGATTACTATTATGTGAGGGGTTTTTTAGGGAATTGAGAACTGAAGTAAAATACATTCTATTGAAGAACTTAAAAGCTAATTAACTGAAACTGTCCCTCTACTTACCAGGCATAACTTGACTTTAAAGATTTGGGATTTTGCTGGAAATGAAAGGATTAAAAATAACATCCCATCACCACTGATGACAGAAGCAACTGCTGCACTAGAGAGACAGTAAGTTCTTGACTATTCTTTTATGTGTCTATTTCTGCAGTTTATCCTCCCCACTTCTCATGAGCAGGAGTTCAGAGATTCCCCCATCCAGGAAAGGATGGATTTTAGCAGCCATAGATAGATTGAGGAAGTTTGAAGGGTTTCTTTTGAGGGTCCAGTTGGTGCTTTTAGGCTCCACAGTGCTCCTTGGTAGGAATCCCACACTGTGCTTACCCTCAGGGTAAAAGTTCCTTGCTTTGGGTTTGTTTTAAGCCTGGTGCTTGCTGGCTTCCTTAGGCACCCTGAAGTGATTGCACTGTGACAAATGAGCAGTATTTTCTTCCTTTTGGACATTATATACCCTTATTCATAGTCTAGTCTGCTGTCAGTCAAGTGCTAGCTCAGAATCCAGCACTTCTGTGATGCTTGGGAAGGGAAAATCTCCACAGGTCTGCAGGGGGATGGGGCTGTGGCTGGGGCTGTGATGCCCAAGTTTCACAGCCCATGTGGAAAGAAACCTGCAGGTATGTGGGGGGATTTTCTTTGGGAAAGAAACTTGGGAGCTTATTGCCATTTTTCTAGGTAAAATATGCAGCTTTGGAAAAGCCAAGTTTAGGAAAATGGGCCTGAACTAACATGTTGAATATGAGCATAATGACAGGTTTGGAGTTGTTTTGTAATGACAGCAAAAGCTGTGTTTTTTAATGATGGATGTTGCCTTTCTTCAACTTCCTTCTCAATACTTGTCTTTGGTTGTGAGCAATAAAAACCCCACTAAACCTACTAAAAAATAATGGAAGGAGTCACTGTTTGTGAGGTTCCTGAAGGTCAAGAGAAAACAACTTCTGGTGATGTAGTGGCTGGAAAACTCGGGTAGGAACTGAAATACTGCACTCCCTGAGAAATGATGGAGGACAAAGAAAGCCTGAGATGGAAGGAGGAGCTGTGTGTGTATGCAAAGCAAAGCTCTGAGCTCCAGGGTGATTTACTTATTTGCAAACATTGCTCATTAGGAGAGCCTCCTGAGATGCCCATCTCATCTTCTTGGGGGTCTCCACCCTGCTTGTAAAATGAAGAATGATGCATAAGGCTGTAAAATGAGGAAATAAATTTCTTTGCAAAACAAAGCCTAGCCAGGGTGCCTCATTGCAAGACATGCTCCTGGCACAGTCACAAGGACTGTAGTCACCAGGAGTGTGGACAACTTGTTAGGAAATAGAAGGAATCTTGAAGTGCTAGCATGCAGTGGTACGTGACATTTGCTTAATAAGCACTTGAGGTGTAACAATTATGACTTTCCTACCGAAAAATACGTCTGAAATTCTGTGTGTTTGTCACTTGATGGATCAATGGTCAAAGTGAACTTAAGTTTCAGGGATGCACATATTAACACACATGTACAGCTGTGCTCAAGCTAAAAACTTGTATATTAGTCTTTGCTGTATTGTAGCAATGGAGCATTGTTGCTGTGAGTTCCACGAGAAAATCAATGAATTTTAGAGCTTGATTTTACTGATCCAGGCATCTGGGTAGAGCGATCAATCATCAGATTTCATCATCACATTTCTGTTTTTAAAGTATAATTGCCAAACTCACTTTTACAATGATTGCATGCTGGGCAGTTTTGCCTTGCAAAATTAAGGCTATTCTCATCCCTTAGGATAGGCAAACACTTACAACACTTCATAAAGCTGTGCCATGAAATACTGCCAAACATCAAAATTGGGCCCCAAATTTCTTTCTTGCAAGGGAAACTGCATTCAAGTATAATTTGGATACCCATGCAAAAAAGAACCCCAAAAAACTTGCGGCAAATATCCTTTGGATTTTATGAGTCTGAAATCCCGCTATTCCACAAGGTAGGCTATTGCAGAGATGTGTTTATATAAAAACATTCAGTTATTCTTTCACAAGCATGCTTACTATATTTTTTTCAGTGATTCCTTTCCAAAATAATTTCAGCAGATATGAATTTCTGGCCTGAAGTTGTCTTCATGTAACAGCTGTATTTTGCACTACTACAGACTGGCTCCAGGGAAACCACTGTGGTCTCTCATTCCCAAGGCTTTAAGGCTCAGTTGATATGATAAACCACAATGATTTGGAATGAGGATTATGGTCTGTCAGTAAATAGCATGGTATTATGCATGTACCATAATACAGTTACTATGATTTTTAAAGACATATTCCTGGAAGCCTCAGTCATTTGTGTAATAATAACTCACCCCATGATAATTTATGGGTAAAAAAGAGTAGGATTATGCTTTGGGAATGCAAACAGGAATTGCATTGGTACAGGTTGCAGATACAGAACATCAGGAAGCAGAGGCTGCATGAATCTTAATGATTCCCTGTGCATTGTGTTTTGAGCCTGCCTCTGTGTTCTTAGCAGCACACTTCTGTAGCCCCCCAGAAATTCAGGTTATGTAAAAATAAGGGCAGGGTGCATCCGAAAATGAATTGCCAGAGCTTCTTTTCCTCTCCATTTTCCTTCACCCTTGAGGAAAAGGTGACTAAAGCAATTTTAATCTTATCTTACTCATAGTTCTATTGTTTTTCTTTGGCTTTTATGCTTTCACTGAACATAAGAAGGAACTTCTATATTTCCAGGCGATTTTTTTCCCAAATATCCACTTAGAGAAGTCAGAAACAAAACTGTATGTGGCAGATGGTGGCTTAGTAAGATTTAACCACAGCAGAGGGAAGGTTAAGATTCTTAGAACAAGCAGAAGCTCTAGGGCATTATGTTTCATTTGTAACATCCATGTATATTGCTGATGTATTTTTGACAGTGATCTCATGGCTCATTGACACCAATAATTTTCTGACTTTAGTTTTTAAGGATGCTTTCCTCCATAAGATAGGAAATATCTGTTGATGTACCACAAGGGTGCTTTACAGAGAGGATATAAAGCAATAGAAGAGATGTTAGGAAAAAGGAAACTTCAGACATTATTTTGTCTGTTCAAAGAAAGAATGAACAGGAGGTCTGACTTGTTTAGGGGGAAAAAAGAAAAGAAGGAAGGAGAATTCAAAATAGAAAATAACTGTAGTTGTGAATGAAAGCAGGATTTTGGCTGGAGCCATAATCAGAAGGCAAGTTCACTACCAAGCACTAGCAAGGGAACCTTTCTTACTTTCTGAAGCACACTGGCTCTTACTTCCTTCTATGGTCAGAAAGCAACAGTGTTTGCAGAGTCTTGGTGCTGAGTTTCCATAAACAAAAAGAAGAAATAATTATTTTCAAGCTACATAAATTTTTGTGTAGGAAGAAATAAATCTAGAAAATAGGGCATGATGTGCAAATGAGAGCTGAGCATTTAACTGTGTCTTGTCTGCAACCCTCTGCCCAGCACTGGGTGAAAGTATGGCTGTTTCTGCCCTCAGTAGAGATCTGTATAGAAAAGAGGTCAACTTCACATCTCAGCTCTTAACAGGCTCTTAGACATGCAAACAGTCTTAAGGACTAGAGAGCTAAACTCACTGCACTCAGCTACAGTTCAGCCAGAGAGAATGGTGTTCCACGTGATTTATGTGACTGTGTGTGGTGAGTGTGTTAATGTATTTTTTCACTCTATATTTATTGCCTGGCTAGATTTCCCTTGTTCAGACCATGTGCTCTTTTCTGACAGATCAGGAAAGTCATAATAGGCAACAGCTCCTTTTTTACAAACACTCCTGCATTTGGAGCCTTGCAAGGTCAATCTTCCCTCGATTTCTCTTCCCATGGAACAATGCCATGGAAGAGGTGAGGCTGAGACAGGCAGAGATTGTGGCCCATTTTAAAGATGATGGAGCATAGAGTGAAATGTTCATTCTCTTTGATAGAAAACTCCAATTTGTTTTCCACAGCAGAAAATGGATGTAAACCAAAAGCTAGTGCTGTGTTAGGCTAAGTTGTTTCTCTGTGGAGAAGCAGCTAATGGAAGCAGAGAAGTGCAAAAAAAAATCAGAACACCTGAGCCTTCAGTGACACAGCCACAGTCAATGCAATCAACAGAAAAGGACAAGGCTGTAAGGAATGACAATCTTTGCTAAACCAATCATCCTCTGAAATACTTCCTATGGTAAAGCTGGGCATTGGGCTGTGTATTATGGATTTAAGCTTGATCTCCTATGATAGATTGTGGCACTAAATCTTCTTCTGAGCTTATCTTGAAATATTTGGCTGTGCCTAAATTGTGCTTAACCTGAGACCAGAGCTGCTGTGCAGTGGTCCCTCACTGCCATAGCATCAGCACAGTCAAAAAATAAAGATGCAGTAAACTAACTCAGTGCAATCAGACTGATCAAACTCTATTGATAAATATGCACCCATTCTTCTATATGCATGGAAGTCTTCTCAGCATGAAAGACTTTGGTGTGTCTTGGCAAGTGAAGTGTCCAACTACTGTTATAGGGGACTGAAATCAGGAGTCAGATGCCTCTTGTAGGGCTTCTAAGCCTACCTGAGATGTCCAGAGTACTCTTGGTATATGGCTGATACTCTGGATAGACACTTATCTGCTCATCAGCTCTGTGTGGATGTCTCAATCACTCTGGACAACTCCAGTGGCACCAGAAACTTCTACTTGGGCAACTGAATCACAAACTGACTCCATTCTGTCATTAAACTTCCAGGCACCATTCAGCTATCAGCCAGCAGCTGTCTCTTACTGCTAAGGTGAACTGTTCTCTAAACTGACTCAGTTGTTCCAGGCATTCAGTACCTTTTGACGTGACCTCAGGCATCCTGAATTTTTCTGGCTCTGTCTGTTGCTCCAAGCAAGTAGGGGTCTCCTATAAACTTTGTGTTGACTCTCCTAGCCCTCATGGGCCCAGATATAGGTGCCTTTGATGGCAGAAACCCCCAGTGTTTAGGCAACTGAACTGATAGCTGTTTCTCTCTGTAGTGGAATTGCTGGCTCACAAGTAGGTATCTGTACTCAGATACCTTGGGTCTTATTTTGAACTGCAACTTGCCCAGAGGGTCAGTTTCTGGGTCTCATTCTCCCAGCATATGCTGTTTTTCAATCTGAAGCACCTGGTAACCTATAGACAAGTCCTGACAGGTCTGCAAAAGATGACTTAGTAAAACAGGTACATGTATGCCAGAAAGCTGAGGAGGTATGTGAAATTTTGAAATTCTCTGCATCAACACTGGAGATTCAGTAGGGCTCCACATGTTGAAGTGCTTACAAAACTTGTATTGAAATTTTAGACACCAGAGTGTGTGGGTGTGCATGCTGTAGCCCTTCCCTTGACAAACTCTTGAAGACAAAGGTTTTGGTGGCATGGAGCTGTTTTTCTAGGCTTAACTAACCACAAATAATTATAAATGATAACATCAGAAACACCATACTGTTTAGGCCAATGGTCATTCTAGTCTAGTGTTTAATCACCATCAGTGGCAAACCATCCTAATGGTTTATTAGGAGAGCATTTAAGTCTAGTCCTTTTAATATCCTGGTTGGTCTTTTTAGCTTCACTTCATGGACTTGATTTCCATAAATTGGTCTATTGCCTTTGTGTAGTTTGTGTATTACAGTCTGTACCAAAATGGCTGAAATCCATTTATTAACACACTGTAGTCAGCTGGCACCTTAACAATCATATGTGTGGATATTATATACTAGTATTTAAAATTCATATTTCAAGTGTGTCTTCTGACCTCTAGATGGTCACAGACTTAGGGTGCCAGGCTCTGTAAGAAGCTGGACTGCCCATAATCTATCTATTGGGCAAGGGTTTGCTGTTTTTCATGTTCCAGGAAAAGAATAACATTTAAAGGGAATGTTATCTTTGTGATTTGGAATAGTTTTTTCCCATGATAAAAGGAAAAAAACCATGAATGCTTTTATTTTAAAAATGTTTGAGTGGAACCTTCCTTAATGTTGTGAAACAGTGGTAACTCTGAGTCACAAAGCACTTAGTTGAGATACTATACACTTGCAATTTGTATCAAGTCCCTCCTTCTGTTTTCATTTTTGTCTGCACCCATTTTTCATGTTGACTTGACAGAGTCAGGATGTAGTCTTAGAAATGGAGCATTTATCTTGCAGTGATAAAGTTTATGCCTTTCATGTTACCTTTCAAATGTAACAGAAGTGGGACAAATTGTCTGGGTTGTTTCAGGGTTTATTTGTTGTAGTGCTTGCTGGTTATGAGCATTCCCTGTTTATTTCACACAGCTACTGAATTCCAATTCATTAAAGCTATTTAGTCAGCTACTTATTTCAACAGGACCAGACACCTGCTGGGAGTTATGCATGTGCTCAGATGTTCTTCTGAATCAGTCTTTGCTTGGTGAGCTGTCAGGAACAACCTTTATTGGCTGGACAACCTTTATTTAGGGGGTTACTGAAAATGACTTATGATTATTTCTAAGTCAGATCCCTATGTATTTATGTACTATACTATGTAAGGCAATTTGTCGTAACTCTGGCTGTCTGCATCCTTGGTATTTGGTCACAAAACCCTGTTCAAAGCAGAGTCCTCTCTACCATTATCTCTTTAAAGTTATCCCTACCTGCTGCATTTTTTTTTTTGAGCTTTCTTTTCTTGGTCTAGGAGGTCAAGGCTAGCAGAATCTCACAACATTGAGCCAAAATCCACGGTAAGTTTTGGGAACAAACTGATGTGTTCTTCCTTTTTCTCATTTCGGCTTAATAAGATCTTCCCTTGTGCAAATTCTCAGTGAACGAGAATTTGACATTTTCCAGATGATGCAGGGATAAAAACTGGGGATCTGTTCCTTCTTTTTAAGTCAAAAAACTCATTTAAAGCCAGCTGGAAATTATGCCAACAGGAGCTGGACTCACACAGATTTGTCTGAGTGAAATGGGCAGTGGGAGGAGAAATGGAACCATGCTCCAGAGAGGCAACCTGAAGGGGCAAATTTGAAAGAAGAAGAGCCTGTTTCTCTAGTGAAAACTCAGAGGTGGTGAGTGTGGTTTCACAAACTCTGCATGCACCAGAGCACCTGAAGGGCCTGCTCAGGTATCTGGCTGAACTGGTACCTGCACTGATGTCTTTGAAAGAAGAGTCTGTGATCACCAAAATTCCATGGTGCTGAAATAGGACTCTTCCAGTCAATGTGCCTCCTGCCTCCACGAGTCTATGTGGATCTGTACACAGGGCTGATAACTCCCAAAGCAGCCTGATGTATCAATCTTAACTTGAACACAGCCTTTTCTCTCCTTTTCCTTGCAGAGGGTAGAGGATGTGGCCTTATCTTGGGCACTCCCTGACTCCTGTCAGTTGGTGTCACAGTTGGAATGTTATTTCAATCCAATTTATTTTATCTGAAAGTATTTATGTGAACAGATAAAGCATTAAGCCTTTAGCCTAAAGTGCCCTGCTCCACTTTAGTGCTCCAGATAACATTGACTTGTGCTGGAGCTGCCACTCAGTGGACAGGAAATCAATTCTCTCCCCCATTCTCTGCTTGATCTTTCATGGTGGATAATGGGGATGTGTGTGTGATGCTACTGACAGACCTCAGGATGCACTCCATTAAGAGGTTAAAGGGAATCTCATCTTAAAACTGTAGGAATCTGCTTTTTTTCCCCCTGCTGTAGTTGTATTTATTTGAAGTGGGGAGAAAAGTGGGACAGTTCAGACCTGTGTTTACTGTTTTTCTCTGAATTGAAGTCTGAGTTTCAAAGCCAGCAGGTCTCCTCTCGCTCTTCTCACCTCTCATAAAGAGGTTACTCAAACAAGCCTGTCAATGTAGCTAAGAGAAAGTACTGTTCAGCATGTTCTATCCAGACACTTCTATCAAGAACTGTCTTGAAGTGGAATACATGAGATTTATGGATTTGAAATGCAAAACCCATGAACTGAAATGCAGTCAAGTGCTTTCTAATACTGACAGAACCATTTTTAGGAGGAAGCAGAAGAGCTGGAAATGAAGGAGTGAAGCTGAGGCTGGAAGAAGGGGAGCAAGGAGAAAGATTTTTTTAGTTTTGCTTTTGCTTCTCACTATCCTACCCTATTGTTAAATTCCCTGTCCTTATTTTAAGCCATGGAATTTTTAATCTCTAAATCTTCCCGTGTCCTGCTGAGAAGGGGGAGTGAGACAGAGCTAGGGGCTGGGTGGCCCCTGGGAGTCAGCTGTAGCTGAACCACCACAGCCACCCATGCACTCCCTGAGGTTAGTGCTAGCAATCTCCATAAGAAGTTCTGGAAAGTTAATTCAGATTTGTGGAGTGGGAGATGGGAGATTAAATTAGATTAGATTGTCATATGCAATAAAACTTCTGGACTCAGAGGTTCTTACAGCTGCACTTAGTTTTATGTCCCTGATATAGGAAGAAGGACATGACTCATGTAAGCTCTGGTGGAAACACAAAGAGGAAAACATGCCTCCCTACATAGGTCTGTACATATACATGTAGGAATCTTTGGCTTTGAGTTATAACTAGTAATTAAAGAGAAACAATTAAAAATATTGTTGTATGCAATCACAAGCTTAAGAAATATCTTAAGAAGTGGACACTGACTCACTTTCCTTGATCATCTGAATGATGCATGTAAGTGCCTTTTCAAGTCAGTGGAGAGAAAGGAATACTTTCAGCATTTAATAAATCTGGTCTACTGCTTGGAAAAAAATAGGGAGGCAAATTTTACAGACTGTACAATGAACCTGGGGAACATGCTGCCATTGCTTGCACACAATGTCTGCAAGCAGAGTAAAGGCTTAGATGAATTTATGGACAAAATGGATGTTGCAGGGAATGGTCTGGGTTGTATCTTCCATTGTCCCTAGTTCAGTGACCTTGGACACTGCAGAGTACAAGGGCAGTGGCCTGCAGAAAATGTCCAGAGCTTTTCCTAGCAGCATTCTCTGAAGCTGCTGCTGCAAGCAAAGAGCTGCACTGTAAGGATGTTTCCTGTACTCCAGTACTGCCTGTGCCCCAGGCATTACTATTCCATTTCCAGCTGGCTCTGGGTACTGCTCCCCCTCTTGCTCACCCTCCCAGGTCCAACATGTCACAGGGAAATCATAGAGACTGGGACATGAGGACAGGTGAGAAATGAAGAACAGACCTTACTAAAGAATAGACACTGTATTTTTTTGTCTTTTACTCCTAGGATACTCTCTGAGGTGGCTGTGCTTGGAGAAACATCTAGATGTTGTTTTAATCAGTTATAAAGAATGATATTTTGTTGCACTGATAACTGGGAAAGTTTCCTGCTTACCAGCCTTGAATACTATACTCAGTCTTGACTATCTCAGCCTTGAATTTTTCTTCCAAAGAGTTAATAAGCACAGCCCTTATTACTAATGCTGTGTAAAGAACAAAGAGCCACTTAAGGGACACTCCTGCTTTATGGCCAAAACTAGAATAACTAGAGCTGAACTAAAGAGGTTTATTCAGTTGGAATGGAAATAAATCGGGAATCATCCAGACCACAAAGGCCATACATGTCAGCCATTGCTCAAAGGTGCTGCGGTGCAGCTGGGCAACTCCTCTTGGAGCAGAAACACAAATTCTGTAGTAAGGGCAGGTTAGAGGGGTGGAATTAACTCACCTGCCTTGAAACCCTGGCATGTTGGAAGGAGCCTGAGGTAGCTGCTTAGAAGCCTTTTATAGTCAGTGGGAGAAATAGGTGCTTCTGAGGTGTAATTTATCCAAGGTACTTCCCACTTTTCTGCTGGCTTGAGCCTTATGGAGATGGGGGAGTCTGCCTGAGAGGTTTGGCCAGAGAAATCCCTACTCTGAGGACTGAGTCAACAGTGTGCATTGGATACAGCAAAAGTAGGGAGGGACAAGATAAAATGGTCATGGAAAATGGCACCAAGATTCCTTTCTATGTGTTGAAAATTTAATTTTTGGGCTTGCCATTTTAGGTAGTATTTCTTTTTCAAAAGAAACATATATAGAAAGAGATTTATAAAAGGAGTGAAATAGCCTGAAAAGAAAATAAGGTTCTAATTAGGCTGAGCAATTATTTTCATTTGGCCCAAAGCTCACTTTTCTAATTTTATTTCTCCTAATAACAATAAAATAGTATTTGGGCTGAGCCACACTGAGGTGATTCTTTGGGCTTAATCACCATACCAAATAGAAAGAAATGTCCAAACTTTTACTTGCTTTTAGACATTAATTTTCCTGCTGCAGTGGGAAATAGCTGCTATTAAAATGGTAATATCTTCTTTTCTGCTCTTGCTTCTCATGGTAAATAGATTGCCATACTGGAGACTCAATCTTCATGCAATATCCTTCATGCCTCCTTTTTGCCCTAGTTCTTGTGTAGATGTTTTAATTGTCACACAGGAGCCCCTACAAGTGTACAATTGAGAGAAAAGGGTGAAAGGAAGCTGGAAGGATTTTTA
This sequence comes from Calcarius lapponicus, assembly GCA_039654755.1. Classification (NCBI taxonomy): domain Eukaryota; kingdom Metazoa; phylum Chordata; class Aves; order Passeriformes; family Fringillidae; genus Calcarius; species Calcarius lapponicus. Next base: position 145,170,151 of record CM077464.1, read on the forward strand.
GACTTGAGATCAGCCGATGACAGCAACTTTTCCCTGGATTTTCCTATGGCATGGAAATAGAGATGTAGTGTGAACAGCTGTCCTTGACATATTTTGAATCCTGCTGGCTTTCAGTACAAAAAGCAATATTTTGGTGGTATAAGTAAAATAAAATTTGCCAAAAAAGTTTGTTTTGCTGATGTCTTATGAAATTAAATGGAAGAATCTTTCATGTAGAATTTGTAGAGTAAACAAGTTAAACCCTGATATGAAGATGGGGTTTATCTTCAGAATTTTTTATACAGTTTTTTAGAGTTGGGTTTTCTGGAAAACAATTTTTTCATAAATTCCACTTCTTGGAGGAAAAAAAAATATATTTTGGGTTATTTCCAAACGCAGAAATACATGTATTTAGGAATGCTGCTCTGTTGTCTTGTCAGATTTTGTAACTGAAATGTAGCTGTAGTTTCTCCTTTCTTTTTGAGCTGAGCTCCCCTGCTGGGTCTCTCTTTCCTCACCACTCCCTGGAAGGTCTGTGGCATTGCCTCCCTGAGTCTGAAGAAGGCAGGGGAGGAAGCAGGTCACTGTGAGTGATGGAGGCTGTTGTGCATGTAGAAAAATGCGTTATTAGAAGAAATTCATAGGATGAGGATCAAGCTGCATCAAGATTGCTTATGTAAATAAATATTCATTCTTCACCAAAGTATTTAATTTTGTGATCACTATGCCAGAAGTATGCATTTTTCCCTTTGATCTCTAGCTCCATTTTTAGGTCATCATTCATAGTAGGGACTTCTGCACTTTCGGTAATGGGGAAGGCAGCCCAGCTCTATCTGGGGCTGAGCAGGAGTCTGTGTAAAAGATTATTCCTGTCACACCTCAACAATGGCTCCTTCTGCAGTAATGAAGTGCTGAACCTCCTTCATTTTTCTGTGAAGAAATGTGGAATAACAGCAGTCCTTAAAACTCCACAGACCTTTTGAGATTTCTGCTGAACTCTGGTGAGTCAGTCAGGGCAGCTTTATCTGCATCAATCATTGATATCTCTCAGAAACATATTTTATGGGAAACAGGCCAGGGCCAATCCAGTGCAGTTTGTGATAGCCAGACAGAATTCATCTCAACACTGAGAAGCCCAAGGAGCATCTTAGTGCCAGATCTTAGTTCCTCAGAAACATCAGATGTTTTGCATTGACATGGAACAAATTTTATGATTCAGATAACTGACTTTTAAAACCCAAGCCTCTTTGTGAATTAGTTAAAGCTGTGAATTTATCTGCACTTCATTTTTGTTAATTTAGGAAGTCTTTGGGAGAGAGGAATAGTTTTCTTCAAGTCCTTCTGACTCCTAAATCCAGGCAGAGGTATCAAGGATCAGCTCCTTATTACAGTCCCAGTTCTACAATTAATAAATGTCCTTAGCAAACACTATAATTTTTTCATTGGGAAACTAGTTATATTTGTTGATAACCACAGAGGTTTGCCAAGAACTTCTATGCTTTACCCTTCTCTAATTAAGAAAATTAGGGTGTGCTGTTTCTACATGACTGAAATCAAGACCATTCAATACATTATGTACCGACTTTCCTGTTTCTCACTAGTGGGATGATTCTTATAGATGCTTTTGACTGTATTATTCTCTATCTACCGGTTGCTTTTTCAGCATTTTATTACAGTTTGACAGACTAAACAGCTGTTTAAGTACAAGTATATATTTTTCTTGGTCGTTGTTCAGAGTTGCTTTAGCTCTTGTGAAGAACTGATTTCCAGCTGGGAGCCAAAGCAGTTTGAAATGTCTGCAGCAGACAGCTGAGGATACAGTTTAATTAGCCTACTTTGATCTCCTCTATGGTGGCTGATGATTTACTACAGCTTGCAGCATGGTGAGCCAATTATATTCATGGTCATTATGACAGCATCCTTCGAGCCAGAGCTATTGTAGAAGTGAAATTAATTATAATGGGATTTTGTGGGGCCCAGAAGCCAAGATAAAGTAATGATATATTCAGATTACTGCAATAAAGGAGGACTTCATAATCAAAATATTGGGTAAAACTTTGGTCTGGATGAGGTTAATAGCAAATCTCTTTGTAACTTTAGAGAGGAATTCACTTGGATGCTGTGCCAGACATGGAGTAACTTGGGCAATTTTCTGGAAGATCTTAACTATGTTCTCTTGCTTGGGCTGACACCACTGTCAGCCCAGGATATGGTAGCAGTGCTGTTCTTCAGTGCCTTCAGAATTATTCTCTTTCCTGTGGAAACAGAGGAAAATTTTACAGAACATAGGTACATTGGTAACTTGAGCATTTTTCTTTCCTTGACCCTTGTTTTTTACTGACAGCACTTCTAGATTATTGTCACCTATTGCTGATCCAGACTTTAGGGGAGGACCTTTCCTGAAAGCTGCTGTCCCACCTCACCTGCCAGGGACCACCTCTCCATGATCTGGTGCAGTCTCACTGTTTCACAGGCATTTTGGGTCCACGAATCCCAGCAGTGTTCAGTTTACAGATGGCAGCAAGTTCAGGGGAAGCCAATGTCAAACTGCAAGACATCTTGCAAATTTCAGATTTTAAGTGCTGAAAAAGTGGAAACTTATCCTCTAAAGTCCAGCTTTGGGGAAATTACTGAAATGAATGGGCTAGATAAGCCCATAAAGAAGACCATTACAGTGATTTTTCTCTGGAAGTTTATATATATTCATATAAAAATAATATAATTTTTGCAAGTAATCAAATACTATGCCTTCTGTGGGGAAGGAGGAATGAGCAAGGGAGGCTGGAAGTAGGAGCTGGCTCTGCAGCTCACATGTAGGTGAGTACTCACCTTTGCCACCCAAGGGAAACAAGAGGATGTGATTTAGTGCAATTCCATGGCTTTGGTTTGTTTCTTGTTTCATCCAGCCTTTCCACAGGTTTCTCCACTAAAGCAGGTTGCTGGTGAGTGCAGACCTTGCCTTGGTGGCTGTGGTTTGTGCTGTGTGCTCTCTGCCTCAGCATTGGTGTGCTAACACAAACCGCAGTGTCCTGCAGCCTTTGCTGCCCCTGGACACGGCTATTTCTGTCCCTGTCCCCACAAGCTCTGCCAGCACCTCTCAGCAGAAGTGTTGGGCATGGAGGGGGGGTTGCTCTCCTCCCTGCCTCCCACCTGCTGCTTATCAGCTGTCAGCGGCCCAAGAGGAACCATTGCCTCTTCCGCTTCGGAAGGGAGCTGCCCTCACCGACCACGCTGTTTTCCCAGGAGCTGCTGTGTTTTATTGTTTCTCATGCTACTCTCTCCTCTTAGTTGCTGATAGCAGGTGGCTTAGCAGGGTTTAAGGCTAAAGATGAAAGGGCCATAAGGACTGAAATGCAGGAGTCCCACTGCCTCACTGCTCGGGCAGTGGGGTGGCAAGTTTTCCTCTCCCACTGTCTGGGCTGGACAGCTATATTGCAATTTTTTTGGCTTTGCCCATTCATACCACTTCATTCACAACAAGTGAAAATATCAAAGCTTCTGCCTTTGACTGCTTTCAATTAAATGCCTGAGAGGAATCCTTTGTCTTCAGCATTTCAGACCACATGAGCAGTCATGGGTTAAAAGCTCCCCAGGCAGACAGGAGCTCCGAGAGCTGCCCCAGTCAGTGACCCTCGGATAATGGGGTCACTGGGAGATTTCAGAGCCATATGCTTGTCTCTGCCCAGGTGCTCTGAGGATGTGTAGACATGTGTCAAGGATATGTCAAAGCTCAGGGACACTTCTACAAAGCTCAAGCCTTTCCAAAGTGCCCAACTTACGGGACACTGCCCTTCCATCTGTGTGAGCAGGGCTCAGTGTGGCAGCTCAGACCAGGCTCCTGAAATGATTTTATTTACAGCTTGTATCTTTCTTGATGAGTGTTAAAGAGAAATATTACTGCATTCCTTCCATGGCTCTTGTCCTTTAAAGGATATAATTAAAAAAAATTATTATTATTATTATTATTATTATTATTATTATTATTATTATTATTATTATTATTTAATGGAGTTTTCTTTATTATGTTTCTTTATTATGTTGTTAATGGAGTTTTCTTACCGTTGTTTTTCTTTTCTTGTGGTTTCTGGTAACTCCTGGTATCTGTGGCCAACATTTATCTTTTTTCCTATCAGCTGTTGGTACAGATGAGCTGCTGTTGCAGTATAGCTACACTGCATTGCTTTGTGGGATTGCCCTCTTGTTCTCTTTGGGTTTTACTTTTGCCAGACTTTAAAATGAGAGGAGTCCTCTGTGCACAAGGGCTGGCATTCCTGTTTTGAGGGTATTAGATACAATTTAAATGAATCTTGTGATGTGGGAAAAGGAGCTCAGTGCTCCAAAAGTTGCAGGCTGCAAGTGTCAGATTCACCTAAATGTCTCCATCACTTTGGGCTGAGCACCTAAATAGACAGGATTTCCAAATGTACTCAATGTACTGACACCTACTACTTATAATATATCTTGTGAAACCAGATCTATGGTGCTTCAGTTCTTAGACAGGATTCAAGTCCTGTGCTCCATATAGGAGTGGGAGGGGGGGGATTTACACCTTACCCTTAATTTAATGCCTCCTATCAGCTTTTGACATGCCTGGATATCCAGCCTTATAGGGGCTGCCTGAGTGCTCAGCACTGAATTTAGGTGTCACTCTGGGGATTGTCCTCTGGCAATGTGGCAAGAGGACAAGACAGCTTGCCCAGCCTGGACTCAGGATCAGTGGTGCATTACTGGGTTTGAAGCCCTTCCTCTTTACAAACAGAAGAATCTGGTGGAACTTTAGCAAGAAGAATCTGGTGGAGCTTTAGCAGGATGAAATTGCAGTTTTACAAAGTTAGCAAGTATTTTGCCAGCCTAGCCTGGAGGCGGAATAAGGATTATCATCGTTTCCATAAACACCCCCTGCTCCTGCCCTGCTCTCATTTTTCATGCTCCTTGGAGACAGGGTGTCCCTTGTGTCCTCCACATAGTATGTGAAAGCCAGTGATGTCCCTCCTTCTGCTCTGTCTCTTTAGCAGCTGGTAACTTTTGCAAGACCCTTGCAGATCCCTACCTCTGAACCGACTGCCAAATGCTGGTTGGAGCTGAAACTCCTCATGCTGGTCCCAGCGAGGGAACACGGTCTCACAATATAATGATAATAATTATTCTTCAAATTAGACTTTGCACTCTGCAGATTTCCTCATTGCTTTTCCTCCTCTCTGTTGGCTGAGTGCCTGAAATAACAAAGCCAGAGACTGTCTGGAAGACAGTACTACATCTTATTTTAATAACCATAACTCATTTTGCTTTCTTCCTTTTTTCTTTTTCTTTCTTTTTTTTTTTTTTTTTTTTTTTTTCCAGAGAAAACTTCTGACGAACCTCTTGGTTTTGACCATATTTTGTAGACCTATTGGATTGTAAAAGAACAAATGAAAAACATTCACAGGAAGGTGTGTGAGAATGGGTAGCTATTACATGCCTGCAAGGTGACAAATTCTGGCTACTGTGTGCACATGAAAGGAGTAGGAAAAGGAGTCTGGAGAGCTGTCCAAGAGCACAAACTGGTATGGAGCCAGGTGGTTTTGCTTGCTGCTTGGGTAGCTCTTCAATGGGAAGAAAATTGTTCCTTTTGGCCCCTGCTTGGTGATTTGAATTAGTTTGATATTTTCAGGTGCCAAACCCTGCTGGAGGGGGCACCATTGTAAATGTGTGAAGGGATGGGGAGAGAGGTACTCCATAAGCTGCTCCCAGTCAGGAATATCTGGTTTTGTGGGATGAATGTACTATCCATTAGGACAGTGCTGCCAGTGGTTTTTTAAAATTTTTTTTTAATTTCATGGGTATTTTTATTTCATGGGGTTCAGTGTTGAAGCAGAACTAGTTCTGAGCAGTACCTTGTATGCACTTGAATGCTGTAGGCTCCACATTTCTCTTCACAGAGGATTTATGCTATGGCTGAAGCATAAGCAGCCTTTTGGGTACAAGATTCAGAAATCTCCCACAGTTAGGCACAGTTTACAGAAAATTTGCTAAAACACCAAAATCTTTGTACATCTAGCATGCAATCACCTTTATGCCAGATCCTTGCATCTTTTCCATCCACATACAATTTGAGAGTTAGCTACAGGCTGTCTAATTATCCCAGAGGATTTTTGAGATCAAAGGTTATTTTTGTTTCGTTAAAGTGTTCTGTGCAAGTTGTTATTATCATTTACAACAAGGAAAAGTGGAATTACACTGTGTAATTACACTATCTGTCTGTAATTCCTGAAGTTGCCAGCTGATTTGTTCCAGATAAAATCTGAGGACGTCAGTCATGGTCTTTTTGTTTGGCAGCACCTGGGTAGCAAAGTGGCAGGTATGGACTGGAGGGTGTCACAGCACTGGCAGCAGATGCTGCTTCTGCCTGAAGAGTTGTTACAGAACAAAAGGACAAGGATTTAGGGTGGAAGTACAGTCAGTAAGCTCTTTAGCACATCAGTGAATGTGAACAGGGGAAATTAAGTACCTTAAGGCCACTTTTACTGGAAATAAATGTAGAAATACCAGAAAGGACATGATAAAGGAAAGATAAGATATGGAGAACAACTATTTCTTCTCTTTTTATTTGTCTCTTCCTTGTGTTATATGATAGCTTCTCTTCCATAATAGGATAAATATTTTCCTGCATCTGGTACAGAGATTCTGTTTTTTCTAAGATATCATAAAACCAATATCATATAATGACTTTTGCAGCCTGGGCTATTTCAGACAATGAACACTTGTCAGTTTAATGGAGGTGCCAGGGCTGTAACAATCAGTGAATGAATTCCAGCAATGTTTTGGACAGGTTCCTGCTTCCAGTTGGCATTCCCTCTCCTGTCTAATTCTCTGCTTGAACTCTTGCATAGGAGTAAGGCATCAAGCCATTACTGATTTTTAAAGTTGGTTCCCTTTGGCACCAGTTGCACTTCAGCTGACTTCTACAAAAAAGACATTTTTCAAAGTTTTGTGGAAATTTGGAAGGAGTGCCCCATTCCTCCCTGCCTGTACTTTGAAAATAAATGCATGGCTGTATTTTCCTCTACCCGACAATGCAAAGTCTTTGCCTGTTCTGGAGCTGACAGTGGTTCCCTACACATGATCCTGGGTGCAGGTTTCCCTTCAAACTGTTTTTCCCTGTAACCTGATGGTATCCCAATTCTGAAACAATCAGAAACTTGAGTTGTCAGACTGATTTATTTCTTTGTGGAGATACTAATGAAATGAAAGAGGCACAAGTCAAAAGTTTCCATAATTAGGAGATTAATATTTGGCTCTGACATTTTTATTTAGGTTGATTAATAACTAGGCATGAAAAAATGCTGCATGGCTCCCAGCAGCTGTGTTTAGGGTTGATGGTTTTGAGTGCCTAAGAAAGAGAGAGAGTTTTACATGTGTGTTGGTCTAAAGGAAGATGTGTGTGTGTGTGCTGAGTGTCTATATTTAAAATCCTGGCCATTGTTTTATTTCAGACATCTAATAGGTAGGCATATTCCAGCTGCCAGTGTCATGAATCTGATGCTAAGATCATGCTAAAATCATGGCCTAGAACTGATTAATTCCAGTTCTCTTCCAATAAGGAAATCAGAAGATTGAGGTTGCTTTCAGATCTTTGGCTTTCTGCTCAGTTTTCCATATCATCTTCTTTCAGCTGCCCAAGTGCTCTACATTTTCCTGTAACCATCATCATAACAACTTTTCATCAGGGTGAAAAAGCACAATATGTCTGCAGTACAAACTAGAAACCTGTTTTACCCCACTTAGCAGACAGTCCAAAACTACCCAAAACTTTATGGGCTGCCACAATTGCTTCATGGACAGAGCTCATGGGCGGGTTGGTATAGACAGAAAGGGTTGTGCCATGGTGCAAATGGGATGCATGTGGTAAAGTTTTTGAAATAATATAAAACATTTTAATAAAATTTCTCTGGAAAATATTTGATAGAAGAAAGCTAGAGCATTGATTCAGAAAGGCTGAGATTGTAAGGTGCCAGAACAATCCGCTGTGCTGTGAGATTTCCATGGAAGACTTCCAAAACCTATGATCCAATCAGTAACATGTGACTGCCTCCTGCCTGAAGACAGAAACTACTGATTCGGGGTCCAGCTTTTCTTCCTGATTTCCAATAAGCCAGGAAGTGATGTGGGCCAAATGGTCAAGGGCTGAGGAGCTATTTTAATGAGGATCACAAGCTGATGCCAAGCCAACATAGGGATTCCCAAGAAGTGGTGTGTCAGATGTGCATATCCTGAAGGAGTTACTGCAAATATGTGGTGGCTTTGGAAGATGTAGGTTCTAGAGAGACTCTGGGTTTTCCATCCTCTGGAGATAATCAGAACTTGACTGAAGAGTTCTCTGAATCCAAATTTGAATTTAGCCCTGTTTTTCAGCCAGGCACTGGACCAAATGATCTGCAGATGTCACTTCCAAAATTTATTATATTAATCTTCTTTTATTTTCTGTGTGTGTGTGTATGTGTAATTTCTTGGGTTGTCTAAGTTGTAGCCTTGTCATCGTGGTCAGTAGTAAAGTGCCACAAAGCCATCTACAAGAAAATCAAAAACCATTTCTCTATAGTGGGTTTCAGATAAAAATATGTTACAATGGGAAGGGGGAGAGTACAAAAGGTTTTGTAAGTAGTCAGTTTGACAGTTGGGTGAAGGAGAAAAGGTAACTGAAGGGGACATTGGGTGTTAGGTTACCATGTTCAGTCTCTGAATTTTCCCTATCACATCTCTACTGTAGTCACCTTTATACAGAGCACACATGATGTAATCCAACCAGAGCCTTGGGAGAATGGATGAGCTCAGTGCTTTTCCAGTTGTATTTTCTCTGGCATTGGTCAGAGTAGGGCATTTCTACAGCTGATGTCTCCACTGGACCTCCACAGAGCAAAACAAAACAGCTTCAGGTCACTAGGGCTCTTTGTTGCACCAACAAATAACTGCTTAATTAACATTTCCAGGGCAGAAAGGAACAACTGGATCTATTTGTTTGGAAATGTTGATAACTATGTTTTTCAGAAAGTCAGTGACTGTGAGAGTGTCTTGTCTTTTTAGACTTTTTCCTTGAGATTCATAGGTTACAAGTCGGGAAGGCAAAATAATGCTGATCTAGAGCAATGCCCCATGTAACACAGCTTGCAGGACTTCCCTGAATTCATTCTCATTTTCCCTCATCTCTTTTGGGAAAGACAAATCATGGTGAAGATGTTCCCAGTGAAAAAAAATCCAGCGAACTGTGTTTTGTTTTTCAATAGCTACTTGCATTTCTGGTGAAAAATCTGTATATTTGTTTTCTAGCTTGTCTCGTAAGTATCAGAACTTTGTTAAGTATCTGAGGAAGTTTCATCACTTGCTCTTTTTCCTCATGGAAGTTGTTATTAATGCAATTAAATTATCACATTGATGAACTGAAGAACTGAAGCTCAATCCTGCATCATCCCAAGACTACTTGAAATTTGCACCTGCTAGGGGTAGATGCCTACATTTTATGACTTTGGGTATATTATGCAGTGCAAGGTTCCTGCATTACTCAGATGATATTCACACTGTACTAAAAGATTCTCCTACCCACCTCCTTTTTTTTTTTTTTTAAACTTGTGTGTTTGGTACATGTTTTTTAAGGTGCTTTCCTTGATTGATTAAGATGTAACCACCAGAGCTTACAGAAATGGGAACATGCTGTGGCTGCTCTTATTCTTGCTGGATTTGGCAGTTTGAGCAGTTGTGGCCTATAAAGAAGGGCAAGGGGGCTGACAGGAGTTAACCCCTGCACTAATTTCAGGGCTGTCTTTGAAGGTGAAAGTCTTGCCAAATTTCTTAAACATTCAGGCCTTGTTGAAGCTCCACTCAGATCTCATGACCAAAAATGGCCATTGTTCCAGGGCAGGAAGTCCAAACTCTTTGGGAATTGCTGTTGGAGCTCAGGGTGCTCATACAAACATGTCTGGGAACAGGAAGCTGTGTGAGTTTCTCTCTTACCCAGGTCTGTGTCTGAAGAGTTTTTCCAAAGCTTCAGCCAGTTTCCCAGATCTATTCTTGGAGCTGTTATCCCAGTAGTAAGAATACTACATTTACAATTATTTTAATTTATTTTTTAGAAGAATTATGGCAGCTGTACTTTATTATTTCCATGCAATTCCTTTAAGTTTGCCTTCAGTTCTTGCTTCTCAGCTTGTAGGAGATGAAGGGCACTTACCTTTGCTCTAGAAAGAAACACAAGGAAGGAGGAAAAATCAGGCACGGTGAGGAGCTCTTCCTTCTTGGCCAGAGGAACCTCTCCTTTGGGATGCCAAGGGCAGGGATTGTGGGTGGCTGTTCTGGGATTCATTCCTGCCTGAGCAAATCTGGGTGAGAGGTAGGAAGGTGCCCAGCAGCAGAAAGAGCAGTGCCTGGAGGCACAGACAGCTTCTGGGGAAATGGGCATCCATATAAGCACTTTAAAGCAGTGCTTATAACTTCTGGGTTACCTGTAGGGCTATGGAAATAATAAAGTTTAGATGAGAAACCTTTCCTACAGGGAAAACTATAGGAGACAATGAAAAAGGAAAAGAATAGTTGCTTGAGAAATCTCTTAGAGTTCTTTTTGTTGGTGTCTCCCAACCCCTGTTCTTTTTTAATTTGAGTTTTTAACATAAGAGTTGATTAAAAAACCACATCCAGATGGTGAAATCAGCATTGTGAAGAGGTGTCAATTGAAGACAAATGAAAGAAGGAGGGGCTTCCTCTATAGAACATAATTCTATATTAATTTACCTAGGGAATATGACTGAGATTATTTCTGTGTCTTTAAAAATATGATGTAATTCTCATATGTTTTCCTTTTTTTTTTTTCAGTTCCTCATTTTCTCAGCTGCAGCTATAGAGGAATTGAAGGATGAAACCATTGTTCTGATCAAAATTGCTCTGGTGACTTTGGAATTGGGCTGCTTTGTTGAGAGTTTAGTAAAAATACAGTGGCAGTTCATGTATTGGAGAAGGGTTTCTTGTTTTGGGAAGAGTAGTTGGCATATTATGGAAATTACATTTCTCATATGAGTTTTGTCTTGTGTTCCACAGTGACAATATTTTTTTGGTTGTCTCAGTGAAATAACCATGTTTTATATTTGCTTTGTTACAGAATTAAAATACCATTTTATTATTTCTTTAGATGATGTAATGGAATGGAAAAATGATGAGAAAGCCTGGCATATGGTCATTTAAAGTCAAATCCCTGTTTCCAGATAGGATTCTGTTCATGTGCATGTGAATGCTGGGCCTAAGTGTGGTGAGCATTACAGAAATGTCAGATGTTCCTAAGTTTCCTATACTGGAGTAGCACAGGAAAGGCTGCAGGGAAAGGAAGTGAAACAACTGCAGAGACAATACAGAAGATTTATGGACAACACATATATGAAGATATATGGATATAGGAAAAAAAGAAGTGTCAGAGGAGGAGGTACCAGACCAAGTACTAAACTGGAGCAAAAGCAAACAGAGAACAGACCCTGCCTTTGAAAGCAGCTTGAATTTAGGGTTCCTAAATATCAATAATGATTGACAGGGATCTTTAATTAGCCTTACCCCTGGACCTTAAGGGTGAGAGAAGGGTATCAGGGATAGCAAGAGGTATGTTAGATATTGTAACAGTGTTAAGGAGATGCAGATTACTGGGGATGTGTTGAGCATTATGAGATACCCTAATTCATCTGGAGTAGGCTGAAGGACAAGTGGTACTGATGACAGCAGCACCCAGGTATTCCAGGGTGTGAGTGGCCACAAATTCTTCTGTTGAAGTGATAGAATTCTCCATTCCAACCACAAGGAAAATCTTACAGAGAAACTCCCCAGGTTCAGTAAGATAAATAACTGCCTTAAATAGAGGAGAGAGGGATTTCAAAGTGTGGAAAAAGGGCCATCAAGAGTCACAGAGGTCAAAATGGGGTGGGATGAAGTGCAAACTGCCAAACGCACCTAACTGACACACCCCAGAAAAGGACATTAAAACAAATACAGAAAGTTCTTTGGTGGTATAGGAAGAGAAATGACTCTGCTATGCAGTTGGAGTTTTACAATTGTTAAGTACACAAAATGTAACACCAAAATTAAATGATTACTTGGATTAAGTTTTCAATAGCAGCTATGGCACTGATGATGAGGCAAAGTATAACAGGCAATGGGAAAGAAAACAAGAGAAGTTTTACTAAAAAGCTACAGCTCTGATAATACAGAGGATGGGAGAAAATGCAGTGGCAGCTGTGTAAATGGATTTGCCAGGGTGTGTAGCAGCTGTGTGAATGGATAGGCTCCTTTTCTAAAAAGAAAAAATCCAGTATGTCCCACATTTCAGGTTTCTTAGGGATCTGTGTGGGAAACACAGGCATGCTGCAGGATGGAGGGATGAGCAGAGAGTTTTTGGGGTGGGTGAGAACTCAGCAGGCAAGAGAGGAGGAGCACTCACAGAAAGGGCAGTGTCCAGGCAGTGACACCATGCAATGTACTTGTATTAATGACAAGAGGATAAAAAGTAAGGATTTGCTGATGACATTTTGTAGTTTCTTGAAGATGAGAGGTTTGTCCAGTGCTGCAGGGCACATGATTACCTTTGAGAAGAGCTGGGTGCCCTGGCAGACTGGAGTTACAAAAGAAGTGACACTCAATTACTCAACTAGACAAAATTCAAACCTTTGTCCTTGCAAATTAAGTGAAACTTCTGCTAATAAACTGGGAATTTGTTACAGGTGTGGGTTCATATATCACCTACAGAATGCTCACATACAGATAATCTACTAAACTAAAAAACAAACAAACAAACAAAATGGAAACTTGTCCTAAAAGGCATTAGGGGAAATATTTTCAACTTATTATACACACAGAATCACAACATAAGATGATAAAGAGACCTTTAGGTGGGATGTTCACTTCTGGCCATGGACACTCAGAGTTGAGCTGGAGAGGAGGATTGCTAAAGATAACTGAGTAAAGGGGAATCTGATTCAAAAAAATCTAAAAGAAATTGTCCTGTTTAGTATGAAACATTGAAAGACTGGGAGAGGACAATCCACAAGAGAGATTGGAAAAAACCTAAACAGCTTTGCTATGAAAATGGGGGTCAAGCAAGTATAATGAATATATTTTTCCTGGAGAATGGGAATGAATTCCTAACCCTAAGAGATGCTGAACTCTGAGAAATCATTAAAAACACATATGACTCTTAAGGTGGAGCTGGCAGTTTCTGAAATGGTTTATACAATGCTGCTACCTACACCAGCAAAGGGTTGGATAAAAGACTATCAGATGAAAATACAAACGTAAGAAAAGATGAGAACTTTCTTTTATATCTGTGGAAGCTGCCAAATAAATCAGAACAATAATGAACACAATTAATTCCTAGGGTTTGAGGCATTTATGAAGACTGCGTCAACAGTTATGGTAATTTAGTTGAAAAGTGTGTCTGAACTGTGTGACACAAGGAAACAATGATGGATAACATTTCCTTTATCCAAAAATAAAGTCCAAAATAATCTGAAATACTGCTGGCCATCATTACCAGCAATAAATCTCTACTTGTGCTTAATTATGCACTGACATTAAATGGCATCTTGTACAAACCCTGCCAGCATAGGATTGCTCTTCACTTGGCTTCTGCCCCTGACAGCGCTCTCACCATGAGTGTGAATGAGTGTTATGCATCAATTGCAGCATTGTCTACTGGCTTCTCCTCCTCATAGAAAAAAAAAACCTGATGGGATAAGTTTGTGTACTGAATGTGAAGCTCATCTGATGTAAAAAATACAAATCCTCACAATTTTAGGTGAAAAACAAAATAAATGAAGGAAGTATCAACATGTCTCCAAAGCAGAATTCTTCAGGCAACTGAAATGCTGCTCTGCAGATTTGCTGTCTACTTAAACAAGATTTCTCTATAACTTGTATTTTCCAAAAAGGGCTAATCTGTCCATAACATATTACATCTTCTAAACACTTTGTATAGCATTAACAAGTGGGGAATTCTCTACTTATATTTTTCCCCCTTTCTAACAATGCTTAGTGCAGATTTTGTGTTCATAGTGTCTAGGTCTTGTTAAAGCCAGAAAAAGAAAAGGGAGATTTTTCCCTTTTTTGACTCCTGTGATATGATTTGCTCATAGCTTTTCCTTCTCCACAAAGTTCAACGTGGTTTCCTCCCTTTTGAATTGATAAAACACAGCTGGTTATACTGCAAATATCAATTCAAGCTGGCTAATGGGTGAACTTTAAACTGAAAAAGGAAGACATTCAGAGAAATGTGCATTTCAAAATGTAGATTATACCTGGACATTCTCTTTATATTCTTTGTTCAGAACTTCAGCTTTTACATTTTTGTTCATTCCTGTATGCAGGATCATAAACGCACACAGATTCTGTCTGCATGCAGCAGGTAGAGAGACATATGCTTATATTTTCATTAATACCTCATCTCCTTTTGGGACGGCTCTCTTGTCATGTGCTTTCTATTATGCACCTTCCCCCTCAACTAAAGACTTGTGTAACCTTTCCTGCTGCTGCTCTCAGACTCTTCTGTTCCCTCTTTAGTCCAGCCATCCTGGCTCTGATCTTTCTTCAGGAAAAATTCCTTTCCCCTCAATCAAAATCACATTTTACCTGACTCTTCTCTTGTCAATTTGTGTTTTGGCATCAGGTACTGCTCACCAGGGTTGTCTCCAGGACATTGGCTGTCTTCTTCTTCAAACATGCTGCCTCACAAGCAGTTGGGTCGTAGAAGCTGCTGTTCTTTCTGTCCTGAGTTTCTAAAATTTCTTCTTTCCCTTTTCTTCTATGTTTTGTTCCTAACTCTTTCTTCAGATATTCTCTGAATTCTCTTCTGTGGTTTCACTTGGACAAAAAAAAAAAAAAAAAAGAAGGATGCATGTTACTGATTGCAAAGATGTCATTATTGACAAAATTAATTGCACTTTCAATATCTCATCCAACCTCAGAGGTCTAAAGGGTAGCTGTCTCTTCTAAGGTGAGGCGAATGCACCCTGGTTGTGAAAAAGCTGTACTAGTAGGAGAAAAAACTGTTCACAACATTATGTTCCTTCCTTTCTTGTACAGAATTGCAATAATTCAGGTCATAAGGATTAAGTTATTTAAAAATATAATAATGAATTTATCCCAGCAACTCTGGAAAAAACCCTCTATTATTTCCAGCAGCTCTTGGTAAAACTCAGGAGACATAATTGTTTAATGGGCTCTCCAAACTGTAAGATAAGCCCTGTGAGCACAGATGACCATCACATCCCTTACCAGGCCATGTTCCAAGCACAAAGTTCCCCAACTTTCCCTTTCTTGTATATAAAAGGAAAAACATGCATTTGGAAAATCAGCAAAACACGTAAACTATTCAATTAATGATAAAATTTAATATAAAATTTAATATAAAATGAAGTCACTCCCTTTTGCATTCTTCTTTGCTTTAGCTCAGTGGTATAAGCTTCCTTCCTGATCTTTTTCTCCATAATCTGCCTGTTACTGTTCAAAACTTTCTGTTGGAAGAGGATTTTGTACACAAAATTATTTTAAATTCAGATAGTTTATTCTCTTCCCTTTTGTTGCAAGTTAGGCTTTGCTGCATGCCTCAGGTGAAGTTTTACTTATTTTTATCTGCCAGATGATTTTGCAGTTATTTTTCTATGTCAAGAAAGGCTATTTTACCTCTGCCTATATTTTTTTTCCAGACAGATTTTTTCCAGATTTTTTCTTGTGATAGGAAGGCTGAGATTGGTGTGGATGCAGAATGCCTGGGTGTGCTGCCCCTCACTGAGAGGGCCTCCCAGAGCAGTGTTAATGGCATCCAGATCAGTGGTTCTTCAAGACCCCGTGACATCCACCTGCAGTTTCATGATGTGCTTGGAAAATCCAGCTTGTAGAAAGGAGATCAGTGCTATACAGTTCTGGAATGTTATGTTTAGCCATTGTTTCCTTTGCTTTCTAGACCTGATGAGATAGTTCTGGGAGCAGTTCCAAAATGAAAGCTTTGTTGGGGTGCAGCAAGAAAGGCTCTGTGTTTCACAATGGGGTTTTGTTCCCTTGTAAAAATCTAAGAAACTCACAGTAACAGCCTCAGGTCATGCTGCACACAGTATGATTTTCAGAGCTCCCTCTGGGAAGATCTCTGCATCATTTTCCTGTGGCAACCAGGTATTAGTGAAGAGCCCATGCAGTAGGTCCTTCTGCAAACTGTTGACACAACTCACAACAGATCTGTCTGCTCACTTGTGAAAGTTGCATAAAGGCAGGAAAACCTTCAAATACCCAGGTGAGGAAGTTATTATTAGTGAATACACAGTAAAAACCTGCCTTTTGAAAAAAAGTGTAGCTTTTGCAAAATTTTGTTTCAACACAGGCATCTCAGGATGGTTAATAAGCCTTACAAATAGTGGCAAGGAAATTTAAGTGAGACTCAGGTGGGTGCTTTTTTCATGCTTACAGCTAAAATGAGACCTGGCTGATATTCAGCTGTCTAGAAATATGAGTGGCCCTGCTGGCTCTCCTTCCCTGGGAACAGGTGAGCTCACTTGGAGCTGGCAAGAGCCAGGTGTCCATGAGAGGCAAGAACCAAGTGTCCACCAGAGGAAAACAGGGCAGTTGTATAAAGAACTTGGCCAACACTAAGAGGAAAAGGGTGAACAAGCAGGTCTGGAGTCTGTTCTGTACTCCTTGGAGAAGATTTAATTCATGCCACCAATGACAGCATTTCCAGGCAGCAACAAGCCTGAAATCAGTATAACCTTTATTTTATCTCACCACTGGTGGTGGTCTCAAATGCCTCTAGTGTGAGATAACCAAAGGTTCTGGGAAGGCAGCTGTTGGGAGATCAGGCAGTAAAATATGAGTAATACAGGTTGAAAACTCTCTGCACATAGCCCAAAGACAGCAGCAACTGTAGTATTCAGAATCTGATGATGCATTTCTGATTGTCACTTAGAGCAAATCTTACTGCTTCTCTTTTGGGGGCATCTCATCATGTTTTCTGTGCCAATGCATTTGCTTTGCCTAGCCTGTTTGGGGGTTTTTCTGGGCCGGGGGGCACACAGAGGTTGTTTTTGTGAGAAGGTGCTGGAAGCTTCCACCATGTCCAGCAGAGGCAGTCCCTGATGGCTCCAAAGGTGGATGTGCTGCTGGCCAAGGTTGGTCCAACCAGAAATGGTGGTAATGCCTCTGTGATTGGTATCTAGCCAACTACCTATCTTCAGTTCTGGTAAAAACAAAAAGAAAAAATGATTGCTGTTGGACTCATTTGGGACACCTAGTTTGGCTGTGACACTGTGATAGTCAATTTTTTTTTTTTAATTTTTGCATGTTTTCTTGCAGAGTCCTACAGATATTTGTCCTGATACTTTTCTTTGGAATACAACCAGGACCACCCCTTGGGCAGAGCTGGGGCACACTGGCAGCATCTGGGGAACACACTGACATCTGGGGAAGGCTCTTTCCTGCATCGTGTTATCAGCCTGGCACTGGGTGACTGATGGCAAATTATTTTAATTGAAAAAGAAAAAGATAATTTTTCATACCAGTATCAACCATCAAGAGGGTAAACTCTCTGCTCGTCATTTTGTGCTGAGTGAGCCAATAAAAACATCATCAGCTTTCTGTTGCCCTTGTGGTGCCCTCCCCTTCAGCAAACAGCAGAGCAATGTCCAAACACAAATCAGTGTTGTGAAGAAAAGGGAAAACTGATTTGAGTGTAATGGTCTGTGATTTTTTTTTTCTGGAGAATTGCAATCCCTAGAAAGATTAAAAATGATTGTGTCTCTTCTACAGGACTGCAGAAAGGTTTAAGGGAATTACAAACCAATTTTTTTTTTTTTAAAGTAGAGCCTTTTACACAAGGTTTAACAAGCCTGTGATATTTCTATTATTTTATTCTTATCATATGGTGAAACACTTTTCTATTAGAGTGGAAATAAGATCTTCTTGTTACCATTTTAGTACTAACTCTCAGGTGGGCTGTCAGTTCAAACAGCAGGGCAAACAAAAGCACAGTGCTGCCTCTGGGAGGTCCCTCATCTGAGAGATATCTGAGGGATTATGGATCAAGTGAGCAGATTTACAGAACAAATCAAATTATTTCTCTCAGGGAAATTTCTGTCATAATCTTTAAAGTCTCTTTCACACAGTGGAAGATCAGGTAGGATTGTAAGAATTGTACATTCTTTCAGTTTTGGCATCTCTTTTTAACACTAATTTCATTTCATGTTAGAAGAACTTTTCTTTGCACAGCTGATCTCAAATGTCAACAAAGTCTCCTCTGCTAACAGCTCTGTGCTGCCATAAATCAAGTGGTTATTGCACTTTGGGGATGTTTGAAGCTCAGTGCCCATGAAGACACATTTATATATGAAAAAATCCACCATTTTCCCAGGTAATCTGACAGATGGATTCTGTCTCCATAGGTATCAAGCAACTACTCCATCACTTAATCATTTACTATAACAATATTCACCATGAACATTTCCCAAAGGGAGGCTTTGATTTTTCACTTCTGAAGCCACACCAGAGGAATTTAGTCTGATTTTAGTATTCATGTCTTCTCATGAACTGTTCTCTGTATCTTTGTGCTCACAGATAGGCATGAATGAAAATTAAATGAATGAGTACTTCTAGAAAAACAGATTGTAATAGTGTACTGGAGGAGGAGGAAATGAAATTAAACTAGAGAAAACTCAGTGACTTCTGGTGGCCTGAGATAGAATTGTGGGATTCATCACTGAATGCATTTCCATTGTACCTAGGTTATTTATCTGAAGAGTGATCATGCAGAAAATGTTTTCTTTGTTTTAATATTTCATATCTGTGAGCTTCTACTACTGTCCAGATATGTGCAATGCAATGTTGACCAACAAAGACAACCTGGACTGGGCTGTTACCTGCAGGTCGCAAGTTAATGTGATGCCATTTGCTGGTACAAGTATTATTTGACATGATTTTACATGCCTGTGCATGTTGTGGGTGCCCAGCATGGGATGCAGGGTGCTTGGGGACCCACAGTTTGGCTCAGAATTGTGACACCTCATGACGGTCCTGGGCCCCTGCACAGCTGCTGCCTTTGGGAGTTCTGGTCCATGTGAGTGCAGGGGATGCTCAGCCACTACTGCAGAAGGGTGAGGGTTCCTCCCTCCCTGATCCCTCAGGTCAGTGAAGTCACCTGCAAGGTCCACAAGTCCTATGGGAAGTGGCCTCGACCCTGGGAAATTTCTCTTTCTCATGTGGAAGGTTAGCAGCTGGACCCTTACATTAATTGTCTGGGTTTTTTTGAAATTCTTTTATAATACTTGGATATTAATTTAATCTTTTTAGTATCTATGGTGTGTCAGGCCCATCTAACTATCATGGGGTGAGTTCAATGTCCTTTGTCATTGCAGAGAAAGACAAGTGTTCTGAATTTGATCTTTTTGCTTTGGTGACTGATGTCCTCTAGGACAAAAACTGCCTTTTTTGATTTTTGAAAGCTTGTTTGTGTGAGCAGAAAAAGGTACAAAGTCTCATTCTCTTGACTCATTTATTCTCACCTGGATGGTGGCTGTGGGAGAGATCCAGTGCTGGTTCTTGGTACTGTCCACTGTGGTTTAGCCCTCAGGGGTTCATATCTTGTCAGTTCTCACTGGAACCAGATTTGTGCCCAGTCATTTAAATTGTAAAATACTTGGCTTCAGCAGGAGCACATTTCAACAATTTGTTTGAGAACAGATTACAAGAATATCTTTCTCCCTTTCCCTTGCTTCCCTCGTGTGTCATCTGATTCACAAGAAATCATCAAAACCTTACCTGCATATGGAGAGCTCATTTCCTGAGAATTTAAAAGCCACTAAAGAACAGTCACACACTGTTATTTTATTTTTGTGTTTTGTGCAGTAGAGATTGAAATGCTTGGCTTTTCCCCCAGAAGTTTATTATTCCATTGTAAAAGTAGAGTGAACAGAGCTATTAGTTCAAAATGAGGGGCAAAGATTTCAACAATGAAATCAGAAAATTGCTCAACTGAAGGGAGATAAAGCCAGCTCTCCCTGGAAGCCAGCTGGAAGCCAGTTTTGCTCTGTAATGGAGTGGTGGGTCTCTGACAGGATCCTGCCTGTCACCTCCTCCAAGAGCTTTGACTTCTGCCAGGCTGTGTATGGTGCTTTGTGCCTGATGGCTTGGAGCCATATGGAGCTGCTGTTGTGTAGCCTGTGGGAGCAGGGGGATTGGCTCTTCTCAGTCTCTGTGTTGCCAGCTCCCTCCTCTCTGTGCAATGCAAAAGATGTTTCCTAGCTTTACTCAAACCAAGACAATCTCAGTGAATGCAACTTAATATAGTGAAAAAGACATCAATTTTCACCACGCTCTTATCTTTAGATTTTTTCAATTCTGGGCTTATGGAACTAGTAATTTTGACTAAAATTAATAGTATCACATTACTAAAATCCATTTTTTGCACTGCCTGAAAGAAGATTTGGAGAGGGAATGGAACAGAGGGAAAACAGGATCTACCTGTTTCCAGCTGGGAAAACGGACTGTTGGATGGGTGAAAAACATGATGGATCACCAGGCTCACTGGGTCTTAGTCAAAGTCCATTTGGTTAATAAGGCATGAAGCATAGACATGATTAATAAGATATGAAGCACTTCAGACAAGCAACTTAAGGATTCACACTGACCCTGATGCTGGTCATATTTTCTGAGCTCTGCATGAGGAAATGGAGTCCAATTTTAGAAGGTATGGAGATAGCACTAAGATGGAAGGAGGGATTGATTTGCTTAATGGAAAAGATTCAAGAAGAATAGAAATTCTTGTGATGTTTAAAAAAGTTCACCAGAAGGGTAGAAATTCTGCACATGATAATCCCCTGCACCAGTTGACCTGACTGTCTGAAAGCCACCTTGTGAGAAAGGACACGGGGATGTGATGGACACCCCATGGAATATACCAGGCAAAATGACGCACAGGGAGCAAGGCACTGCCCACTTGGCTCCATCAGTGGTAGCGTGGCCAGAAGATCAAGGAGAATCCCTGTTCCCCTTTGTTTAGCCCTGGACATGGAGCTGTGGGCTCCCCAGCTCTGGATGACCAGGAGAGGCTCCAGAGCAGAGCTCCCAAGGTGGTCAGAGGCTTTGAGGAGAGGCTGGGACCTATGGACTGAGCTTATTTGATGCAGTGGTGGCTTCAGGGTGATCAGCCAGCAGACCCCAGCTGCTCCAGGAGGAGCTACAGGGATGACAGAGCCAAGCTGCTCTCTGATACAGCATGAGGAATGCCCAGCACAGCCTTTGTGGGAGTGCACAGCGATTATGAGCCAAGCACTTGTTCAGCAGTGCAGCAGTGGAGCAGAGACCCAGGGAGGGAGTGTTACCCTTGGAGGTTTTGCAGCTGCAGCACACCTGACCTGGCATTAGCAGTAGCTGTGCTTTGACAGGAAAGCTGGGCTAGGAACCTGCTCTGCAGCTGGGTTTTTATCTTGCACTTACTGAAGCCAGCAGTAAGGCCCTGCCAATGGAAGGACTAGAAACTTTTCCAGCTTCACCTTTTAGCCCAGCTGAAGTTTTTGCTGTTCCTTTTGCTCATGTGTAAAATGACTATGAAATTATTTTATTGTGGTTGGACAGGGTGATATACCTGTCTTA
Source organism: Calcarius lapponicus (assembly GCA_039654755.1). Lineage (NCBI taxonomy): Eukaryota > Metazoa > Chordata > Aves > Passeriformes > Fringillidae > Calcarius > Calcarius lapponicus. The sequence goes on from CM077464.1 coordinate 145,191,757, forward strand.
AACTTTGCAAATCATGGCAACAGATTGTCAGGTTGGGAGACTAAAGTTTACTGACATGCTTTTGAAACAGGGAGAAAAGCCTGCATAAGGTGGGAGAGGCAATGAGGTAGAGGGGGTGAGACCTAGCCAGGGTTGAGAAGTATATAAAAGAGGCATAACTATAAAGAGGTGGGGTGTTCATGAAGCATGAATAGGAAAACCATTACTCTGAAATGATCATGTGAGAAAATGGAAGGGTTTAAGGTGTGTAAAAGGCTTTCCAACCTCAAACTAGTATTTGTGGCAATTGGGAAGAAGGACTTTTGTTCTTTCACATATCAGTTTTTTAGTAATTATAGATGTTCCTCTAAATTTGCCAGAACTATTCATACATAATGACACGTTGCAGAGTTTCACAGGGATCTTGTGAAATATCCTATATTATCAGATTATGCACATTACAAGTCATGTTTAATGCTGGCTTGAGGAACTTATCCTAGAAATTTGCTTGTGGTTACTGAACACGAGACTCGTTGAGGTTTCTGAGTGCTGTGGCTCTGCTCTGGAAGAGCCAAGGAACTCTGGGAGCTTTGCAAGACTGTCAGATGGGGAGAGACAGAAGGGCTGAGGCTGCCTGGGAAAGGCAGTGGCCCAGGGCTGTGCCCATGGCTGGGCTGTGCTGGAGCTGGCACGGCTGTGGCTGTGGCTATTGTGTGCCATGAATGGCTGCTTCATGCTAACCAGTCTGCAATGGCTATTTTTAATCCCAAATTCTGACATGTGGGTTTTAGAACAGTGCTTGTCTTAAATGTGAAAGAAACCACAGAGCAAGGGACTAAAGGGCTGTTTTGAAAAAGTCTGGAAGGGAAGCCACGCAGACTGGAAAGCTGCCCTGATAAAACCCAGCTTTAAAGGAAAAAAAAAAAAAAGAGGGACATCTCCCAAAGAAAAGGGAATAATCCTTTTTAAGGCTACTGGCCAAAGTCATGGATTCAAGGCTGGGTCAGATGCTGGGGTTGACTTTAATTATGTATAATGATGTTACATTTTAATTATAAAGTTGTTAACCCAACACTGCCTTGACCTAGATGAATAAGGAATATGGCTTAAAAAGTAGTTTATATGAAGTTAAGGGGACCTAACCAACACTATGCTCTTTCAGAGCTGAGGGAGAGAGCTGTAACCTGTGTGCAACTTGTGAGTAAAAGGCATTCCAGAGCAGGTATGTAAATGACTGTGGTCCTGTCTGAGTTGCATTTTGGAAGGGAATCCCTTACTCCATCCTGCTGGCTGGGAAGCAGGCTGCAGGCACCTCCCCCTCATTACAATTTGTTAAAAATTAGTGACTTCCTCTGACCCTTGCAGAGGTCTTTGTGAAATTCCAGCCCTGACTGAAAGGACCTGGATTGCAGCAAGATGAATCTGAACAGAGAAGTGTGTTGGTAGCATCCAGTACTGCCCAATTACAAATTCAGTAGCTCATTTCCAAATTCAAGAACATATGTCCTAATGTTGTGGGGTTTTCTTTCTCACACATTTACGTACCTCATTCCTTTTAGAAATGGTGTTCACAAAAAGAGATTTGTTTAAATGTATAGGTTGTCTGAAAAGTTATATTTGTCTATTCAAGTAGCTTAACTGAGGCATATCTGGAGAATATGTGTTAGTCAGGGACATCTTGGACTGCTGCACAGCTTTCCTATTTACAGTAAGGGAAGCTTTGCTCCCCCCAAGTGCTTACTAACAGCTTTAACAATGGGTATAAACAACAATTACTTGGATAACTCAGTGGGACCTGACTGTACTAATGAGCCTTTATTGTTTCTTTTTTTCTAATTTCTGTTTTTTTTTTTTTTTTTGTAATGTGACATCCCAAAAGAAGGTAAAAATGCCCTATGCTTAATAATATGTAAGCATTACTGTTTGGAAGAGAATTTTGCCATTAAGATAAAGACTCTTCCTCTTCCTTCCAGGCCTTGGGTAATCTTTACCTCCCACAGGTTTGGATCTGATTTTTTCCCCTAAGACCTCTTGGTGATGCTAGTACAGCATTTTGAAGCCCAGAGTTAAGATATTACTGCATTTTACACTAAGACTAAAAGAAGAAATCAATCTTTTTTTTATTTTTTTGCTTCTTGCTCTAAAGAACACTGTGGCAAATGGGACTGCTTCAAAGAGAGGTGAACATAAGTGCTATAAAAAAAAGATCTTTCCTCACTGCTAACTGGAAAGGTCTCTTGAAGAAAAACTGAAGGCAGCATGATTGAAAGTGTGTGTGTAAGCCACAGAACTCCTTCCATTGCCTTCACTGGGTTTTGATTTAGGCTCACAAGAGTGTCCATTACATTTTATTACCCTTTCTGGGCACATAAAATGTTACTTTTGTTGTTTAAGAAAAAGAAATCATGAATAACTTTAGCATTCACTGGAGTGAGTCATTGACTTGAGCCAACTGTAGCGTGACTCGGGGGTTCAAAGTGAATCCCCACGGCCCTGTGCTCCACTCCACTTTATGGAGCCCCTGAGCAATTGCTGTGCCTGTCCTGGTTCACAAGCAGAGACCTGCAGCACGGGCAGAATTGCTCCTTGCTGTGTGCTCACACTGGGGTATGACGTGGATGAGACAGCACTCTCCTGAAAATCATTTCTCTTGGTGGCAACAAAGCCTTTTCTCTGGTCCCTTCTGCAATCATGACTGCATCTCACAGCAAACGCACAGAACCCAGGAGTGAAATGCTATCCTGGCCAAGTGGCTGCTGCTGGATGATGTGAGCACGAGATTTTCTCTTGGACTGCATTTGCTGGAGTTAGACAGCTGAGCCCAAGACCAGAGCAGGGTCTTGCCAGGTGCATTGCTGGTGGGCACTCTTGGTCCTCACCGCATCACCTGCTGACTCTCACTTGGCCATGCTCCTTGGTAGAGGTTTGCTGGACACAGCAAAACTGATGTGGCTGACCTGGAAGAGTCATTCCAAGTTGTCCCTTCCCCCAGAAAATGAGGAGAGTTAAAGGAATCAATCTTCCAAATGCCTACTTTCTTGTGGCAGTGCACATATTTGATGTGCTGTGCCTCGGGATAGGGCAGCAGTATGGGGAGATCTGAGAGCTGTGGGATCTATGCCCACCAGAGAAAGCTCTTGGTTGCCCTTTACCTTCCACAGAAGGCACAGCCAGATCTGTAAGTTACCACAGTGCTCTAGGGTTTAGCACATTTTTCCCTTGCCCCAATAAAGGGATCCTTCAGTCAGGGTTCAATGGAAAGCCAACACACACCTTGTAAAAAGCCCCATTCTGCCCCATTCATGAAACACCACAAAACTAACTCTGGTGACAGCTGGGACAGGAAGGACCTTAAACTAAATACCCTACCAATAAACTTTCCAGGTTACTGATGGTGGATTGTGTCTTTGGTGTGAAAATAACCAAAAGCAGAATGTTTTTGGCAAAACATTTTGACAAAGAAAAACTCAAAGAGAAACTGAAATTAGTGGACAAATCTGTTCCTAGATGCACAGGCCCTAATGGGTAGAAATTGTCATAGGAACTTGTGGGGCAGAGTAGAATCATTGCTGTTATGAGTCCCTCTTTCTTTACATGGTAGAGTTTTCTTTAAGTTGTCAGTGCTTTCTTGTAAAGCATTGCCTCTACACAACTTGGTATTCTGGGGACATTTAGTGTCTTAGTGGTGCTCAACCATCTTTTTACTTGGATCCTATTCTTGTTCACTTTATTTTTGGTCAGTAATTCTAGATAGCCTCAGGAAATAGTTAGTGGCTAATTCTGGCCTGTGGAGAAATCCTGAGGTTATTTGTTGGAAATAAGAAAAAAAAAAAAAAAAAAAAAAGGTATTAAGTTTCTTTTGAACAAGAGAGAGGTGAAGGAAAGTCACTGTGCTGTGTGCATAGCTGATTCTGGGATTCATTCTGGGGTGTTACCATTGTAGTTCACCCTCCCTGTCATTGCTGCCTGGGTTTGTCACCTCCCTTCCTGTGCCATGTTTGGCTGCCAGTTTCTCATGATATTTTTCACTTAGTGTCCACTCTGTGCTTTGTCTATCAAAGCCACTCTCTTAAAGTCTCAAACTCCTGCTCTTATCTGATGAAATAGTAACTAGATAAGAAGCTGTTCACAGGATGGTTATGGCTGGTTGCCAGTACACAAAAATGCACTGTAAAAACCCACAATTGATTTTTGTTGTGGTAGAAGCACATCACAACATGGTATGCACCAGAGTAAACACTGCTGTGGTGGCTGTTGTCCCCACTCCTGATCTGCAGGCCTTGTTGTGGTTTCTGTGATGGATGATGGCATCTTGGATCTGTCCCTGTCATGGTCACACCCACTGCCGCATGTGCCCAGGAGAATGTTGGGCTGGAGTTTGGTAAACCAGGGTCTTGTGGCAGCCCCAAGCTTTGATCCATCCTGCAGAGTCTCACTGCCAGCCCAGCTTTGCTTTCACTGGGCAGGTTGGCTCAGCTGTTGCAGAGGGATTTATGACCATGGAAGAGACCTGCAGTGTCACAAGATGAAACCAAGTCCTGATGGATCCTCATGCATAAGGTCTCTTTAATAAGTGCCTCTTACCTATTACCCTTATACAAATATGTGTTTACATTGACATTTATGATTTCAGTCTTGAAGTGCTACCAGATCACTGTGCTTATTTTTGGAAAATGAACATATGATTCCAAAGATTCATTGGTGCAATAGTGGAAGTAAATCAAACATTGTCATCTTGTTTTGTTTGTCTGGTGGACAGTGCCTGGGAGCATTAAAGTGGTGTCTCTAACAACTGCATTTTTAAATTAAGAAATGCTTTTCTTTTTACTCCCTCACTCTTTTTTACAGTTATACAAGTCTTTGTTGAGCTTTTCTAAAGAGCTAGCTGGATTGTACATTTGTTTTATGTGGTCTTTTTTTTTCCTCCGTATTTTAGAGTTTTAGATATTTATCATATTTACAAGTGTCTCAGTGAGCCTGGTCCATGTGTTCAGTTGACTATGCATAGGGCTTTGCTGACCCATTGATGTGCTTTTTGAACATATAGGTCCAGGCTTTGTTGTGCTTCTTTTCAAAACTTTTGGCATTTTCATTCCAAGTCTGTTCCCCATCTGGGGGCCAGTGCTTGTAGTGTGGAGGAGCCAGAGCATGGTGGAAGGCTTTACATGTGGATAGAGTTGTGAAATAATGAGCACACGGATTATGCAAACGCAGACAAAGGCCCTTTAATAGTCCCGTCATACTTCATTTGGACAAACTGAACTGGAGCTAGCACTGATTCTGGCTCTGAATGAACATTTGAGGGGCTTGCAGGTAGCTTTGCCTCAAGTCCTCTGCAAGGGGCAGTCTGTAATTGCCCAGCTCTGAGAGCAGGATTTTGCATGGTGTGATCAAAGCAGTCTCCTAATCATGCAGTTCCCCAACACTTTGACTGAAAATAACAAACCTATTCAACCTGTGAGGAGTGAATGCGTGAGAGATTTTCACCTGCTTATGCAGGCTTGGAAAAAAGCACTTGGTTGTATGCATTATGGTTCAAAGCTGGCTTAAAGTTTTGTCCTTTGTTTGGGTGGTGGAGGTGCCTCATCCTGCCTTTTGACGGCTTTTGTGTTCAGCTCTTCCCATTATTTCACTAAGACATATGAGCTTGGTTGCCCTGCTTTTATCTGTGCTAAATATAAATGGAAAAACAAACTGAACACAGCAAGGTAAATAAAGGACAGGAAGTGTAAGACAGACCTCTTGAGACCTTCAGTATTCCCACATGTTCTACGTTATAAACCAGCAGGCGAGCACTGGTCTGCCACACAGGTGGAAATGTGTGTGTGGAGGCCACTGAACACAGAATATTTACCCTGTATCAAATGACAGGAAAGGGTGAGTGAAATAGCATTGTGCTGAACTGCTGTGAAAGGCTGTGAGTTTTCCAATACTCCCCAAATTTCTCTAGGGTGGGCTGGTGTTTGCATAGTTGCTTGCAGTATAAAAACATAGGGGTAGTGACTTAATCTACCAAGAAAAAGATGTTCTTTACATTGCTGGTAATTAGACATGCTGCTGAAATCTTGTGAACTTTTATTGCTGGGTAAGAAATTCGGGTAAAAGTCTGGAGCCAATTATTAAAATTAATACTGTTTTATGATGAATAGCTCTCTTTCAACTGCAAGGACAGACAATGTCTGGTATTAGACCAACTGATGTAATTGGACAAGGGAAAAAAGCACTCTTCATTTTGTGGACAGGGCCATCCAAATTGTGTCAGTAGCTGGCTGTTAAATTTTTAAGGGCTGTCTGCTAAAGCCAGCAGCCCACAGAATATTGGTTACACTGCTGGGAGCAGAGGAAGGGTGTCAGGGGCTGAATAAAGATGCAGGTGTTGAAAAGATGCAAGGGAAGAGGCAGTGGGGGGGTATTTCATGGTACCACTGTAAGTTTTAGCCATTTCTCAAAGCATGACCTGCTGTCAGTGAGAGGTGAAGGCCATCAGCATTTGGCAGGTTTGGGCCTTTAGTGAAGACTTCTGTCTTTTCACAATGGCAAGATATGATGATAACAACTTGATGTTGGAGTATTTTTATAAGCATGCCTTTCCTAGAGGAGGTCTGGAAGTGAGATGGTGTGCTAAGGTAGAGGTAGCAGTTTTCCCGTTTTCATAAATGGAGAGTGAAGATGCAAAATACTTCACAGATTTTATCAGATGTCTCTGGCTGCTCTTATCAGTTCCTGTGAATTAATGGAGGATATTTAGTGTCCAGAAGTTAATGTCTACAAACACAAAGCACAGGCTTTGTCAAACCCAGAATCTTACATGACACTGGCAAGTTTACTCATGCTAACCAGCTGCATTGAAGGGCTGTGACTAAAGCCTGCAAGTTAAGAGCAAGCCCATGGTTATTAATTTTTCTGACTGTGGTACATGTCCATCCCACCTCTGTGGGTGCCTCTCTATCTGTGTCCATGCCTGAAGACCTTTCTGGCTGCCACTAAGTTTATAATCAGCTAGGAAAGATAAAAGAAGGGATGTTTCTTCACCCCGGAGAGATGCAGAATGGATATGTAAGGTGATATTCACCTCACCCTTTTGTAGATAGCCACAAGTGGGCTGGCCTGCCATGTGATCATAGAACTATAAAATAGTTTGGGTTGGAAGGGACCTTTAAAGGTCATCTAGTCCAACCTCACTCCAATAAGCAGGGATATCCTTAGCCAGATAATGTTGCTTAGTGTCCTATCCAGCCTGACCCTGGATATTTTCAGGGATGAGGCATTCATCACCTTCTTGGGCAATCTGTTTCAGTATTTTACCACCTTCATTGAAAAAAACAAAAACTTTCTTCCTTATATCTAATCTAAGTTGACCCTTTTTATTTTAAAATTACCTCTTGTCCTATTGCAACATGTCCTACTAAAAAGTCTGTCCCTGTCTTACTTACAAACCATGCAGTAAGGTCTTTTGGGAGCCTTCTCTTTTCCAGGCTGAACAACCCTAACTCAGCCTTTCCTCACAGGAGAGATGCTCCATCATTCAATCCTCTTCAGTGGTTACCTGGCTGTGTGGGTTGTCCCAGCAGCAAGTGGTGAGAAAAGACAGGTTCACTTTGTACACCACCATGGGCATCACCATGTCGGCTTTGAGCCTCCCAGGAAGATGCAGGGCTCTCCTACACAAGAGCAGACAAATGCCACCCTCAGTGACTTGTCCAGCTGAATGCACTTGTAGGAGAGCTGGGGGCTGAGATGGGTCCCTTCAGGAAGAAAGGCAGAATCTCCAGCAGCTGTCCTCTGTTGTGTTAGCCATCCTCTCTGTCCATCAGTTGTGGCGGAAAGTTCCAGTAACAGGTTCCTGTGACCCTTAGCAAGTTCTGCTACAGATCTGAACTCCCTGGATGTGGCAGGAAGCAAAGTCTACGGTTTCAGATTTCAGTCTGCACACACAGCTTGGGAGAAGGGGAAGGACACATCACTGCACAGACAGCCAATTGTTAGACTAGTAGATAAAAATTATCATATTAGATATCTTGGTGTTGGCATAAAATTCTTCACATCAGACAGCTGAAACTGTACATGCCACTTTGCATCTGACTTGTTCCCCCCAGATCAGTGTTAGGAGCATGAAGAGAGTGTTTCAGGAAATGTTCATAAGGATTTGCTCTTTTGTTTGTCATTGCTCATCTTTCTCTGTGGTGCATTTTCCCCTGTTCTCTCAGGAACTGTGTGTAGTACAAACCAATCACCTTCTGTTAAACATAGTTTGCTGGGATCATAGCTGGCTGAAATGTTACTAGGGAGATGACTACATAGTGTGGGTAGCTGTCAATGCTCCTGTTATATGTTGCTGAGGAGTTCACGCAGAGCACTAAGCTGTGCCTCAAAGATTATTTTCCACAAATGGATTGTCTGCAAAGAGCATCTATTGCCTTGCACTCACAGTGACTGGAAAAAGATGGAATTATGCCAATTTTCTGTGAAATTCAGGGAAAGGCCTGAATATTTTGAATGGTTGTTCACTCCTTTTCATAGTTTTGAGGACTGGGTCCTGTTTGTGTTTCTTTGATGGGAAAATGTCTGTGGTTTATTGCAAAGTTTCTTGCTCTGACGCCTATGTCAAGGGTGTGAACCTGAGCTGACAAGGCAAGCTCATTCTTTGTATTCTAGAGTGTTGAGGGCTGTTCTCCATTCCACTCTGCATGCAGGCAGGCGGCTGTCCTTGGGTTAGAGAGTGACTTTGCACCCAGACAGGGCCAGCAGAGGGGCAGGAGCCTGGTGGGGATGTTGCTCTGTGTGTGTGTGTGTGCCCCACATATCTGGCTGCGTTCATGCTCATGCCGGGAATGTGCAGGGACACAGTGCCAGAAGGTGGCACTCCAGGTCCTCTAACGTGACCAGGGCTCTGTTGATCCCCTCAACACCCCCCCAAAGGTGCCAGAGCTGCTGGATGTGCTGGAGCAGACACGCCTGGGTGGGCTGAGAGCTCCTAATCTGCACAGGCTTAGAGCACTGCCCTGGTTTGTTCCTCGGGCTGGGAAGCAAAGGTGCATCCCAGAGCCCAGGAGTGCATCTGTGTGCCTCTCCTAGGCTGGGCTGTGAGCTCCCATTGGGACCATCCCTTCTGCCTGCTCACATGCCCCCAGGAGAGCTTTGGCTGGTTCCTTTAGCATTGTCCAAGCAATGCTAAAGGAAGGGTGGGAGGCAGTGCCCAGTCCAGACACTCTCCTTACACAGGCCTTAAGGATGCGACTCCCTTGGGTTTGGGAGAGAGTTTCCCACTGTAGGAGGAAGCCATGCTGTGATGCTTGTCCTCTGAGCCAATGAACCAGCCTTGCTCTTTTTGAATTCTCTCTCAAAGAGGGAACTGATAAAACTGCTGATCTTGTTTATGTGCTGGGGAGAGTGGCCCTGGCAGGTTGGTCTTGCTCTAATAGGCAGAGAAGCATAGAGATTTTAAAAGTAATCACAAAGCAGGCTGCAGACTCAAAAGAATTAGTGAGCTATTAAAGATTTGAGCTTAATAACAAGCTTGACTACTTCCCTACCAAAACACTGTTCCCATCCTCATGGCCAATTAGTGCTGCCACCTTTACACTCAAGGGCAATGGCCCCTGTCTTTCCCTCCCATGCTCTTCCTGACAGTGCTTTCTCAGCTAACACAGACATCTCAGTATTTGATCATCCTGCAGCCTTGCAGCACGTGGAATGACTGGCCAGTTGGTGTAAACTGTCCCTCATCTGTTGGTCTGGTGTGTCAGTGCAAGAGTCTCCTCTGCCACGCAGAGAACTTTGCTGCTTGAGGTTACAGAGGGTCCCTGACTTTCTTAATCAGTGTGGTTATTTGCCAGGTCAGTGGACTGCCTGTGTTACAGAAGAGATTATTTTTACAGCTGAAGTTCAGCAGTTCCCAGTTATGCATGTTCCTTGAGAACTAGAATGAGTGGTAACTATTCAGCACTTTATTGTCACTGAATTTTTCAATTGCTCTAGGACTTACAAGGTGCACACAAACCTCATATAAATATTTTCATAATTTCCTGTTAGGAGTATGATGCAGGTTCTTCATTGTCAAAAAGTGTTTAACAGCAGCCCTGATAACGGCTTAAATTCTAATTTAACCCACACCCTTCGACTTGTCAAAGATGAATGACTGAGCCTGGCTTACTGGAATGTGATTAAATGAGGTATCTCTGATTAATCTCTACATGTTTCCCTGGAAAGCAATTTTCACTTTGTTATATTACAGTAGCCGGTGCCTTGTGAAGTAAAGGAAAATATTTGTCCAGTAGGACATCATAAATTTCATGACAGACTTTAAATTTTCTTGGATGAAATGTTTAAAGTGGAGCAGACTGATCTAAAAACACACTGGCCTTTCCTGAGCTCAGGAGAAGCTGCTTTGTCTCCTCCATTCAAAAGTGTATGAAATTCCCTCTGCAGAGGAAGCCTGGTGGTAGACGTAAGCAATATAGGTGTTGGCTGGGTTTCAAACCCCAGGAAAACCAACACCATCTGAAAGCCAGTATTATAAATAATTAGTTAGGATCATTTTTGATAAGTTGATTGTGCCCCATAAAAGAGTGATTGTGGAACCCACCATAGCCCCAGCAACTTGGACGTAATCCAATTTTTACAGTGGAGCAAGATTAAGTTAAATCACTTTTCCAAATAACCATCATTTGTTTGATTTGCTTTCATGAGGGCTTTTGGTTGTGTCAGTAGTTGTCAGATGCAGACTGACGCTTGTGACGTCTCAGGCCTTTCAAGTTGAGAAAGTCACATAAACTCTGCTGCCCTCCAGTTAGATGGAGCAATGTTCTTTTAAAAATGAATGAAATCCTTTCGCCCTCAGCCCTGAAATGCGATGCTTGGGTCAACCTTCAGTGTTGCAGGAAGTCTGCATGGTGATGTTTTATGCTGTAAACCTACCTTCCACCACTCTTACTGAGAGTGGTGCTTAAATAAAGAATGACTGAGAGCCTTTATGTGCAGCTGCTGACTTGCTGAGGAAAATTTTTATAAAAGACAGGTTTATATACAAACATCTTCTAGTGGTACAGGGAAGCACAAAAGTTGGCTTTTGGTGCTAAAAGGTGAGAGGGTTTTGGTTTGAGAACTACAAGCTAAATCTCCTCGTCAAATTTTAGTCATACGAATCAGTGCATGAACATTTTCTCTGCACAAATTACCATGGTCCAATGATTTTTCTTATAAAGGATGAATATTGTGGCATGCTACAAGGTGCATGCTACCAGGAAGAATGTGTCTAAAATAAAAATAAAAAAGAAAGAAAAATAAAAACTCATAAGAAACAAATAGTTGATATCTCAACAGCATCAACAAAATAAAGCCACCACTTCCTATTAAATAGAACCCAGAATAAAACACAGGCTTCCTCATAAAGAAATCTTTCACTTCAGGATAATATATTTTATTTTTAATAAATTAAAGGAAAGTGGGAGATTTTATGAAGAATAATTTTCAGTAAAGGAGCAAGGATTTTTGTTTATTTTTTAGCAGCCGACAGGTAATGCGGGCCCCTGATCCCACCTGGGTCCTTTTGTCACTACTGAAATACAACTAATCCTTCATTATGATAAAAAGGTACAGGGTATATGCTGTAAAACTTCAGATTAATCAAAGTGTCCAATATTTATCCAGTTTTGCTTGAGCTTAAGCAAAACCAGTATGTTTTTCCTTATAACCCCTCTGTCAGAATCACATTTTTAATTTAAAAATTTTGAAAATTAAAAAGAAGAAAAAGAAAAACAAAGACACAGATTTTTATTCTTTTTTTTTTTCTTTTTTTAAAGAAGCATTAAGATTTCCAAATCAGCAAATCTGTGTCTTGAGGCTCTTGAAATGTGGGAGTTCCAAGGTTCCAAGTAAAGTTTTACTCCAAATGCTGTCTGGGGACTGTACATGGATGACTGCAACACATTCGTTTTGCCTTTATTATTCTTGCACTGTAACCTGACTTTGGTTCAGGAAAGGGAAATCCATGGCCTTAATTGAAGCCAATCAGTGAAAGGTCATGGGGTAATACTTAACAGACTGGGATGGGGGAAAGGAAAAACAAGGAAAAGGTAAGGTCTCCACTTACTTCAAAGACTTGATTGGATCCTGGAGACAGAGCACACCTGGAAGGAGAATAAGCTTGAACCCCAAAAATACACATCAAGTGGGAATCATAAAATTAAATGGCGTTTGTTTATGTTATTTGCTTCCTGTTTCTCCAGTGACCTGTGCAGCAGTAACCCCTGGGTGGGAGGCATGGGTGCCTACTGCAAACGTTGAGGTGTTTATTACCATGGTGGGGCCAGAGGAGCCTCAGTGTGCCTGCTAAGGACCAGATGTGGGGTTCTGTGGTTTCTGAGGTAGCCCAGAGGTTGGATTTAAATGAAATATTGACAGACACTATTTCAGAGTGTGATTAGTTGCCTGTGGAGTTGTATTTTTGTTGTTGTTGTTTCACTGAGGTCTGCTAATATCACAACTTGTCCTGCATTGTATAGTTAAGTGTCTAGCTTATTCTAGGACTTAAGTAGCCCTGAAGTCAGAACATACTTTTTGATATCTAGACTATATTTCCTTGTATTTTTGAAGTCTGCTGTTCCTTATGTTAGCTACAGTGGACACAGAAAAAATAGTTTTATGTTTTACATTTTGGAGCTGGTCTAAGGCTAAGCAAGTCATAGTCACAAGTTTTTCTCATCTAAGATGTACATGGTCATGATCCTTTTTGATTTAAAATGGGTATGTGGTCTCTAAGGTATTCATTTTCTCAGGTTGCTGTCTGAGTAGTCCAGCATTAACTTTTTCAAGCTCCAGGTTTATTTAAAAACATCCAAGTCAATTAAGTACTTTCTCAGGTTAGAAGGAAGTACATGCTTGATTTAGCACAAATTCACAGGCTGAAGCAGTTAAGCCAGACTGATTCTTCATAATCTACTGAGCTGTTTATTTTGTGTTAAGAATTTCATGACATCACTCATGACATTTTTTTATGACCTGAAGTGAGTTTCCAGATCATCTGCTGATCTACCTGTGCCTGATTGAGATGTTGCATCTGCTCAGACCAGGAGAATAATGAAAGGTCCTGACCAACCTTTGTCCAGAGCCAAACTTTGCTTCAGGACTTGCCTTACCCAGGCCTGCAGGGAGCAGTGCAGGCATGCTTCACGGCAGATAAAAGCTGAAAGCCATGTTTTGGGGAACATGGTTTTTTTTGGCACAAATATCTGTGATTCAAATCCTTAGACCTGAGTAGATTGTTGTGTTCCTGGTGTGAAAGAAAAATCTTTTACAAACTGCTCTGGAGGATAAGTCTTCATCCTGGCTTAACCATGAACACCCAGTCATAAACAGTGTTGGTGGGCAGAATTTCTGCCTTTGTGCAGACAGATACTTTTAGAGAGAAAGTCAAAGTACAATGATTTTCATAAATAGGTCTTGCTTCAGTCTGTGTAAAGAAGCATCTGTTTTGAAATAGCAAACATGGAGATATTGTGTGAGTCTCAGAAAGCTACTTTTAAATGGTTGTGATGGATAAAAAAAGGAAATGTACCACAGCAAGAATAACTAACTTAATTTTAAGTCCAAGCCCACATCCCCAGTATGGCAAAGTTCATGTCTTTCCCCACATATTCTGGAGTTCACCCCATGTGATGCAACCTCTGTGGCCTCCTTAGCTAAACTGCACAGCAGGATTAAGAGTACAATATGTGGGTAGAACTAGGAGATCATCCAAATGAAAAAAAAATTGAGGAACATTTTTCTGGTTCAGACACCTACAGAAAATAATTTTGCCTTTCTAAACTATTTGGCATTTGTGATACCACAAAAAGCCCTGCTTTCAGAGCTAGGCTGCTGAGACTACCCTTCATTTCTGCAAATTTAAGTATTTTGCAAAGTTACAGGTTTTTTTTCCCCAGGCATACAAAGGTACATCTATAATTGCTATAGCCCTTTTTACTGCTGTTCCTTATACAATCTTTGTGCATAGAGAAAATTCTCCATGCTGACTGTAAGTTTTGTCATATTACAGGATTGATAATATATGTGACAGAATTCTTTGTGCATGGGATCATGCACAAAAGATTCTTTGTGCATGTGATTTCACTCTATATCTGGTGCGTGTATCAGATATTTTAAGCACAAATATATCATTGAGAATGCATCTTTAGACTTTAGTGTCTGATTTGTGAAATTAAGAGAATAGCTATACTCTCTCTTCTGGAAGAGAGTCTGGGAAAAAAGCTTGGTACAAATTTGCATCTCCTCTTGATCCATATCATGGTAAACTCAAACCATGCCTATTTAGGATAAAAAGCTTTGATCTGCTCTTGTTTCTGCTGCTGCCACACCACTGCACTCACAGAGACTTAGCAGAGAAGTCTTGATTCACACTAGTGTAAGTAGATAGAGAATTTGATGCATAGTATCTTCCTTTTTGAGGATTATTTTTTGTGACTTCCAGTGCATATGCGACTTCTATATGAAACCTGTGTAAAATGTTTGGAGACAGTTCCATCTGAGATAGTTTTTGGTTCTTTGATTACAGATGAATTGGATTTTTTGTTCCCAGAAATGTTATTTGCAGATATTCCTTCAGGTCTCACAAGTTTCACATAATGTTTAAACTTCTAGCCTATCTTTCCTTGTATTCAATTAATATCAATGGATGTAATTTTGAAAAACAACTTGAGATTCTCAGTATTAAAATAACTGACTAGCCTTTTATTTCTCTGTGTGAGCACATTACATGCTGCTATTCCCAAGTGTGAAGGAGAGCTGAAATGTTATCTCCCTGAGATGTTATGGCTTTTTTGCTGCAAATTTTCTACAAATCTTAATGCTGCTGATACAGATGGTAAAAAATTAAGATGGTTAATAAATTCCATTTCAAAGCCAGAAGAGTTCATTACCCAGGTATCAGTGGAAGAAAAAAGAGTGGAAAATGCTTCTGCTAATCCTACACAACTAGAAACACTCTTCATCAAAATGCCTGTGCTCTAATAGGAATGAACCCCTAATGCTGCTCCCATATTACAGTGTGCAGTGTACCTATGCCTTAGACATCCCCTTAAGTTGTGCAGTGGATAGATGTGTTCACAGAGATTTAGTGAAGAAGTACATAGAAGTGGAAAAACTCAAAATAACTGAAACATGAAGTAATGACAACAGTAGCCTCTAGGGATATATTAAGTGTGGAAAGTGCTTACCACAGAAAATTTGTATGGACATTTGCTTTCCTGGCATTGGCTGGACCTTATGGTTGTCATTTTGAATATTTATTAGAACAACACCACAAGTTGATTGCTTACAGTCTTTGAATTGATTCTCACCCAATGTAATGAGATGAAGCTCTGAGTCTTTTCAACAGTTATGTATCATGGTTTCACTTACCACTGGCATGATTATGAGATACTGCACTTTGGTGATAAATTGTCTGGCCATGAGACCCTCATATACCCACTGAGTGATTCCCAGGAGGGAAAGCAGGATAAGCTGGTTATTTGGAGTAGAGTCTGTTAATGCAATGCAGAGCATGAGCTGGAAATCACAGAGCAATGTTTTAGCAAACCTGCTGAAACCAGAGCAAGTAGGGCTCTGTGTGAGCTGCACATGGGGAGCGGGAGGAGGTGACAATGCATGCCTGCAGCCCAGAAAGGCAACTGCACCCTGGGCTGCACTGCAAGATTCATAGCCTGGAACCATGGTTGAAGGAGGTGGTTCTCCCCCTCTACTCTGCTCTTGTGATATCCCACCTGTAGTTCTGTGTCCAACCCTGCGACCCCAACACAAGAAAGACATGGAGAGGCCATGTTGATGACCAACTTGCAGGTGAGATGTGGAAGACCAAACTAGTCTTCCTTCTCTGAAGGCAGTGGAAGCTGTATCTCCATCAGCATATGGAGAACTCCATACATTCTCTTGATGGGCCCAAAATCCACCACAAGTGATCAGTTTTGGAGAGTTGTAGTGGGTTGACACAGGTTTAACCATGATCACAGGTTCCTAATAAAATGGTCATGAATATTTCTTCACTTTGACAGCAATTTAATACCTTTCAGTGGTCTGAGGACAGTTCTTTCTTCTGAATTCATCAACTTAAATGTCTACAGCAGCCTTCCTGGCCCTCCTGTTCTGCTTTTGGCCATCTAACTTGAAATATGTGTTGTAATGCCCCAGTTAACATACTAAATTGACATATAAGTAAAGGGAGAGTGACAATAGTCTTTGGTGTTTGCTATTGTATGACTTTCCTTCTGAAGGTGCCTCTTTTCCTGTAACTACAGAGGGAAAGTACCACAGAATCAAAAAAATGTAATGGGTTGGAAGGGACCACAAAGATCTTCTAGTTCTAAGCCCTCTGCCACCATCACAGACACCTTCCAGTATACCAGGTTTTTCAGAACCCCATCCAATCTGGCTTTGAAAACTTCCAGGGGTGGGGCATCCACAGCCACTCTGGGTGACAGTGCCTCACAGTTCTAAGGGTGAAGATATTTCTTCCTAATATCTAACCTAAACCTACTCTATTCCAGAGTAAAGACATTCCCTTCTGTTCTGTGACTGCATGTCCTTATAAACAGTCTCTCTCCTTGTTTCTTGTAAGTACTGGGAGGCTGCAATTAGGTCGCCCCAAAGCCTGCTCTTTTCCAGGCTGACATAAACACTACAGTTGTGTGCCTACTGTTCATTACAGGAACTGTGGGCTCCATGGTACATGGATATGCATGGAAATGGTCCCAAAAGGGTCTTGTTGAGTAACTGTGTTGTGCTGCCTATGTTGTAATCTGCTGTGTCTCTGTGACATAGAAGTTTGATGCTCCTTACCAAGATTTCCTGTTCCCACAGGAAAGCTTGTCACGTGTGTTTGAAGTTTATAATCTGCTTTTTATTTTAAATTTGGTATTCTCCCAAAAAACAAATTTCCCCATATTCTTTCATTTCCTGCAATGTTCATTAGGGACACTGATGGGGACTCTGCTCATTGGGTGGAATGACATCCTTTCTGGGTCAGGCCAGAGTGACCAGCTATTGGGTTTTAGTGCTGGTAGACAGCTCAGCCCCACAGAGTTGCTTGCTCAGTCTTCCCTCAGTGCACTGGGGGAGAGAATTGAGAGGGTAAAAGTGAGAAGATTCATGGGTAAGATAAAGAAATTTAATAAGTAAAGCAAAAGCTGTGCATCCAAGTAAGCAATGCAAAGTAAACCAAGGAATTCTTTTGCCACTTCCCTCCTGAAGAATGATGTTTAGCTATTTCCAGGAATGCAATGGTTACTTGGGAAGACAAAATACCATACCTTTAAGCATTGCCTTTTTCCTCCCTCTTTTCCCAGGTTTATAAACTGAGCATGGCACTGTATGGTAGGGAATATCCTTTGGTCAGTTGGGTCAGCTGTCTTGGTTATTTTCCCTCCCAGCTCCTGCTCTACCCTCAGCCTCCTCACTGTCAGGGCAGCATGAGAAGCAGAAAAGGCTGCTTATGATGCCCTGATGCTGTGTAAGCCCTGCTCAGCAATACCAAAAACATCAGGGTGTCATCAACACTGCTTTCAAGCACAAATCTAAACCACAGAACCATATGAGCTACTATGAAGAAAAATAACTATTCCATCCTCTACCAGTGCACCAGCAATGGGGAATGTGCTGCTTGGGTGCCAAAATTGGCCTGAGATGGGCTAGTAGTGCTGGAAAAGGTTGTGAGGCTTTAGTATGCCAGCATGGCACCTTAGCTAATGAGTCAATGGTGTGTGCAGATGGTAATAAGGGAACTGCAGGGCTTCTCAGAGCCCACCCCTCTAAGCAGCAGCAAAGGAGCAGCAGCAGATTGTCACCTCTGTGCTCTAAGGTGGTGTGCAGGGAAGGCAAATTCTTGAAACTGGCCTCCAAAATGAGAGGTGACAGCAGTCCTTGGAGAAGATGTGTGTTTCTCTTGAGGGACCATCTGGAGATGGGTTACATGTAAATAAACGCATCACAAAAGTTTGATGTAAAGCACCCCTTCAGACCACTTACTCCATTGAGAGGACTGTTTGCAGCATGTTAGCAAATTTCTTGTCTAATCAGGTTCTTAATACTTAGGGAAATTTTCCTCTCTGGTCTAGGGAGGTTATTTAACAGTCTGACACATACAATTTCATGTTTTGGTTTTTTTTTTTTTTTTTTCAGAGATTTAGTCTAAATTTCTTTTACTTAGGTTTTACCCTGCTGCATCTTGCTATATCAATGCAACAGCCTTAAGCAACATTTTTTTCTTCCTCAAAGCTTTAGCCTTGGTAATGTTTCTCATCCTTGCTAGTAAGAAAACCGTGCAGATGTAATTTATGGGGCACATACAGAGCAGAGCTCACTACACAAAGCAGTTCAGAGTGGAGCCACAGGCCTTTGTTTCCGGATGATGACTGTCAGCTTTGGATCAGACCCATGGGGAGCCACAGTTAAAATAATAACTTAAATAGCAGAGTTAATGTATCATTCTTTCAAATCCCAACAGTTTTTAGAAGCTAGCTTACTACTGTCTTGGCTGTTTTATTCATTGCTGGTTGTTTTCTCTCCATTTGGAGATGATCTGATTTTCTGAAGATCTCATTTTAAAAAGGCTGAGCGCAATTAATCAATGCTGTTGGGCTGGTTTTCTGGAGTGCTCATTACATTTCAGCTGTGCTTAGTTCCTTTCTATAATACAGCCTAAATGCATTCCAGATTTAACTTTGTCTCCTCTGTGGGCTCTGTTTCACTTCACAGACTAGGCCAGATGAGGTAAGTTCATGGAGCACCACTGGGGTGACTGCTGCATGGAGGACATAATCAGGTGGGTATTGGGATTCTATTTTTCTTTACTGGACAGATCATATATGTGCTGTTTGTGGAGAGGAAATCTCCTCTCCTCAGTCCTCCACTGGTATTAAAGAATAGAAATACTGTAATAATTTAAACCTAGGACTGTGTAGACACTCTGCCCTCTCATGTGCAAGGCACCATACAGAAAGAGAAGAAAATGGACAATATATAAAATAACTTTAAATTTCTCAAAATGGTCAATTTCAGATAAACAAAAGCAGTAGCAAATGGAAATTCAGAGGCAGGACCAGTCAGTCTGACTTGCAACAACCTTCCCATATCACCTGACCCAGCTGTTGTCAAGATACTTTTTGGGAATTTACCATTCTTCTAGTGTGGAAAACTCCATATATTCTTCTCCACTTACATCTGCAATCCTTCTGGATGAAGAGAAAATTCAAACTCCTGACCCAAGGTATGTAGCTTGGCTGTGTATTCATCATTGTTTTAATAAGCAAGTCAGGAGTTTCATGACACAAAGTTTCCTCAAAGGGAAGGAGCCATGGTTAGCATAACATCTGGCAGTGTTGACGTAATCTACTGTTTAATTCACATCATCTGTTGCCAGTCAGAGACACTCAGAGATGCAGCATTGTGAAATGCAATTATTCTAAACTCTGGGCACAAAATTTCACACTGAAGATTTGGGGAAAGTTCCTTTTCCCGCTGTGCACATGTGACACATCATCCTTCTGGCTCCAACTGAATGTCAGTGTTGTATGGTTTGGCTGAACATCATATCATGTTCCCAGATAGACATCAGTGACTTTTTCACCCAGGGAGATAAATGGAAAAAGGTGAAAGTATCTTGACTGATTTTAGCTGGTCATTAAAGCACTCATGAGATGTAGGAGCCTTTCCATTGATGCCTTGGAGTGGCTACCTAGGAAAGGGTCTAGAAAAAGTTAAGAGAATAAAGTGGGTATTTATTAAAGGCCTTCAATATATACACCTTGGGCAGTCAAAAGCCTCCCAGAGGCTGCACCCAAGATAGACAACGGTCACAAATTTTTCAGACAAATACAAGTTTAGTCTACCTGCATATCAGGGGTTAATTCTCCAATTACAGGTTCAGGTTATGAAGCCATATTTCCCCAGTTCATTCCCCCCAATTCACTTTTTTTAATACTTTTTGGAGCCTGAGGCTGCAGGGTGTCCTTGAGTTCCAGGCCCAGAGGAATTATTTTGTCTGACCAAAGTGTGAAGTCAGTAGTTAACACTTATGAAGTTTAGAATTATGCACTAATGCAGCACAGGATTTGGAAAATATAAAGGCTGAAATCTTAAGGCATCACCATGAGTTGTTTTACTGCATCCACCAGCCTGCTGATTTGCATACATGTTGTGCCACGAATTTGTTCTTCCACCATGTTTAAGGAGTCAGAAAGAATCACTGTCTTGGGGGGAACTGACATAGCATATTTTGTGTTTCTGAAACATTTTGTGTTCCCTTCAGTATGAAAACCAGGATTTTAAGATTGTATGCACATAGGGAAAATTTGAAAGCAGTAAAATACTGAGAGGAGGCTCAATGAGACAAACTATATGCAAGGAAACATGATGCTCATGTGGAGGAATGGTCTGTGAATAGAGGTAGTAGGGAGGTGCTGAATCCTAACCATTCAATCAACCTCATGTCCAACACTGAACGCTGCTTAATTTAATGAGAATTATTTAATCTTTAGTGAAGATTAGCTCACAAATACCAAATATTTTTGAGGACACAGCGTTACACTGTCTCTTTGAAATTGAATCCTCCAATCTTTCTCAGTGCTTCATTTTCCTTTGTGCTCAGTTTGGAGTCATAAATCTTGTTTTTCCAGGAAGGAGTAGATAAACGGTATCTAGACTGAGGGGCTCTATCTTATTTTTTCTTGAAAATCTTCAGTGCTTAGTGTAATAAAAGGCTGTGGGCATTGTGTAGCTTCAGCCTCAGAAAGACAGCTTTTGCACTGGAGTCTGCTTTTAAAATCCTGCCATGGCAAACCTTTTAAATAACTGATGGTCTTGCAATTGCAACTTCTAAAGAGAGCAGATAGAGTACATCTGAAGAGAGGAAGAGAAATATTACCTAGACTAGAGATCAAAGTACACTTCCACTGGGACCAAATCCAGTTAATGCTATATTTACTTTAATAACCTCCAAGGAAGGGTACCTATCCATTTCAGTCTCACTATCATTTATGAAAGCTACCAAGGAGGAAATTAGAGATTCGAAAAGTCAGCTGCAGGAATTCATCTCATGCCTATTCAAATAATGACTTGCTGATTACTGAACCTTTCATTTCTGAAGCAGAAAAGATAATCTGCATTTTCAATGCCACATGGAGGCGTATGAGATACAGAAGAGCACTCATGTGTTCAACACTGATTTAGCAGACTTTAAATGGGCAAGATCTACTTCCCCCTCCTTGTCAGCTTCTCAGTGGATCCCTGACTGCAACATCCACGTGTCTCAGCTGTAGTTTCCAGTGAGGCACTGTGAGGTGCACTTGTGGTGTTGGTGGACATGCAATGTGCTGGGGAGTGCATGGGCTCTCAAGCGAACAAAGGATGCCAATGCAGCAACTGAATCTGAGTGTCCAGCATTTCTGCAAAAAGCTTTTAATCCCAAATACACTTCCAGAACAGATCTGAAGACAATTTAGTTTAGTTTTAGTGTGCTCTGTGAAGAGCAAGAAATGCAATCATTCAAATACATTTTAGATGCAGGCTACAAGAAAAATAGAGATAGGAATGCAGTGTTCTCACACTTTGGCCATACCTATGCTACTAAAGACAGTAAATCAGGACTGTTATGACCTGGGCATATCCTCACAGTATGATTCATGAGTGTGTCTAAACCCTTCCCTTTAAATGAGGCGGGTCAAAGATGCATACTGGGATGAATTCTCCATTGTGGCCAGCACTGTTATCTGGAGTTGATGGTAGAGGTGGTCACGAGATATCTCTCAAACCTGTTCCCTGCCTGGTTTAAGTTTAAGTTTACTACTGCCTGTTCAGCCATAAGGCCAGCGGTAGGCTTCACCAACTAGTGTTGAAGGAATTTGACTGTGCTGACTGGATCCTCCCCTCTCCTTGCTTATCCTTGGCTTTTCCTGTCTCTGTGCAGTGTTGACAATTAGGGTGATGGCTTCTGCCCAGCTCTGAGAGACCCCCGTGCACCATCCCACAAGGAGAGTGATCTGCCAACACCATAATGTGGAGGAGACACTTTCTATTTGAAGACACAGTGGAGAGGCTTCAAGGGCCGCAGGAGGCCAGTGGGATGCAGTGAGAGGATTGCAAAATCTGTTGCCCAGGCCGTGTGGAGGACTCTGGATCTGGCAGAAACTGAAATCTTGTGTGAGGTACCAGCTCCTCACTTCTGGTAATGGGAGCAGTAGATGGCTTCCATTTACCTTTTGGACTTCTAGCATAACTGACCAAATATTTCACTGAAATGGTGTCTATTTGTTACAGATTCCTCCCTTCCTTGGAACTGTCAAGGCACAGAAGAAGGGCGAATTCTGAAACAGAGCAGACTTTAAATATATTTGTCATGAAGTGCACGAAGACCATACTGAGGGCTGAACTCAGGTCTCAAGCTGTTCATCAGAGGCAAGGGAACCTTATTAAGGACTCAGTGACCTGGACAATTGAAATCAAACATTTGATTAAATGAGGACTCTTGATATTTTCTCTTTTCCTTTCCTAGTAATAAAAAAGTAAGTATATAAAAATACTTCTATCAGTAATCTTCTCCAATTAGTAGTGTGAGTTAAAATCATACAGCTGCGTGCAGAAGAAAAATTGGGCAAAAGGTATTATATATACATATGGAGAGACAATGAGTGAAGTTACACACAAAGCATATGTGGAAATAGACAAAAACGTTGAGTTCTTACATGTTTTAACTTTATTGTGTGGTCCCAGCTGGAACATGTGCACAAGAAGGGTCACTCTTCTATAAACAGCTGGTTCTTCACTCCATTCTCACACACTAACAAAATGTTGTCATGCAGATTTGGTGAGGAAGACCTGCTGTTCTTGCCACTGCAATCAATCATATTAATTGTGGCTGGAGATTAGAGAGAATCCAGCAATACTTTAGGATACATGGGTTATGGGAACTGAAATATGTGCTATTTTTCTCCTCCCTGTCAAGAAGGAATTGGCAAGTATCCCTCTTAAAAATCTTTGAGTGGATTAATTTTCTTATGCCAAGCTGAGGGGTCCCAAATCTCATTCTCAGGTCAGGAAGTGATAATACGACATACTTCACTTCAAGTGCCATTGCCTATTGCTCTGGGTGCTAGTAGCAGAAAAGAAAAATCAGCCCTTTTCCAGAAATTCACACTGAGGCTGGGCTTTAGATTTTAAAAAGCAGCAAATAGCAAGACCCTAGTGGAAGATGAAAAAGGCTTTAGTATGGAACTTGGAAGATCTATATTTTATTCTTGGCTCTTGGGAAAATTACTACAACTCCCGAGTTATTTTTTCTTTCTCACTCCTTATTCTACCTCTCTTGTTTATGGGAGCTTTGCTGTGTGTTTGCATGTCTGGAGGTTTGTTGGGGTTTGCTATGATTGTATTTGCAGCAGCTCTTCCCATAACTACACCTGTAGCCACCCATGTGACATGTCTGGGAATGGAGGCTTCCCCTAGTGCTGATATCTGACAGTTTATTGTTCCAGTATTATCTTTTCAGAGAGTCTGGTAACTGTAAGTCTATTTGGAACAGCATTTTTCTCTGTGGCACTGGCTTCAAATTTTGGCACTTAGAGTGTGTATCTAGTCATAAGTAAAAATTTACCCTGGTTATTTTATCTGGGAAAAGGTTTTTGCTTGCTTTCAGCATTTGAAACATGAGTAACAGTGATCAGTGTGGAACCAAGAGCGCATTACCTGAGAAGCAATGAATTCCAATTTTTCAAACACTACTGAGCTTTTAGCCAATTGTGTGATTGTGGGGGGACTCAAGGCACTACATCTGAACTCAAATCATTGACAGAGTTTAATTTGAAGACCATGCTGTTCAGCACAGGCTTTAGGTCTAGTCTGCTGCCGGCTCAGAATCTGGGAAAGGAAGTTTGTAAGGCAGAAAACCTCTGGTTGATAATGGTATGGATGTGGGTGAACAGAAAAGTGGCCATCAAAGCTAGGATGCATTTAAATGCAATTCCAGGAATGAAATTGGTGTGCATAATATTTGAGGTATTTCCCCTTATTCATATGACAAACCAGGAACAGTGGTTTGTTTGTTTAAGTGGTACTTTAAAAATCTACTTAGGAAAGAGTAGAGACTGGGAGTTCGTCTGCTGGCAGGGATTCTTCTGATGCTCCCACTAATCACAGTGCTGCTTGTGGTGAGCAGAAACTTCTTGTTTCCCATGGAATATTATCTGTCTGCTCAGTGGTGCTCTGTGGTGTGTGGTGGGAGGGTTGTGTGTGTGATGGTGGCAGTGCTGGCTGCTCTTAGCTCCCCTCAGTTTCTTTGATCACTAAGGGTGATGCAATGTGCTGAACTCCTCGAGGGCTGATTCAGCAGCACTTACATTGATTCAGCACCAGTTCTTCACTTTCTCAGCATGTTCACAGACAGTGCAGTTTTGTGTAACTGGGTCATAAATAGTTCAGCCATACTAGAGGAATGAGTTAATATACTGGGACATGTTTATCCATCTATCTTTGTATTCTATTGTGTTTACTGACCTGTCACAATCAAGATTTCAAGAAAAATTACTTGAATCTTACACTTGGAGAATGGTGTAGCTGAGTGACTTGCACAAGCACTGTGCAACATTGTGTGAAAGCCTCTTTCAAGCCTCTTACCTGCAGCCTAAACCTGGCATTAGGAGATCAGAAAAGGCTCAGAAAAAATTTCTTAAGTCTCTGAGACTGGGAAAATTTACTAAGAGTGCACTTTGAAGCAATATGTCCTGTTGTCACTGGGCTAGAAGACCTCTTGGTCTGCCTTCATGGGAAATATCTTAAATTCTGAATTAAAAGAAGCTTGCTGAAGAAGCTTGGGAAGGGAAATTTGGGAAGATGACTAGAGAGGATGACTGAGAGGGAGCTCACACGATCCAGCCTTGTTGAATATCCTGGATAAAAATCCTTGCTAAGCCTGGAAGTGCACACAATGTGTGCATTGATCAAGTACCGAAATCTGTGACGGATTGCCCAAATATGTTAACACTAAAGACAATGAATGTCAGCTAGATTAAACAGTAGCTGGCCAATTACAAAGACTTTGATTACTTTTTGAACAAAGAGGGAATCAGCTTGAAAATAAAGAAAGGAGACAAACCATGTGTGACGTGGGGAAGGAGCCTGAAGAGGAAAGTGCTGTAGCACCAGCAGCACCCTGATTGTACTGCCATGGGTCACCCTGTGGGTGTGACTTGCTGCCCCAGCCAGACCCAGCTCTGTTCTTTAGTTGGTAGGGAGGCCGATGGGCTCCCTAACATCTCCTTGAGGAGCAGCAGCTGAAAGTTTAGTCCCTAGTTTACAACAAATCAGTCCATAGGCAAAACCACCAAATGTGTTTCCCTGGAGATGTGGGGTAAGAAAGAGCCCTTTTCCAGCAGTCCCACTTAGATCAGTTTTAGGGTGGGATGAACAGTCCCCTGAGGGTGTCAAAACCTCCCTGCTGGGATATTGCACTCTTTTCTAAAGTAGTGGCAATTGTAGAGCAAACCTGATGTTCCCCTCTCACCTCTCTGCCCACTACAGGCTGCTTTCTCTCCATGTCAGGGTTTACTCAGTGCACCAGGTAGCCACAGACTTGCTGACTTGGCTCTCTGAAAAATTTTCATAAACAGCCTCTCTCTGTGTGGTGACTTAAAAATTATATTCCTGTGTTAAACAAAAAGGCATGATTGCAGATGGAACCTTACAGTATAAAACTTTTTTCCTTTCTCTGCTCTGTCTGTACTATAGCACGTGAGACATTAATTTGGCTGAAAGTAAGGTTATAAGTGAGGTTATAAATGCATAGAAATGTTCACCTTAACCATATTGTACTTTAAAGGAACTGCAGAAGATGGTTTAGTATTTACATCTGATACTGAGCATTTATCTATTTCTGATACTTATCTACATAAGATCTGATGGTACTTAATAGTAAAATGTAATTCCACACATGATTTTAGGGGATAGAAAAATATGCATGTTATAGTGTGTTTTTGTATGTATGTAGGGAAGTAAAATAGAAAACTCCAGAAACCTTAAATCATTGAGTATCTGGAGACCATATGGAACTGATTGTTAGCATATTACACAGTAAAACACACAGACACACAAAAAATCAACCCCACAAGTAATGTTTTTCAGACAAATTATTTAGCTATAAAATTATTGTTTCAAGAAAATTTGAGGCAAAACATCTTATACCAGGGATTTATTTAAAATCTTTCTCCCACCACAGATTTGTTGCTAGGGGATCTTGTTTAGAAATAGATTATTTTTTCCCCAATGGAAGAACCCCTTCTATGTTAGTGTAGTGGGTTTCCCAGCACAGAAGTGGATTAAACTTCTGCATTAATTCATCCATAAATTCTTTCCCAACTATAGTGCAACTATAGAGTTACACTAGTTCTAGAGTGCTTTGATTTTTTAGAATTAATATAAACCATCTTGAATCTATGTGTCCTAAACTTAGATGCCCATGTATATTATTTCTTTGTTTGTTGTTTTAAAATTATACTTGATATATTAATTTAATTTTAAAAAGATAATTTCAGTCTCTCTAGAATGATTCCTCTGAGAAAAAAATGCAGGATTGGTGCTATATGATTACCTCAGGGCTGGGTGCACCCTGGAGAAGGTGTGAGAAGCACTGACACAGTTCCACCTCAGGGAAGAGAAAGAGGAGAGCTTAGACCATTGGGTGCCCTTGTGTCATTGGACCACAGTGACATGTGGGGACACCATTTAATGAAGTTCTTAGAGATAACTTCTATGATAAAAAGAATAAGATGTTCAACAGAGGCATCCTGAGAAGCAGCAGGAAGGAAGGGGAAAGGGAGGCAAGCAAAGCTTAAATACTCCTAATCTGGTGCATGTACTTTATTCTTGGATATACCAAATGCATCAGAATTACCACTGCCATATAGCCAGCAGTGTTGGGTTACTGAATTGATTTTGGTGATATGCAGGAAGCCTGAAAAAGAACAGGTCCAGGTAAAGGGGAAGAAGTTGTCAGAAATGCAAAGAACTTCCCATGACTAAACTCCTACATGTGACAGAAATGTGCAGAAAGAAATACCAACTCAAGAGAGCCAGATCTTACTCAGATCTTGTTTTCCTGTCCTGGCAAAGGCTCAAGGGTGATAACAATAATACCATCACCTCTAAGCTCTGCTTTATGCTGGGATAATGCAGTTGTGATGGTAAGACATGGCTAAACAGTGATTCACTACCAATTTTGTGCTAAGCTGTGTCAGAGGAGCTGCATGCTGCATCACTGAACCTCTGTTTCATAGTGGATAAAAGAGGATTAGGCATCTGTGCCAGTTCTTGCTTTAACCCTAATATTGTTTTAATAATACTCTTATTATCAGGGGATTTTATTGGATGCAATTTATTAGGAAACACAGTTCATAATATGGTTTTAATAACACTGACATGCAATACCTCTGTGGTAGTGGATGTTTGTTGTCTTGTTTAACATAATCCTAATGGGTGTAAATAACAATCAGGATTTTATAGTCATGTGTTTTAATATTGTGATTAGATATTTTCACTAATCATGCAAGCATATTTGACTCAATTATAGATGTTACTCCAAGTATTCATATTACAACACAACCTTTATTTCAATGCTAAGTCAAGAAGTGTTGTTGTGTTATGCAACTGAGATGGGCCTAAAATACTGGCTCTAAATAGGATTGTTTCAAACATTTTGGTACCTGGTGCTCATTGACACTGAGTCAAAGAGAAGCTGATAAATCTTAATTTTGTCAGAGCTTTCAAAAGGTGGTAGTGTTTCCACCTAATATTTTGTGGGTTTTTTTACCTCTGTAATATTCTGAGGCTTAGAAGGAATAGATGCTAAGATGCTGAAAATTTAAGCTGTTATGGAAACATAGAGCAGACAGCCCTTCTCATGCATACCTTGTTTTCTCAAAAGCCAGCTCACAAATGGTGCTCACACATGGTTTCAGATAAAAACTACAGAGAGAAATGAACTGCTGTTCTGTGAAAACTTGGCCAGGTGACAATGATAATATTCTTGCTGCCCTAGAGGTCCTTGTCAGACTGAGCCTTTGCCACCACAGTCTACAGGCACTTTTGTCCACACATGTTATTTGATAGCAAAATCACTGCAATACCTCTTGTAACATATATCAATCTTCTGGCACAAGGAGCCCAAGACAATGAAAAAAAAGGGCTCCTGTGAGGACTGGAGCTGACTGGTTAATTTAGAATGTATCAACTTTTACTTGTATTTGGCTTGGAAATAATTGACTTGTTAGCGTGGTAATAGCTTCTTCAATGTCTGTATTGTATGAGTTTTTTTTGCATGTAGATATTCACACTGCAATTTGGGTTGTCAGCTATTTTGACTGTTCTTCCTGATACTGTGTATGATCTGGCAAAATGGTCTATTTTTGATTCATAAGGGGTTTGTAATATAGCTATTTTTATGCAGCTAAGAGGAACTGAAGAAACTTTAGGGATTCATTAAAAATATTGTTTGTTTCAATATCCGGACCTTGCAAATTATGGACAAGATTTTCTTTAATTTGAATTAATAAATCAGAATGGTTATAGCTCCCCAGCCAGGAAAAGGAGTGATGGGGAGGAAGGGCAGAAATCTCTTCAGTCATTTTGAGAGCCTATATGTGGAGAGGCTGTGTAACCTATGCACCATCTCCCACTCTTTGTGGCCCATGCACTGTGTGAAAGCAGGGGAGCCTTGCAGCTCAAAGAGTATGACTGAAAAGGAGCAGCTGATATTCAGCCTTTAATAACAAACCCAGATCCCATTCAAGGGCAAATTTTTGCTTCTTATAAGTACCACAGATCTTCTAGCAGCAATTGGACCCTTGATGGAGACCATGGCAGCCTGGATGGGGAGGCAGAGTTGATTTTTTTCCTACTGACTTGTCACAAGAAAAGATAGAGTCTATTCCACCTATTTTTTCCCATATAGAGCAACTCAGCTGTGTCAGATTTTAGTACAGGTATATGTACATATACATACCTATTCAGGACAGCTCATATATTGCATATGTACTGAAAACTAACTTCTAATCACATTATATATTTGCATAATGTGGTAAGAATGGCTGCTTTAGCTGCCTTTCAAAACCTAATTTTTGCTTCAAGAAGCAAAGTTTCATGATGGAGCTGCATTTGCCGAAATGCCAATGAAACCATCTCTTTCTTTTTCCTGTGACACTACAGAGCTTTGTTCCTGAAAGTGTCATTATGCCTTAAAACCACTGCATTCTTTACCTGCTGCTAAATCTCTGTTTAGAACACAGTGAGATCAAGAATTGTTTCTTCAGATGTGTAATTGATTTTAGGCTGTTCAATGCCAATACACACACTTAAAGAGAATAGGTCTTATGAGGAGGGACTGAATGTCCTGAGGTTGTTTAGCCTGAAGAAAAGGAGGCTCAGGAGAGAGCTTATTGCTTTCTACAGCTACTTAAAGGGAGGTAGTAGCAAGGTTTAGGCTGGATAGTAAGAAAAATTTCTTCACTGTAAGGGTGTGTAGATGCAGCACCTAGGGACTTGGTTTAGTGATGAACTTGGCAGTGTTGGGTTAAAGGTGGGACTCAAAGACCTTAAGGGTTTTTTCCAACCTCAATCATTCTGTGATTCTAAAAAATGTCATAAAAAAAGGCATGGCAAAGTAAGGTCTGGTTTGTTGTAGCTGAGACTCTGGTGTGGAAATCTGAATTTAAAAGCCTTATTTCACATGCTTGTTTTGAAAAGTTTGGCCTGTTGATTCTATAGTACTCTTTTACATATTGTATGCCTTCAGGAACCTGCCTCCTTCACTGTACATTGTTTTTATGTCTGCAGCATTCAATTAAAACCAAAACATCTGATGAATAAATCCTGAGTATTTAAAATTATCTGATCTCCAGCATTAGAAATGAGTAAAAGGCTGAATCAGCAGGCCTTAAGGAGTGCCTGGAATGAATTTGTTCAGTAATATTTATTTTGCTGTGTATGGGTATATGACAGGTGGTAGGAGTGAATTAAGTCCTTCCTGGACTTTTGTTGTGCCCCAAAGGCTCTCAGTTCTACTTCACAGATTGAAAGCCCAGTGAGAAACATTTTTTGAGGGGGCTGTAAAGATTTGTTCTAGCTCCTTTTCATCCAATTAGTAGTTTATTATTGTGAAGAGTAGAACAATTTCAGGCACTGAGAACAAATATAGCATGTGGAAGCCATCCTGGGGTGAAGGATGGAGATGCCCTTGGGCAGTACAAGGCAGATGTTTCTCATTCTGTGTTTTGTACTGAGGTTGGAGCCCTCATCTTCTTAGGGCTAGCCTTGAATGTTTGATGCTCTAAAGGTACTGTGAGAAAACCTACACTGAGTGCTGGATGCACAACTGGGAAGGGAATGTGTAGTCTGTAGATGTGGGAATAATTCAGGCTTAGTAGGCAAGGTAAGATGCTCAGTGCTGCCAAGGCAGAGATGCTTTCAGTGTTGGAAACCTCAGTGCCTTGATACCAAAGATGTATCTATGAAGAGAAGGCTGCTGAGTGACATTTTTGATGCTCTGACAGGACTAAATATCTAACCTTGTGTCAGGGACAGTGGAGAGAAACAGATGTTTGTAGTCTAATCACAGGTGCTGCTCTGCAGCAGTGAATTTTCTCACCATGGGCTACAGAGGGAATGCAAGTGCTGAGTCAGGTGTGAGACCCACACTGTCAATAGGTACAAATGGACCCTGTGCCTTTTTTCCTTCTTTGCTCTACAAGATTAAAATCAAGATTCTGGACATCACCTTGAAGGATCCCACCTGATTTATCCTTTCTGCATTGCTTGATTTATTTCTTCAATTTCTGTTTTTTTGGCCTTGGGATCCATTTCTTTTATGGAAGGAAAATCTGAGTGCTCATGCACTTATGGTAGCAAATTCTCTAGAAATACCCATAAAGGAACATATCAACAGATCATTTTTACCAACCTTTCAGAAAACTGCCAGCATGAAAGGGAGGCACAAGCAACCTTTTTATTAATTTTCATAGGTCAGTGCTGCTGTGAATTCTTGAGGTGTTTAGATTTTTTCACTCTCATTTACAAAGAAGTGTTAACTTGCAATCTCAGAGGAACATAGGCAATTTCCTTAATCCCAGAAGAGAAGTGTGCTAACTACAGTAATATATGGGAAGTTCAACAACAGATCCTCCTGCTTGCTGAAAACTGACTGACAGCAAAACAAGTTCTATGGATCATCTCCAGAAACTGCTGAAGTAAGAAAAGCAGGGCAAATGTAGTGGCACAAAAGTACTTCAGGGTGAAACTGAAAACCCCAAAGCTCATTTAAACACTTTTGTCCAGCTTTTCCAGTTATAATACTGCTGCCACTGATTCAATTTTTTTGGAAGCCAGTGTTGTTACCCCTGGGTACTTCAGTAGAAAGCACTGAGCTCGTGGAGTCAGGGAATTGACTGTCTAACCCAATTTTAAGTTCCTCAAAGCTCCAAATCACTCATGAATCACACTGCTATTATTTAAGAAACCACATAGGACAAGCTGTTTCCAGTTTCCTTTCACCTTCAATTCAGTAATGAAAAATAATACTAAAAGAGCTAGAATCTGGCCATTTTCCTTATCTGTGTAAAGGATCTGGCAAACCACAGGGTCACAGGGCAAGTTTCAGGGTTTACTCCCATATCAGGAGCCCTCATAAATATTTGAAGTCTATTTCTGCAGATAACATCTTTTTTATTTTTACCTGCTTCCTGCCCCATTCCTTACTTGGTGAGGCTGAATATAGATCCCTAAAGCAGTGCTGATTTAAGTCCAGAAAGAATCTGGTTTGACACATCTCACTTGTTCAATGGACTAGGCAGGTGGGTGAATGGCACTTTATAAGACTGAATGTTGAGGCTGAGCAGGATGAAGGCTTTGGCTCCAGGCTGAGGGATAAATCCCCATAGCTATGGTGAGCAAAAACTCACCCCTCCACTCCCTGGGAGTTCTTATGTCAATGATTGCTAGAAAGTTCTTTGTTCCCTATTCCATTATTGGCTCAAGTGTGCCTCATTGATTTTAATATTCCTAACCCCAGTTTATGACTTGAACTGTTCCCTCAGACTCTGCCCCTGTCCAGCTCTATGTAAGTTACGGTTTCTACCCCAGCCCTCCCCTTTTCTAGTGCACCCTATACCTCAGTTGGCTTCTGCTGTTTGTTGTTTTGACTATGAAAGCCTCTTTTGTTTCAGGTCACTCACTCATGGCCATGTCTTTATTTAGTGGGCACGTGGACTTTGTGCTGATACCCTGAGGTGAGTGTCAGGTACCATCCCGTGGCGTGCCACACGTGAAAGCTCAGTGGGAAGCACATGGTGGGGGAAGGAATCAGACCTCAAAGCTGAGCTGGCTTTGCCTGGGGCAGTAACTGGGATGGAGACACACAGGAAGCATTCTGTGCTCCAAAAAGCATTCTGTGCTCCAAAAAGCATTCTGTGCTCCAAGACACAGCAGGGCTGTGCGGCAGTGGCTGACCCAAGGTGTGCTCAGCACTGCCCACAAGGCGCTGCCTGCGGTGACTCGGAGTTAAAAGGTGTGATCAAAGTAGTTATTTAACAGCTCAAGTTAAATAAAAAGGAAATAACTGCTGGGAACCTTTCTGACTATCTAGCAGCTATGTGCTTGCACAGAATCTGAATGGAGTAATAGTGTGTAATAAAGGACTGTACCATAGTGATTGCATTGTTTGCTGCTGAACATGACAACGTCTCAGCAGCAGCAATACAAAGTCAGCTCCATATTTTCAGTGGGAGTTCAGCTGCAGCCTTGCTGAGCATTTCATTTCCTTTGATTTTGGCAAAATAAATTGTAAGGTTCTGCTCTTCTGCATAGGGCTGGACTGAAAAATTCAGGGAGTAATTTAGAAGACCTGCGTTGATGTGCTTGGTTTCAGCAATATTTACCTGAAATAAAAAAAATTGCAAAAGAGTTTGCAGAAGTTAAATTGCTGCCTTCTAATGAACTTGAATAGTCTCTAGAGCCAGGGATCCTTAGACTATTTTCATACCTCAGTGTCAGCATTTCAGAGAGGATGAAATCCAGGATTCTTCACCTTACTGCTTGGGCAGCACTGAAAGACCAGTGTAGGACCAGTTGCTCTTGTAAGAGAAAATGAAACAGTGATATTACTCGGGAAAGTATTGTACTACAGAAAGAATTACAAGAAAAGCACAGAATCTCATGACTTAATATTGTGAAGCACTAGCTTAACATGTCAAATGAAAAAGAAACTTTTAAAAGCCAAGTTCATAAAAAAAAGAGAAAAAATACTTCCTTTAAAAAGAAGAGCTATCAAAGAAATTAGTTGTCTAGGGACCAAGAAGGAGTTTGGGAAACAGATGTTCTTACATTTAGGACAGATGTTTTATGATAACAGTGCTTTGATAGCAGTTGCAACAAGAACCTACTCTAATTGAAAAATGTTGTGGTATTTCACAAGAGGAAAGAAGAGGAAAAAAAAAAATCAGCAAGTTTCAAACAGACATAGGAAGACAGATTTTCACACTATTGTGTTACAGTGATTATGTCTCCAAAAGAGCAGAGAACAGTCAAAGTCCTGTAACTGTGCTGAAGAGTGGAAAGATAAAGTAAGCACTGGTAAAGTAGGAGAATGAGCTAGGCTCCCAGAAAGGGATTTCAAAGGGTTAGGTGAGAGTTGAGAAAGTAGATTGAGACTTATGGTGATAGTAATTATTGACCATGTTGTCAAAAGATTGACAACAGTGATAGGCACGTGTTTCCTATAAAATACTTTAAGGGTTATGAGGATAAGTAGTGAGTGCTGCTCCAAGTGGGGCAGACAGCATCCCTTCCCTCCCAGATGTTTGAAGTGGAGAGGCTGTTGGCTTTGAATCTGGCTCAGCTGCTTAAAAGTTTGAGCTTGTGAATGTGATCAAACAGAGAGAGGTCATTATCACTGATTAATCTTTACTTGATCTTCCTACCTGTTTAACATTCATTAAAGGCAGATTTAACATTCACTAAAATCTAAGTGTGTGTGTAGGGGGTGGTCCTTATCTCTCCTTTAGCTCCTTGAAAGCTAATGCAACAAAAAAGAGAGACCTTTGACTGGCTGCAGTTGAACTGGGAAAGCCTATACTGGGAAAGCCCCTGGGGAAAACTGAGATTTTAACAAGTGGATCCCTAGATCACCTACCAAGTCAAACAGGAGATTGGTTTCTTCTCAGACAATGTGTCTTGGAGAAGAGCTTTTATAATAGGAAAGCAGGACAAATAGATTGCCAGACTCTGGTACTAGGTCAACCTCTCTGCTCTCTTCAATCAGCAAGAGAGATGTCATGGTTTGGGTGCAACCAAAAATGAAGACTCACAAAATTTTAAAGTAATTTTATACAAAATTCAGGGGTTTGTTGCGTATGTTAGAATGTATAATTCCTTTAATTCCAGGATATTGTGTTAGAACTGGTCAAATAAAGACAGAGTTTGTTTTGTTTTTCCGGAAGCAATATCAACAGCCGTGAATGCAGCAGTGCAGATGACTTTTAAAACTTCCTTTGCAGGTGTTTATTTTTTTAGTGTCCATTCCTGTAACCAGACACCCTGTAAATAGAGTCTAGGGACACTTAAATTCAAGTGGCAAGGCTCAGTTAAGGATTATTTCTCAATTTTTGGAGAGATATATCTTTTGGACTTGTCTGCCAATTATCAGGCAAAATGCCTGCAACTATCAATTCCAGGCAGTTCATTTTTTCTGAGGAAAACAGAATATTTCTGGCAATAGCCAACAGCATCCATCCCTAAACGGAGAAATCCCCTCTTACTTTTCTTCCTCAAAGCCTGGCATGCCATAGTGAAAATTGACCTGGACTGAACCTCATTAATAGGATGTAACTGCAAAGAATCTATTCAGTATTTTCTCTGCATGGTTGGTAGCAAGGTCTCAGAATCTCTTATTTCTCATATGACATTTTTGCTATTGTATATTTCGGTTTTGTCATCCCCAACATCCACTTTTTTCCAACATGCTGGCTAGTGAAGATTTGTCATTGAAAGCAGCTGAGGCAGATTCAAAGCCAACGGTGATCGAGACCCACAGCACCAAACTGGCCAAAGGTTTTAAGGCATGTATAGTAATTTACTGCTAGAATAGTCCAGCAGCAGGTGACAGCTACCATGGGGTTATCATGGGCTTTCTGAAGAGCTTTAAGATACTCCAAGCATTTATCTTGCTTGACTTTGACAATCGGGTCTGCTTTTCAGGAAGCAGCCCTCTAGATCTACACCTAGCATAAGGCAGAATAAGGCATCTTAATTTTACAATATACATTTAACTGGATGAGCTATAAAAACATTGAGAAAAAACTAATGATGCAAAGAAATTATCTACTAAATGAAATACCTTTTCTCACTGAAGCATTGGATTAAATGTACATATTGGAAGAGCTTTATACTCCTTGGCTGTCACAATCTGGTGAACCATTTAACAGAGTAATGCAGCAGGAGGCTATTGTAAAGCAGAGAAATTAGAAAATTAGAGACCATAAAAAACCTGGAGCCTGAAGCCATAGCCTTTTAAAATTTTCTTTTTTTTTTTTTTTTTTTTTTTTTTTTTTTTTTTTTTTTGGATGTAGCTCTTTATAATAATTTCCAGGTTCTCTCTGTTAGACTATTCTTGTTAATGACTAATTTTTGTATGGTCTTTGGCCAAGATGTATTGGAGTTGGAGACAGAAAGTTATTGATTCAAACTTGTCAACATTTAGCTCTAAATTAATTGCTTTCTCTCCTTACCTGGACTAATTTTCTGTAGGCAAAACAGAAGACTATGGGAACATGAAGGCCAGTTCAGGGTTTACTAACACAAACATACATCTCCTAATTGATTCACATTTACTGTAAAATGTCCCCATTAAGAAAGAGTAGCTAAAACTAAAAGGAAGAGTTGAAGTAGTTACTGTTTTGCAACATGTTGAGGTCTTCAGAACATGGTTACATTATTTTAAAAGTCAAGAACCTACTTTTTGATTCTAGAGAATGCTTTTGCATTTTACTTCTTAAAAAAAAAAAAGGAAAATGAAAAGAAAAATGAAAGATGCCTGTCTGGACTGAGAGTTTATCCAAAACAAAGTCCCCTTAAGCAAAGCAGCAATATGTGGAGAGGTATGCTGATCTCCAAGCTCTTGTTTATTGTGGTGAGAATCTACAGTCATCTTTTGGGTCAAGTAGAAATAAGAGACAAACTTGGCTCATATGTAAGAAAATGTTGTCATGCCTCTGGGTTACTAACTCACAGATTCTGATCTGTGTCCATGTGAACAGGAGGGGTGACATCCTGCACCACTGAAGTCAATGGCAAAAATCCCACAAATTAATTGGCTCAGGATTTCTCTTCAAAAGCCTGGAACAAAGTCCATTAAGTAAGTGGAAACACTCCCCAAAGGAAAGACTCTACATTTCTCTGTGTTTCTCTCTCTGATCTTGTTTCTTTGTCTTTCCCAGCAATAGAATTATTCATAGATTATTAAGAAGTACTCATGGACTTCTTTGAAGGGCAGGGACTCCAATAAGATTGCCAGCATGGGTTCCAGGTACTGCAAAGGCATTGATGACTTGTAAGAAGGCACAGGCTTGAGTATTTAAATACTTCAGTCCATTTGCAAACTATCAAGCCATTATGTGGAATCATTATTTTATCTCTATTGTTCTCTTCTGCAGCTGGGTTTGAAAATTAAACTGATCCAATTTGTTTTATCCTGTTACTGTTTTATCCTGTACTTTGTTTTATCCTGTTACTGCTAAACACTGCTAATAACCACATAATTTAAACAAAATATTAATATTTTTAATTCAAAGATTTCTTTTCAGTGTGGAAATGTTTCCTTTAATAAAAGGCGGATGAAAAATGAATAAGAAACTGTCTAGGGGGGATTTATGTGTTTAATTAAGGAAGAGAAGTATTTATAAAAAATAAGCTGAGTTTTCCTCTGCCAATCAGGAAGAATGGGGCAGATTTTAAAGTAATAAATCCAAGGTATGCATCCACCAAGGGGACTACATAACAAGGTAGTGTAATAAACAATTTCTGACAGAGGTCAGAAAGGTTACCAAGAGTTTGTATGACTTGAGAATTTGGATAACAAGATTTAGTTTTTACAGGATAAAATATATATTGTCTGAGAAGAGGTAAGCACGTGCTTACCTCTTGGATTGGAAGATAATGCAAAATCAGTAAGATCAGCAAAAGGGGTACTTTGGATAAGAAATAGGGATCCTATGGTGTAGAAGGAAAAGCTGTGGAGGTGTAACAGACCATGAAGTAAAGACTGAAGGTATCCCAAACGAGTAGGTTGTAGAGGAAAGGAGTAAATCTAAGGTTATGTCAGTGTCTGAATTACAGTAAATATTATATTAGTACTAATGAACAATGACAGAAAGGTCATATCATATTATTCTGGTGAAAGACCTTGAGAGGCTAGCAGGTATAACAGATGTCCTTAATTCAGAATAAATGTAAGAAATAAGTACACTCTTTAGGGAATTAGATAACTGCAATGATGGGAAACATCCAAAACTAAGGTTTATGGAAGACTAGTAAATAATCCAACCTGGGTGGAAGGTTTTCACTCTGAATTGAATTCAGACATAGAGGACAGGCTTTTGCTTCCATGAATTGATGAAGATGTGAGTAGACAAGCCAAAAATACAAAGATGTTTACAAAAACTTATCTGAAAGCCAAGAACATAAAAAGACTGGTTACTGGGATTATAAACATGAGAAGAACCATTCTTGTTTCCTTGTAGTAGCTGAAAAGTGCTTGAAACTGGCTCCCCACAGTGTTGCAGAATCATCTCAGGGCTCCAGGTGGAGACCTTGGCTGCTGGTGGACACAGCCCTCTGTCCTGGAGGCGCCAGTGTGGAGCAGCCTGCACATCCCCTGCTCTGGAGCTCCTCTGTGAGCTGTGGGCACTGCTGGGCTGCTTAGCTCTCCCTCTGTGCTCTGCTCTCCCTCCAGTGCCCTCTCAGCACTTTTTGAGCTCTCAGCTCCCACAAAACTTCTCTTTTTTTGTTCTTTATCACCTGTCAGCTGTATATTTCCCTCTGTATTCTCTTCCAGGTTCATCCCAGGCTGGCTGTTTGGTTTGGACTTGGCCAGTGCCTGGTCCTTGAGGAGGGTGCCAGAATACATCACCCGGCTTGTAGGGAGCACTGCTCCTGGGCGAGATGTCACGTGCCTCTTAGAGACAGCCTTATGAAACTTACTGCTTTTGTTTCATTGTTTTGTAACTTGTAACACATTATTTGTATTTTGTCTGCTGTGTTCAGGAGAAATTTTGGATAATTTTTGGTAAAAATTTCCTGCTGTAAGATTTCAATTCTTGACATTGATGCTGTATTCTTCCTTGGGTAGGAGGAATTGGCTCCTCTGGAGTTCCACCGGGGTTATAACAAAACAGACAAGACTCAGCATCTTGCTGGCCTGTAAAATGAACAGGGAAAGTGTCTTTCCCTAAATTAGAAAAGAAATATGACCTAAAGAACACACTGTTTCCCTAGACCCTGAACAACCTTGGCCCTGCGGGTGATTAGGTCAGTGAACTTTTACAAACCAAGCTTATACAAAATCCTGGGCTAGTTTGTGAAACTGGAGGCTTGCAAACACTCCAGTGCACTGAGCGGTGTATTTGGCACACAGTTGTTTTCAGTTTCCCTGTTCAGAGAATCACAGTTCTGGAACAAATTGTTGAACAGCTTGCATAGCCTTTAATTTAAGACTGGTTATATGTTTATATATTTTAAAAGACAGAAGCCACCAGGTATGGAGAATGGCCACAGAGCCACACTTCAATTTATGTATCAATTTTTTGTCTATCTTACTAAAAACCATGGAAAATTTCTGCTGAAAGTGTTCAGACATGTCCATGAATTTACTAGGAATCTTGTTTTAATTATACATCCTCAAATGTCTATGATTTTAATTCAGCTCCCAGACATAAACGTTTTCCCCAAATCTGTGGGTGCAATGCCAGCTAACAGAGAAAGGAATTGCTTTCTTGATCATGTGAGGCTGTGCTGATATAAATTGGTTAAGAATTTAGCATATTAAGAACTAGAATATGTGACTTTGTTGTGCAGCTTCAAAACTACTGTAAACAAACTAGGAATCAATACCATGGGAATGCTGGTAGCTGCATGCTTGAGATTTTGGTGAGTACTTCTTGAAAAATACTGTTAGAGAAAGGACTAGAAAGTTTGCAATTAAGATAGTATTACAGAAAATCCCACAAAGTGAATACAGTGAAAGGGAAACCGCAGTAAAAGTGGGACTATGTGGCTGCAATTCAATAAAGAGGAAGAGAATCTTGTTTAAAGTGTTTTGTTTATAATCATGAAGTCTTTGGGCAATTCCATCATGTTGGGAGCAGACACTCACTGTCTATCAAATTCAGCCTAAATTCAGTTTGTAGAATAAACACAAAATGGCAGAGTAAGTGAGCCAGCAAGACCTTTTACGTGTTGGAGAGAGGCAGTGGAAGACCACACACAAAATCTGCGAGTGCAGTCCTTTCAAAAGAGTTTCCAGGCCTTTTTCTGTGGCTCTTACTCCTGAAATAATTAAAATTTGGAAGAGATGCAGATGATCAGTATCATTATATGTGCTATTTCAGAGAGAAACATCTTGTGACAATTTAATTTCCTGGTCCATTTCAGTGGTCCTCACTG
The DNA here is from genome assembly GCA_039654755.1 of Calcarius lapponicus. Taxonomy (NCBI): domain Eukaryota; kingdom Metazoa; phylum Chordata; class Aves; order Passeriformes; family Fringillidae; genus Calcarius; species Calcarius lapponicus. Next base: position 145,231,471 of record CM077464.1, read on the forward strand.
TAGTCTTCTTGCATAGATTTTTCTTTTTCTCTATCATCTTGACTTCATGAATGTGGCCCTTCAAATCTGGCAAAATCAAAGTTGCAGCTCTACCACAGTTATTTTGTAAGTGACAGCAAAACTTTTCCAGCTGGTAAAAATGTGTTGTATATTGCCTAAGGCTGAGAAAATAGCATCCTCTCACACTGTATCCTTTTTCTTTCATCCATGGTAAATCCATTTTCACCTTCCCAAGAGGATTTCTCCCTGAGTCTCAGTGCAGGAGGATGTGGTATTCCCTCTGCCTTCCTTCAGTGTTTATTATTGCTGGGACATGCCGTTTTTATTTCTGTGGAATATAGTGTTTAATAGTGTTTGGTAAAATCTGTTTAAAGAACCTAGTTATTTGTAGATTCTACACACAGAGTTTCTCCAAAATGTTCACCTGGAGTAAATTAACCACAGGAGAAAAATGGTTTGCAATGTAAAAGTAGCAACAGGCATTTTGTCATCACTGCTAACAAACAGAATTCTGTCTAGACAACCACTGGAATTTGAAATGCAGGTCATCCCAGCTTCCTTTCCATACTTACTGCTGTGAGAACTGTTGCATTTCAAATGTAATATCACCAGTAGTGTACGTCAGCAATGCTGCTAAAAAATATCTTCTTTACTCTTTCATTAGAACTAGATCTGGTGAAGGAAATTGCTGTAGACTTTCACAAACTGGTAAACTACTAAAATTTCATCTAAATAGAGGATAGTGCAATGCAAACAACTGTAAATAGAAGTGAACAGGAAATTCTTTTCCCAGATATTAAAAATGCATCTGCCTCTTGCTAACATTAGGTTCTGCCAAAATAAAATTAAGAGAAGTGTTTGAATTTGGGGCTGGAAGTAAAATGTTGCTAATCATAGACCAGTGGCTCTAAATGAAGCTGGCTGAAAGAGCCAGGAGCTGCTTAGGAAAGGTACTTTACTTCTTTCTTTGCCATCACTGATGTTTTTTTGAAAGAAGTCATCATATCAGTCAGCATTCCTGCATCTGTTCTTTCATCTAGAGTGTTTTCCCAGTGTGATCCTCAGGAAAAGTGTGCTGATACACTTAGTGGCATTTATATGAGCATTTTCTGAATAATAGTTTATATAAGATCAATGCCTGTGTAGGCAGCTACAGGAAAAGAAAAGGCATAATTGATGCTCAAGACTCAAAACTAAAATAATTTTTTTTTTTTTAACAGAGCCAGGATTTTTTTTTCCTTAGTGCAGCACAAACTGTCTGGTTAAATTGAATTGCCTATTATGTATAAAAGGATACTGCTGAATCCTGGAAGCTCAGTTTGGAACCATTCTGTGACAACACCACAATTTCCAGGCAGTGATTACTCAATAGTAATAGTTTCCCCCTGCTTCTAGCAGAATACTGTTAATGGTCAGGATCAAGAAATGTTCCACAGTATTCTATTAAGAAACAGTGAGGAACATGAGTTTCATTTCATCTTGTAGTAGTGCAAATTAACACATCCTTAAGGACACCACAGATGTGTGTCCTTGTGTGTCCTTGTGTGTCCTTGTGTGTCCATTCCCAGTCCCAAGTATCTGTCCATTTGTAAAACCTTAAGAACAAATATGTAAGTACACACATTTATATCCAGTACCAGCTAGACTAGATCTCTGCACCTTTGGTATTAAATACACAAATCATCTTGTGGGTATGTGAGAATGAAGACCTTGTTTCTCTGGGTCTCTGTGCAGCTTCTTGCACAGTCTGCACTCAGAACACAGTATATTCCCTCAGATTATTTTATGAAGTGAATAGCTTTAGCTTACCTATTTATAGAAGCAGCTGGACCTTTACTACTCCCCAGGTTGGAGGCCACAGTAAGAGCTGACTCTTCACATTTGAAGGACCCACTCAGCCTGGAACATCACCTAGTGATGTGATTTGTGTAGCATTATGTGTGGTTTGAAGTGAAAGCTGTGGACAAAGGCAAATCTCAAATCCTGTGACAAATAGCAGGGTCTATTACCCTTAACTGAGTAGAATGGCACTGCCAGTCCTGAGCAGTTATGAGCAGAGCAGAGATGTTCACAGCTTTGCTGGCTGAATCAGAGAATGTAAAGTTCACTGTATTTGTGAAAAGCCTACAAGGAATAAAAAGTCCACAGGCAGTGAAAGCCTTTTTTTTTTCCCAACTGGACTGTTTTTATGACATTTTGTTAAAAGTGACAAGCTCTGTCTCTGGGTACCTAAAAGGAATAGCTTTGACTCTTGGGGAAAAAAGCTGACAGCCAAGCTGGCTGGCTGCACAGATAGCAGGGCCAGTCACAGAAGCACAGAATTATGGAGTGGTTTGGGCTGGAAGGGACCTTAAATATCACCTAGCTCCAACCCCTGGACAGGGGTGCCATCCATTGGACCAGGTTGTTCAGGGGCCCATCCAACCTGTTCTTGAGCACTTCCAGGAATGCACTATTCACAGCTTTTCTGGGCAACCAATTTCAGTGCCTCACTACCCTCACAGTAAAGAATTTCCTCCTAATAGCTGATATAAAACTCCCCTTTTTCACTTTGAAGCCATTCCCCCTTGTTCTGTCGCTACATGCCCTTGTCAAAATTCCCTCTCCAGGACTCTTGTAGGTCCTCCTTAGGTACTGAAAGGCTGAAAGTCTGCTATTAGGTCTCTCCAGAGCTACCTTATCTTCAGGCTGAGCCATCCCAACTTTCTCAACCTGTCCTTATAGCAGAGATGCTCCTGCCATCCCCTCCCTCTCCCTGAGATGTTTGGCTTCAAGGCTGTCTTGCTGCAATGAAAGTTTTTGATGGTGGAACTGGGCTACCAGCACAGCAGCCTTGCTGGCCCCCAAGGGGGAACCAGTCATGCACATGTGAGAAACTGGAGACCCAGCTATAGTTTCAAAGTAGCCCTAGCTCCATATGAGTAGAAAATCTGGTAGTCCCTATGAGCCAGCAAAATGGTTGTGGATCAGCCTGCTACTTTATAACAAAGAAATGCAGAAAATCACTGAAAATGAGTCCAAACTTGCATGTGGCCTGAGATCTAAAATTATATGTCCTGTCAGACCTTAGAACAAATAATCCCACTGATTTTGTTCTTTTTTATTGAATGAGTTTTTCCCACTATGCTAACATGATTTAATTTTATTTTACTTGGCAGTAAGTAGACAGTCCTTACTATGTTAATGTTATTAATAATATTTGGCACACAGCTAATTCCTTCCATCAGACTCTCATGGCCCTTGGTGAATGAGGGTCTAAAATATTTCCCTGTAAAGGCAGGCTTTAGCTCACTGCTGCAGAGAGATGCTCTGTGGGTTCTGGGAACATAACTCTTATCACTAATTCCCACAACTTAGAACTAGACTGCAAATTGGATTAAATGCTCATGCAAAAGAGAAGAAGTAGGAATGCCCTTTGTGTCTCTGTCTGCACAATGATCTCTGCATGGTGGGTAATGATTTACTGCTTTTTTGGGACTTTAATAAATTAATATCCTTCATCTTCTATGAGAAGGGAGAAGAAAAAAGAGGTGAGAAGCTTGTAAACTGGCATACAATGCTATTTCTGGCCTGAAAATCAGACTGTCAAACCATGGCCCTCCCAATTCATAGCTCTGCCACGCATTTAATAATGTATATATTATCCACAGTATATAAATAAAGTACCAAATATATATAATGGAATCTAATAATAAAACCCAAATACTATTTAAATCCTTCTAACTAGGCCAGGAGGACACACAGGCACATGGACAAGTTACCACATGCCACCTGATCCACAGCAACTCTGTGCACGTGTTTCCCAGCCATGCTGACTCAGATTCTGTAGCTGAGTTCTGGAAGTGAGCAAGCCTGGGTCAACTTGTATCTTTGGGTTTCCAGAAGCTGCACTCAGGTCACTGAGGCAAGTGGCTTCATGAACTGAACTGGAACATAAGACTAATGATGCTCCTGGTAGTCTGAGAAAAATGTAAATGATTTTTTATTATAAGACTCCTTTTTAATGAGACCTGCAATTGTAACTTACATTTTCACCAACTGAACTTATTCCAAAGAAGAGCTAGAATGATCTTTTTATCTGTGTGGGTAAGGTTTGATACTATCAAAAACTGGGTCAGAGCCACAAGTACATCTACATCCATACCTTATGCAGCCTCATGGCTATAACCATGTCTCTCATGACTTGTTAAAAATCAGACAGTTGTCTCAATCTATTTCTAAAGGTACAAGTGTCTACCCTGAGCAAATAAATAGCAGTGTAATTACAACTGACAGATGCATTTTGCTTTGCTGTCGTCACAGCATTTCCTCTCTAGGGCTTTGATACAGGAGCTTTTGAGCCAGACAAACTCTTGATCACACCCTCTGCAAATAGGTCAACACAGCACAGAACGGCTGTGTGTGCATGTGGTTCAGGAATTAAATTTAGTCTCTACATTTACCCAGTGATTTGACAATAGCTTATTTTTTCTAGGAATCAAATCTGGTTAATTAATGTATAATTTAGAAAGAAGACTAGAGAGAATCATACCACAAGGTGGCTTCAAGATAGACATTGTATATACCTAGAGTCTAAATAAAATTGTATGTTTTTTAATGAAGACATAAAAAGGCATAACTATTTTAAATACCTGTTCTAGGAACTAGGGGAGGTTTCAATCCTTTTCATATAAGCACCTTTATTTTATGTTGCATCTCCAAAACAGCATCTTTAACCAGAACATCCTCTGTGTGAGGTCCTCAGACTCCTACCCCTGTGAAATGGACAAATGCCTGCAGTGAATGCAGGGAATGGCATTTTAGCATGTATGTAACACATAATCCTGCTTATATCTTGTCAGCTGAGAACAAAAAAGAATATCACAAATCTTCAGAAATTATCACAAGTCAGGAATGAGGTAGAAATACCTTTAAGTTTAGGCGTCTTTGATGTGGGTATTGCAGCCCTGTAAGACCTGTAAATCTGCAGTGGGTGCAGAATCAGTCAGCTGAGCTGACAAGAGTTTTGGCTGTGATTCATGTGCATCAAATATTGAAAACTAATTTAAGATTAATTGCTCCAAAACCACCACCACTTCACTGTCTGGCTCTGCACTGGCAGCAGTGGAGAGTAGGGTGACCTGTTCATGCACAGGTGTCTGGATACAGTCAGAAGGATCCCACTACTACAGGCTAGGAGACTTAGTTTTGAGGCCATTCTTTCCTGAATTATTGTTAGACACCAGTACTACTGCTCTAAATTATTCATTGTGAAATTACAGAAATCAGGTTTTTAACGTTTCTAAAGTTTCTATGCATATATATCCTTAAGTCTATTTAGACTCATTGAAGGAAATGCTTTACACTCTTATGGTTTACTGGAAATGTAAAATTATTTGCTGTTACAAATATTATCCCACCATAAAATCCAAACTGAAAAAAACCATGAAAAAGCAAACCAGAAAACCCACAGCAAAGCCCCTTTAAAATAACAACAACCTCCCCTTCCACTCCCAACCAAACAAAACTACACAAAATTCCCCAAAATCAACAAAAAAAGAACTGGTAATTTTTCTAGAGATCTGTCTTGTCCTTCTAGGGTTTGCTCTCTGACATTCAAAGTCACAGAAGTTGCATTACATTAATCACTGATGAAACATGACCGACTGAGGATCACAGTTTCTTATTTTCTGAGCTTGTGTTTCAGATTTCATCCAAGGTTTCTCTGTGTGGTTTATTTATTCATAAAATATAAGGAGAGTTTGTGGGAAAACATCTCGAAGTGGAAAAAGGATATTTAAAACATAAGAGTGTATGATGATTTCTGAAAATATCTCTTTTCCCTTATGGTCAGTATTTTCTTATTCATCTCAGAGACCAATCTCTCAAAGAACCCTCTGTGCCTGTGTCAGTGGAGTATGTGGGGACCAGGACAGTCATCTGGCTTTGTTCCAGCAAGACCCTGCCTTGATGGGAACCCCAAAAAACAATGCTGGGCTTGGTTTTTCTATTTAATTTTTATTTCAGAGATAAGAGATCACATCCTTTGCTCACATAAGTGCAGAGTGATGTATCTGAAGAGACTTAATGACAGTGAAGAAAATGCAAAGTTAAACAAAAAAGTTATTTCATCCATTTGTTTAGAGAAGACACAGTCATGGACTTGTTGTTATTTCTATGAGATGGTTATAAAATACAGCTGGTGCCTAAGTATTTTATAAGGCTTCTCATTACTTTCCATTGACCCCATCTAAAAAGCTAGTTTTCATTGAGTTTTGATATCCATTTGACACAAATGTTTGTTATTATCACATAATTTTTATGTGAACTCTTTTCTTTTTATTTGAAATTAACAATGCAGTGTTTTGGCATAGATGGTCTTTGAAATCACATCATTAAAATGACAGTAAAATTTCTGTGATGGGGTATATTACTGTTCAATAACCACATTGATGTCACAGTTCAGGAGAATCACATATACACATCCTCAGCAATCAAATACCTGTAAGACAACACTCCCAAGGGCACAGCGGTCTTCATTAGCAATGCCCATGCCTTACACAGGGGTAATGAGACACTGCAGCACTTCCCCATTATTAGAGAAGAAAACAATACCATAATTCACTGGAAACAATGCAAAAATAATGGCTTTGATTTGTTAATTTTAGTCTGCAAACTTGATCTGATGAGCATAATGAGGTAGCCAGCTGTTGCTAATAAGGCTGCAATGCTTAGTGTAAAGATAGAGGTGATATGTTAATGTGTGTTGTCATTCTGGCTCAACTTATCTGATGATTTTGACATTGTCTGGGAAAAGCAGCAGAGATAATTTACTTTCCTGAACTGGTGAGGATTATTCAGTACAGAGGCTGAATGTCACCACCATTTCTACATGGGTTTATCTTGGGTCTGATCCAATGTATTGAAATCTGCAGATTTTTAAAAAGTGTTTTAATGGGATCTGAATGAGGCTTCTCGTTTAGGGAAAAATCAGGCAACTTATTTAAATCTTATAGAATGACTCTTGTAACTCAGATGGTATTAAAAGACAAGAAATGGGTTTCTGGGGTCTATACTGGTGCCTAAATAGAAGAATCCAGAAAATTCATTCTTATATTTGTATAAGGCAATGGTTAGGCAAGGATTAGGAAAATTCTCAACTCATATCATAGCTTCACAATGAAGTTTTTATGGTATAGGAGGTGAATGGCTTGCTCGACCAAAGCATCTTAAACATATAATTAAATTTTAGGTACATTAATAGTTTTACTGACATCAGTGAAGCATGGCTTCAATTTCAGTAGAAGGAAAGAAAGAGAAATATACAGTCTTTGGGCTAAATATAGCAACTATTTATTTGCTTGTCCCTGGTGGCCAATGATTGTCTCAATACCATCACTGCATAATTGTATTGTGTGTGCTTGTGTATAGGCTGTCAAGGGTGGAAGGAAGATTTTAATGCACCTTGTCAGAGAGACAGAGTCTCCCAGATGATGTGTCAGGTGAGTTTCTTTGAAGACATGGATGGCAAGTAGATTTTTACACTAGGGATGTTCTTTCTGCATTGAAAGACTGACCTAGTCTTTATGTACATGATGAGAGTCTAAAAGCAATTATCAAAATGGTGATACATGAAAGGACAAAATACAAGTCTGTGCCTTGTCCCCCATTCAAATCACACAAAGTGCTCTGGAACTGCCAGAAAACCCCACGCTGATAGCTTTATATTATTGCCTGAGTGAGACTGAATAAAATGACATAGTTAGAAGGTCTATAAACTGGCTTAGCTGCATGTTTTGTCACTAGATGGCAGAAAAAGATGAGTTATCTTGTATGATTAAACTAGTATTTTAACATATGATCTGGATGAACTTAATTTGTTTATTGTAGAGACAATGTAAAACCCACTCACTAAACTCTGTTTTCCCATTACCATATTTAAAAAAATATATTCTAACATCATGCTGGTAACTTGGGATTATGTTGCCCTCTTCTAAACATGCTTCCCAGATATGATCATTAATGTTAAACCAAAACAATGGAGATCCTTTAATGAAAAAGTGGCAGAGAATAGAGGAGGAATATTTAATTACTAAGTGTGGGAAAGCCCATTGCTTGTATTTACTTTGGTGGTTAATATTGACACTGAGTAACGGACCAGCAGCTCCTTCCTTGCACTCCAGACACCCTGCTGAGTTCAATGGGAACGTGAAGTGTGGAAGATTGTGTCTCTATCCAAAGCATCTTCAAGTCAAGGGGAAGATTCCCATTGACTTCTTCAGGGCTGGGATTAGCCCTAGCAAGGAGCCATCCTTTGAATAATAAGCATTCAGCACTGAGTGGCCAGCCCAGGGTGCTGGGGGTCTGCAAAGAACTAAACAAATAAATGACACACATTCCATTTCTTATTTGCCCCAGAGTTACACACACGTGCTGTACTAGGAAAAGATCAGAGCTTTTCCCTGGGAGGCCAGCCACACAGATTGAGAGAGCCACACTAGATAATCTCTGCTTGCCCTTTCCATCAAAAGAGCTCAGCTGTAAAAGCTTCTTCACATGTGCAATAGATGAAACAACATTGTGGGGACAGGCTTTGTTTGTGCCCATCATCAGACATGTTTGATCCTCCACATCAGCCTGCCAAGGTCAGCTCCCAGCAGACTGTCTGATACAGGAAAGCTCACCCCGACTGGCACACACACAGAGCAGCATGAGGCATTGTGGTGTTCTGTGCCTGCTTCAGTCACCCAAAGAGATGTATTTTCCACATATTCCTAGAAGACTTTTGCAGGACTTTTGTAGTTCATAGAAGCTCTCTTACTCCATGGACTGGTCTGTCCCATCTTTGGTTGCAAGCATCATTCAGATCATTTTGTTAGTTTAGCTCCTAACAAGCTTTCAGTCATGTTCAAAGGTCCTGGCAGGGTAGCCAGATTTGGTGGATGGCCAGTTGTGTGGGTCAGGGAGCTGTGGAGAAAAAGGAAAGTGACATTCCATGAAGCTTCAGGTGCAACAAAAGTACAGGAAGTTTTCCCTGTACTGGCTGATAAATGGCTGGCCCTAACTAGATTCACAACAAGGCCAAGAATATAATGCACCTAGCTTTTAAAAATTATTATTATTGTTATTTTATATTGGAAGAAATGAGCTTGTAATAAATGAGGAAGTTCACAGTGTCAGCATATGCTCTGACTATTTTTTTTTTTTACTATGATACTCGGGACATCTGGGTTCAGGTTAGTACAAAACCAAACAAAAGGCTTGCTTATAATCTTTGACTACAATAAGGGTGAAATTAGTACTTCAGGGAATGTGATGAGCCTCCAGCTGTGGAGCCTTACAAAAAGAGCCTGTTTGTAATGTCAAGCAATCCCAGCTCAAAAATACACATCCCTATTTTTTAGTGCAGTGTTTTATAAAGGACTTTAAAAACATTGAATACAATTCTCTGAAAGAAAGAACCAAAAAGTGGTAATGTAGGGAAGACAAATCAAATTTTAGACTAGAATTTAGCATTTCTGGTCTTCAGTTAGGGTAAACACAGTTTCCTGGTTTCATACTTAAAACTCTATTGCTTTATTACATTTTTGCCATCTGGTTCAGCAGCTGCAATAACCAAGCAAATGAAACCAAAAAAGCAGACAGTTCCCAGGGCTTAGATGCGGAGGGCACAAGAGAAGCTCATGGCTGGTAGTGAAGTTCTGGTTGCTGCTGGGAATCATAGTTTCTGGAAATCTACACTGTCATTAGGTAAGGATGCTGTAGGTGTCTTAGAACTGGTGTTACTACATCTCACTGGAAAAAAAGAACTATTTCATTGGTTATAATTCCTGTGGTGCTTAAACCAGGCAAATGCTAGTGCAGGGAAAAATCAAAGCCTTACTACTGTTTCCACCCATTGTGTCCTAAAACACTCAAACAGTTCAACATTGACTGAGTTCTATCCTTTACATGTTTCCTCTGTAGAGGTGTTTTAGAAGAGTGGTTAGAAATAATTTGCTGATGCAGACAACTTGATATATTGCCCACAAATTAATGCCGGTGTAGTTTTATAAACATAAAGACAGATTTGGTGGAGATGCTTTTGCCTGCCATGGAAAAGAAAAAAAAAGTTAATTTAACAGGGTAGCTACACTGTTCTTTAGAAACTGAGGAGGATCCAACTGGAAGCGCTGGATGCTGGCATGGATCTGCAAAGGCAACAGAAGCTGAAACTGCTGTGGTGCATCTGCAGTGCACACTGCCGGTTGTCTCCATTCAGGAGTTTCTTTGCTCCTTCCCAGTGTGGATTCGTTTTGGAAATGACAGTCACAAACCACTTAAGTACCTTCTCCTAACTGCAAGGACACCTTTTGGAGGTTTTCCAAGCAGAATGGGACATACCTTACAAACCATAGATTTAAGGAAAACCTCTAGTCTTCCTCCATGGCAGATCCTTCTTTTTTGTACTGTTCTGCCATTGTCCTAAGCAGAGAGCAGTCACAGTGTGTGACAGGCTGGCAGCTTTGAGCTTTTTGAAGCATCCCTAGAGGGAAACACAGATGGGAGAGGTGACACTGCTTAGGTGACCACATCAATGAACATCACACTTATGAAATTTGCCATTGTGAAAAATGAGAAATAGATCACTGCCCACCAGCTCAGTGAGCTTTGGTAACAGTATGGACTTCCAGGCAGTGATTGGAAATCACTAATCCCTCAGTCACTGCTAAAGACAATTTTTTGACCCGACCTATCATTTTGGTGAGGGCAGATATACATAACTGAGATGAAGATATAAAGCCTTTTTTAATACTTGCTAAAGGTCTCTTAATATGGAGTAATAAGAAGCAGTAGTGAAAAATCTTGTTTTGTTTCTGGATTCAAGTGTTATTCTGGTCTGCTCTCTCAAGGTGTTTGAAGCTGAAGTAGAGATTTCTTCTCTGAAATGGTAGAGCAAATGCAGCTTTACTGCTCTCAACACAGATGTTAACAATAAGTTTATTCTTATTGGCATTAATTGCTGTTGTAGATGCAAGGAGAGGGTACATTATCTGCTTTATGGGATCCCGTATAAAGATTTTGCAATTGCTTTAGTCATACTCAAGCTGCTCTGTCCAAAGGCCTGGAATCCCTGGTGGAAGGCAAGTTCTCCTCTGTCAGTGTTCAGAAGCATGTTCCAGGGCAATGCATACTGTGCCTCTTCAACTAGTTAAAAAAAGATGACTTTTACTCAGATTATTACATTTGATTGAAATCATGTGATTTTACTCTTGCTTGTTAGAAAGGCATGCACGTAAAGGAGTATTCTGCTTTCTTGTGGGCTATTATGCTTCTGATTGTCACATGCTGGCAGTTCAAAGTGATATCTTGTCTAAATAATTTATTGATTTATAAAGCAGGAGGAAATTTCACCACTAATTGCTCCAGAGGGTGTAGAAATAATGGGAAGGTCAGACTATAGTCACAACAGTAATTTAGATAAATAACTTTTGTTTTAAAACAAACTCCAATTACTGAGAGACAAACTCAGAGCCAGACAAAAGAAATAATAAGTTTTGCAGACATTTCATGAAAGGACTGGCTTGTGTCAGGCTTCATAAGGGTTGAACCTTGACTCTGTTTGTAGTGAGACTTCCTAAGAAACATATACATGACCAAAAACATTGCTATTGATTTAGAAAATTATGTTTTTCTCACTGAATCCTAGTATATCCCCAGCTTGAGCCTGGTAAGCTGTGAGAAGGGCATCTGCTCCGCGATGAAATCAGAGTACTTCTGGATGTGCAAAGCTCTGCAGTCCCTTTGTCACATTCCTGTCTTTGGCCACATGCTATCACAGGCAGTTTACTGACTCCCTCTTCTTTCATCCAGACTTTTACTTTCAAGCTTCTGTGCCATCTCTCAGTGTGTACAATCTCTTTTCCTGAGAAGTCATCTCTTGTGTGTGGCAAAACCAGGGTATACACTCAGCCAGCAGGTCCAGATAATTTTATTTTCAAATACAGCTTTTCTCTGCTTTTGTCTTTGGTTTTCTTTAGTTTTGGTTTCCCTAGTGGGATATTTCCAAATAATGACATAGCTGATTATTTACCATGTTTCTAATTCTTTTTTACATATGGTCATTACAAAAATTCAGCTATGAGTTGACTGTTGGTGGCTCTCACACTGCCCGACACTGCTCATGGCTTCTCCACACTCTCCAAACTCTTTCATCTCAATTTAGGACAAATCTGTTAACACTTTAAAGTAGGCTGTAATTTTCAGTTCTGTAGTTTTATTTGCAGTAAGGCAGGAAGGTTTCCCATCCTTGAACTAGATATTGGAAGAAATTCACAAACCTGAATGCCAACCCACAAGAATGAAAATGTTCTGTACAAGAAATAGGATATAAATGGCCCATGCACCTACTTAAATATGGAATAGAAAGAAGTTCTTACAATTTGAGCAGATAGACTCTGGAAGAGCTTTCAGCTCAGGAGATGAGTTAAAAGAGGAAGATGTATATTTTTACAATGGTGATTCTGATGCTTGCAATGAAAGTGTCTGACCTCAGCAGTCTCTTCCAGATATATGTTCCTCTTACTCCTTGACTAACACATCTTAGAAACATATATATATATATATAGAAACCTATATATATATATATAAAAACACAGGCACAGACACACACACACACACACACACATATATGTGTATATATATATATATATATATATATATATAAAATTGCTTGCAGGCAATGGATGTGTCTGAAGGCACACCTGAGCTCCTGCACTTATGTCAGAGTTGTGTAGCTGGAGCTGCATGTGAGGTAGACAGCCTGAGAGGCAGGATACATTGCTCAGAGAACAGACTCCATAGGAAATCTTCTATAAAGCTTCTAAGCTGGGTTTGGTTTCCATCTGACCACTTGGGTCAGGGGCAGGGTAGCTCATGTCTGCCTGTCTTCACCCATTCCCATACTTAAATTGCAAATACACACACAGCATCCCTTTCTGCTGTGCTGCCAACAGGGCACCTGCCTTTGTGAATGCTGGCATAGATCAGGTGCAATCTCTCGTTTCCATCAGTTCATGTTACAGTGCTTGGCCACCAACCAGATCTTGCTCTATTGTCTCACTGAGGCCCTGTGTATAAACAAACTGCTTTAGGAGAGGGACTCGCTGCAGGACTTTATTTTCTGCCTATTGGAAACCATCAAAGGAAAAATGCTCATAAGCTTATTTCTGTTCAAAAGAACAAATTGCTCTTAATGTTTTTCAGCTTTTGATCAACTTATGAGGCATTGTTCAAATTAACCCCTGGTAGATATTCAGAGCAGATCTCTTGCTCTCTGGTGTGTTTTCTGAGCACAGCTGACATAGGACAGTCAGGAGTCACAGGTGGACAGCACTGAGACTTTCCAGATGTTTTGTAATGACTTCCCTCCTGAGAACTGAAGAAGCAACATAAGTTCACAGCTTAGCAGCGGATCATTAGAATGAGAGCTACATATATGGGATACCTTATGAACTCTTCATGTGACAGAGCAGAAGAGGGTAATCCAGCACACAATTAATTCCAGTTCTTCAATGTTTCTGAAAAAGACCATTAAGCCTCTTCAATAACTTTGTTTAATTAGGAGAGTTTTCTTTTGCCTGGCAGGTAAATAACTTCAAACAGAAGATCATCTTAGGACAAACTGTAATGATTACTGTCTTCTTTCTGTAGAAGAAAATGTTTACTAAACCAATGAAGTAGAGAAAGTCTACACCACAGAGGCATTATAATGAAATACTTCTCTCAGTCAAAAGCATTTGTTCCCAATCTACTTTGGCCAGTAAGGAAAAGCTTGTTTTTCATTCTCTTGTGAAAGATCAATGTAGTATGTCTGAAATAAAAGAAAAAAAAAGTATGAACTTGGAATGAATGCAATGAATGCAGCACAAGGAAACCACTGACTTAACAGTCTCACCAGGGTCTGCCTTTGCACTACAGCATCTGTTACTCCTGCGTGGGTTGTTCTGGAGACAGTGATTTTCCTACAAAATGCCTGCAGAACAACACATGGCATTTCCTCTGTGGGTTCAACTGTTTGCCAACTTGCTTGAGATGACTTTGGTTGCACAAGTGCCATGTACCTCGGCTGAAATGGAAATCACCATGTGTAAAATGTGTAAGGAGCAGGTCAGAAAGAAGTCCTCCATGCTCACATTCAGGAATGCATCCATGCCTGTTGATACCCTCACTCCAAGTCCTGGGCTATGTCCTAACTTCCTTTGCAGGAATTGCTGCACTGCAAACGGGAGGCAAAATTGTGTCATAGTTCTAATAGCTTACACATGCTGGACTCCTTCACACATACAGAGCCTTTTTGTGAGCCTCATGTAAGGAAATGTGAGAAGCCAAGAGTTGACAAAAGCCCCAGATCTATCAGGCTCAAATTAGTTGCAATTGTACTTCCTCTGAAACTGTCTCTTATTCAAATATGGGTTCAGAGAGATCTTATTGAGATATGTGATTAGCCAGGTTTATTTTAATTTCTATTTTTAACACTATACCAACCTTTAATTATAACTTTTCCTAGGTGTGTAATATTTTAGTTCAGAAATATCTGGAATACTGTTCTCTTATATTGCTGTTTTATTTGAACAACAGTGTATTCATTACTCATTTATAAATGTCTCATTCTCTCTGTGCATGCATCTAGAAAAGAGGATTACTCTGCATTATTACATACACAACCCATGACAAAATAGCCTCAAGCTTTTAAAAAAGTATCAGAGCATTTAGTACCAGCAATTATATTGCACAATTTTGCTGAGAGGATATAAAGGACTCAGATGACCTCTCTGGATTTGCAAAGACTCCACCAGCCAATGAAGAGGAAAATTAATTCCTCCTTATTAATCAGAGTCATAGGAACATCACAATTTCCAAGGAAGAGAACTTGTAACTGAGGAAGCTAAAATGCTCAAATTGTATTGAATGGAATAGGAATTTATTCCATGTTATTCCAGGAAATTAAGGGTGGTTTTTGATTTTTGTAAGTTTCAGTCATCATACTTCAAAGAAGAACATGGCAACCTGGTAGTCATTAACATCAGTGTTTATGGGTTAAATTTAATCATTCAGTTACGGATCATTACATTTTTTTCTCATATGGTGTCTAAGCTAATATAATGCTTGAGAGTCAACAATGACATGATGGGAAGAGATTTTGATTAGACAAAGAATTGGATATTATCCAGCTCTGAAACTATGTGATCAATAAGCTAACTGATGAATGAAGCTTACGAACTCTACAAATGGTAATGAGTATTTATACTTGATAAATGCTGTAAGACACAAACAGCTTTACTACAGAGTTGATCTTATTATGTAGTGCCACTGCATTAAAAATTTCTTACAGGTATTGTCACATTTACCTGTGACCATGCACTGATCATTACTGAAGTGGTGGCAGAGCACAGGAAGATCCAGAATACTCATTGTAAAGAGCAGTTTGTGGAAGAGAGAATGTGAACTGTGGTACTGCCACAAAAACCACATTATGAAGTGGAGAGCATTATGTGCTCATGACAAGCCTGCAAATAAAAGAAATAATGCAAGAAAAAGAAGAAAAGGGGAGATTGTCTCTCTCAGAATAAGAAGGAGAAGTTCTCGGAGAAGTTCTCAGTCAACTAGATCTTATCCAGAAAAGTTAATATCTTCGTTTTTCTTACCCACTCTGTGTTTCCAGTGTGGTCAGAACCTCAACCCTCTGAGAAAATAGTACCATATGTCTGTTGATTATCAGCCTTCTGCACTCTTGGGTTCAGTGCATCTCAGGTTGCAACATTGACCTTTGCTTTTGTGACCCAGTAGTGCCCTTGAGATGTCCTAAAAGGAAAGAGAAGGTGTGCGTTTGTCCAGAGTTAACACATCCAAGTTAGAAGCCCACCAGTACCATACCTCACTTTGCATGGGAGCAAGGTGATGATTGGAGCACAGTGGCATTTACAGGCAGTGAATGCATTGCATGTAAACAGTGAAAGGGAAGTTAAATTTGTAGCGGCCCCCTTGTAGAAGCCTTTACAATCTCTTTACAACAAAAATAGCTCCTCCATAGGATGGTGTACAATTTTCTCGTCTGGGAAACATTAGAAAATAATTTTCCCTCACCAAAAGTGAAGTCTGAGAAGCTCTGGAGATGCAACCAACCAAGAGCTGATGGAGACTCCAGAGTCAATACTGTAATTCCTCTGATTTCTGGTTGATTAAATTACCCACTCTTCATCTTATCTTCCTAACTCTGCAGTGCCATGAAAGCAAAAAGCTAATTTCCAAACTTACTGTGGATCTGTGTGACTTTTGCTGAATGAGAAACCAACCCAAAGTTCAATCAATATCCAGTCATTATCCTAGGGAGGGCTGCTGTTCAGTCTTTATACCAGATTACAACCACTCAAAGACCAAACTTTATTTCCATCTGAAGTTTTAGTTGCTGCCAAACCTGTTTAGATCAAGTTAGGACGGACATGGCACATCACTATCTTTCTTTTGAATTCTCAACATACATCCTGTTATTCTTATCCTTAAGATTTCCTTTTCATTTTTTAATCAAGACAAAGAACATAGTGTATTAAGATGAGGTAGAATCTTACAGAAGAAAGGTTAGATAGATGTTGGAAGATCTGAATAAAGCCTAGGGCAGCCCCAGGATTTACTTTGACTCATGAACCTCTATGAAAGCTATAAACTATTTTGTCTTTATTAAGGCAAATACTGTGGTAGCTAATTCAAGTTAAAATATATCTTTTTACCTAGGGAAGATACAACCTTTACATTGCTGACTTGCTGCTGATTTACAACTCCTCTGCCATCCAAGACTCTGCTGCTTGCCTGCCTGCCGGGGACCACCATTAATATAGTGCTCAGTGAGGGTTAGGAAAAAAAGATTTAAAATGTGCACACTTCAAGTAACTTGATTTTTCTGTGTTATTCAGTGTTTGAAGCAACAGTTTGGATCTCAGCATAGCTGAGTTATTGGGCTTTGTTTTAGTCCCTTTGTGTCTGCACATTTTCTGTTTGCATCTCAGTGGTAGGTGCAACAGAACACACAGAGGAAAATTAAATAGAGATTTTGGCAAGAGTAAAGGAATCATGATCAATGCAGTACTGAATTTATGTTTTTAATCACTGGACAACGGACAATCCAAGCCCTTTAGCAATCTGTCTTCCTTATCACATGTTTTGGGTTTTTTTAATGTTTGATGTCCTGTAAAGCCAACATTTGCTAAACTGAAAGAGAGATGTATAACACAACAAAAAGCAATGGATTTTTTAAAATATAAGTTTTAAATTCAAGTAATTATAATGAATTCTAGTAAAGAAGTCTTTGACCAGTTCCCAGCACAGAAAGGGTATAACTTGGTATCCAGCCTTCCCCAAAATAAAGTAGCAAAAATGCCTTCAGGAAGAAAGTGAGCACAAATCTTAGGTATAATTTAAATCTTGGGTATAATTTAAATCTCAGTTTAGCCCAAATTCAACCATTTAAGAGGGATTAAGTAAGTCACTGGCAGTTACCTAACCCTTTGCCAGGAATGAGCATCGTGTCCTGCCAGGAGCAAGGTGAACATGTAACATTTATTTTTCTTAACTTATTAAATCCTATTTTTTTGCCTCTAATTTTGCATCATAAACATCCAGCAGCCTGGCAGCCCAGTAATTCTAATAACAGTTGAAGCTGGTATCAGTCAGAGGTCATGGGGTCTGTATCAGAGGCTTCCTCCTCTTGGACCATTAGGAAACAACCCATTCAGTATAGTGTATTATTATAATTTATCAGATTTTCTAATGTTTCTGTTTTTCCACAGTTGCATTTTACAACTCAATTACAGCTCAGTTGTTGGAGTCACCAGTAGAACATTGTCTTGTGTTTATATATCCAGGGAAAAACTGTTCTCCTGGATTAGAAGGAAGCAGAGATGGTTGTGTGACCTTTCAACTCCTCCATTGTTTTAAAGCTGAGAAGTTAAATAAGTGGATTTATTAAAAGAATTCCTCACCCCCCAAAAAAGTGTGAGGCTGGGAACATGAGTCAAGAGTGTTTGGCTGTTTATTTGTCAGAGACCTGCCTGTTCATAAATCCAGTGACCACCCGGAACCCCTCTTGCACCATGTGTGCAGCTTTCCCACAGGATGCAGAACTTCCCCAGTGCTTGTGAGGGGTGAGGTGAGCACCCAAGTGGCAGCAGGCAGCAGGCTGGCTACAAACTTGCTTCCCCTCTAGTGGGACATGTGTAGGTTGTAGATTTCTTTATGATAAACTTTTGTGCCATCTATATACATAGCTTTATTTGAAATGCCTACAATAAAGAGGAAAGGAACTTTGATAGGCTGTCTTGTACCTGGTGATGATTTAGGGCTCTGGTCCATGACATCCTGGCAAATGGGAGCATAAATTACTTTTATGTGGCCGGTGAAAGGCCAGATGGCATCATTCTCATTGAGCCTAAACTTGCTCTATATAAGGTACACTTCCTTGGCTGTTTGTTCACAAATCTGTTGACACAGAAAAGTGGAAAACAGGTTGTTTAGTCCATTCTCCTGCTTTGAGGTAGGTTAGACTCTGAATTTGAATAATTCCTGACAGATTTATCAAATTCAGAGCAACTTTGTTGTGCACAGAACAGTCACATAAACTGTTTAGGGATATCCTGTGTCTTTTAATTTCTTACTGAGTCATAAAGGTAGACAGGAAGTGTTTTCAAAATGTTAATTTCATGAAGTAAGAAATTCTGGCTCTGAAAAATACAACAAAAATGAGTATAATCAGAAAACTTGACATGTCTGTACTTGTATTTGCACAAGAAGGGCAGTGGGACTGCACTGAGTGAAGCTGGAGTATTTGCCTTGTCCCATGGACCAGGAACTCAGAGCAGGGACTAACTCACTGAGATGTGCATGTGGAGGCCTGGAACAAAACCCAGCTTATGGCAGTTTTTGTTTAGGCAGCAATCAGAGTGGTTAATTAACATGGCAAGGCACAGGAGAAGGGCAAAACACATCTCCTCATCTCAGGGGCTCCTGTATTTGCTATGGCTTCTCTGAACAAATAGATTTCTTCTTTCCATTGTGTCAGCTGAAGCTGGAGACTCCTGGCTGCAATCAGTGCATGGTTCTTGTCTGATGCTGGAGCTTGTATGGTCTCATAATAATTAGAGAGCTGTGCACAAGAGACCCTACAATTATTTCCAGCTTGTGGAGTAACTTTGTGGCATCTATTTTACCTCTCCCTGTATCAACTGAAGTGAAACCCACTCTTCTTACAAAGGGGTTTTTTTAATCTACTCTAACTTGCCCCTAGAACTCAGTGTCATCACAGATAGACTCTCACTTATAGTGAGTAGGATTTTTGCTAGCTGAACCCTTGTTCAATAATAATTTTCAACTTGTGTCTGAAAAATATGCTTCATTTCTTTCTCACTGTTTAGAGAAGGGTAAACCTTCCTGTTCCCTAGCACAGGAAAACAAACAAAACTTCTAGTGTGATTGATTAGAGAAACACAATTGGCTGTCATGGCTATAATTACAACATAAACACAGTCCTGGGGTAGAGAACAAGTGTGCTGGAGATCCCTTCATGAGATCCCAGTAAACTGAGGTAACCCCTACAGCCTACTCAGTGAGTGATAAATGGTGAAGCGGTAACGCATGGGTGCCCCTTTCTGTGAGGTCTCCAGGCCCTGTTACACAGTGCGAGTTCCTTAACAGAGGTTTTAATTCACTGCTTGAAAAATCCCAAAGGGCAAAAATGTAAAAATGGTTGGAATAATTTCTTCAATCAGTTCTTACTTTTTCCCCCTGAAAAAAAACCCTCCATCCTTTGGATCTCAGCCCTCTTCTTGAAGCATGTTAGAAAGCACAGGTTAGTCTTCCAAGAACAAATTCTACATTTGAAGGGAGTTGGTTGCTTTTGTATTGTTCAATACTAAGTATAAACCACAGTTTTGGAACCTTCCTTCCTTCCTTCCTTCCTTCCTTCCTTCCTTCCTTCCTTCCTTCCTTCCTTCCTTCCGCCACTTCCGCCACTTCCGCCACTTCCGCCACTTCCGCCACTTCCGCCACTTCCGCCACTTCCGCCACTTCCGCCACTTCTGCCCCTTCCTTCCTTCCGCCACTTCCGCCCCTTCCGCCACTTCCTTCCGCCACTTCCTTCCTTCTGCCACTTCCTTCCGCCACTTCCGCCACTTCCGCCACTTCCGCCACTTCCTTCCTTCCTTTCGCGCCTGTCAGACTGGAAGCCCCTCTCTTCTGAGTGCTGCCTCTTCACTGAATTTAGCAGAACTTAGAGAAGGCCTAAATAGCACGAGGCACCTAAAAGCAACTGTAAGATGCATGGCAGAGAGTCTCAATTTCAGGAAAATATTGTCCAGTAGGATACAATTAGCAGGGTGCTGGCACACGGTGAGGGGGGTGGGCTGTGCTAGGACACGTCTGTGGCGGAGGGGCTGCAGCCCCGGTTTGCAGGTAGCACCCAGGGAAGGGCCTGCTGAGGCCAGAGTGCTGTGACCTGCAATTGCCCTGCAAGCATTTGCTGGATGCAGCCATCAGTTGCATTTGATGCTGAGGTTGTGGAATTTCTCAGGTTGGCAGCTCTGTGATGCAACACAAATAACAAGCATTCATTGCCCTGAGTGATGTAGCAGAGGGCTGATGTCCCTGTAACTGGGATGTAACTGATTGCAGTGTATCAGAAAGCATTGAAAGTAAAGCACAGCTGCTCTCAAGACAACTCTTTCCAAGGTTACACGAAACCACAGTTGATTTTGTTTATTTTTCAGTTCAGACTCTCCAAATGCAGGTTAGCTTTGAATTTCCAGATGTGTAATGTGGTAAAAAAATGCCACATGTTTTCACCTAGCATGCAGCTGTGCATGATCTTAGAAATGTTGGTCACTGATGTGATTCTTCACTGATGACAAAAGACACCATTTAAGTACTTGACAATCAACTGGTCTGTTCACTGGTGAGTTCACCAGCTAAAGGCTCATCATCCTTTGTGATTCAGAAAGCTAGAGTGAGTCACAACATATCCAAACTGAACTCTGGACTCCAAATCTCATTAACTCTGGAAAAGCCCTGCTTTAGCGCTGTGCCTGGACAATATAACTTTTTTATGTCAATATGCTGGAAGGACCCTGGGAAGATCTGTAGCAGCATAACAGTCATGTGTGATCTGCTCAGCATGTCTGCTTTGTGGGTTGTTTTAGGATGCAGTAATGGTGCCTGACTCCCTCTAGGCTACCCAGGGGTTAGGGTACATCTGGGGCCACAGGAACTAGGGGGCTCATCCAGGAGCTGCAGCTGAAGCAGCTCAGGTTAGATAAAGACAGTCTGTAGGGCTTTTTGTGGCTGGTGCCTCACTTTTCCCAGTGAGGACTTTGACACTAGAGTTTTAAGATGTTATGGATATACTGAACAGTAGGCTGACTGTCATGGTAGGTGTCCTTTCTTGGGATGGTCACTGCATTCCTTATATGGCTCAAATAAAATCAGCCACTGTTTTAATAATGCACAGATTTATAATCACGCATTTTGTCCCAAAGGGCAGACTCCCATCTCCTTCCCCTCCTGAAGATACTCTTTGCACTCCAGAATCCCCCTAAATTTTCCACTTCAGATTTCACATTTGGGAACTGTACAGTCACTCTACATGTAAGCAGAGAAATCATCACAAGAGTGGAGAGTAATTAACACAGGGAATTCACAACCCCTTGCAAATGCTGAGGGCAGGAGGGAATAAACACAGCTTTTCCAGCTTTTATAAAGAACAAACAGCTCACATGTCCAAAAAACTGTGTCCCTACAGCTGTGTTAGCTGAACTAATCACATATATTCCTTTTCTTTGCAAACCCTGAGAATACAACAGTTGTTTAGGTGATGTCGGAAAGACTATTTGTTTTTGCTTCTTATTTAGTTTATTTGCACTATGGTCACTAGTTAAAGTAAACTGAAACAGGAAAGGGAGTTTCTCTTTCCTATTCCTTTTTTTTTAAGTCTCCAATGTATTGACATATGTTTTACTTTTTTAACTTGTTAGAATTTCTTGGTATCAAGAGTTTAAGGCAGTACATGAAGATTTGATTCTTCCACCACAACTGATCTGACTAATCACTTTGGATGAGACATTTAGTAATGTGAACTGGAGTCTGCTGAAAAAGAATCAGTCATTAGGGTCAATGTTTTCAAAAATGTCTAGTAATTTTAGGTGGTGCCATTTTTCATGCTCAACTCATAATGCTTGAAAGTGTCCAGACTTTGGGTGGGCAGAAGTGTATGTGCTGTATCCTCTGTTTCTGATGTCTGCATTTGAGGACTGATGCTACAAAATTGGATAAGATTCCTGTGAAGAGTTTAATATAGAAAGCAAAGCTCATGCATATAAGCAAAGCAAAACAAGGAATTCATTAATCCCTTCCTACTGGCATGTAGGTTTTCATACATCTCCAGTAAAGCAGGGCTCTGTGATGTTTAATGGTGATTTGGGAAGACAAACACCATCACTCTGAATGTCCTCCACTTCCCTTCCTCTTTCCCCAGATTTATGGGCTGAGCATTATGCCATATGGTGTGAGATATTCCTTGGATCAGTTAAGGTCAGCTCTTATGGCTGTGTCCCCTCCCAAGTCCTTCTGCATCCTCAAACTCCTCACTGGTGGGGTGGTGTGAGGAAAGGCTTTGACTCTGTGTCAGCGCTGCTCAGCAATGACTAAGAAACCCTTGAATTATCTACACTGTTTCCAGAAAAAAATCCAAAACACAGCTCCATACCAGCTACTATGAAGAAAATGAAATTTATCCCAGCCCAGAGCAGGACAGTTCAAGGGGACTCTACTTTTGGGAATCAAGTCAAAACTACTGGAAAAACTCAGTAGGGTGAAGTATCTCTGGTGTTTTAAATAACCAGAGCTATCTGGTGTTTTTCTATGGGATACACATCAGTACATTTATAGCTATGGGATCTGAAGTGGATTAGGAAAGGTACTCAAGAGGTGAGACAAAGCACATAGCATTGCAAGCTCATATCCTTCTTTTCCCAATGTAACTGGTTCATTGTTTTTAACCTTTTTGAGCTTAGAACTGAAAAATGTCATTCTGTTGAATTAGAGTTTTAATTATATCAGTGTGAAGATAACTACTCCAGGATTTGGCTATGGTTTGTTATTTTCATAGGTAAAAGTCTTCAAGTGCTGTATTTCTGAAATGACAATTCTGAATGGCAAAACCACATAAAAGCTCTAGGAGGAGTTTGGGACTTGGAGGGGAAAATGTAATCAGCAATTTTCCAGGCTGGATTCCCCCAGTGGAATCACTAATGTTGCAAACAAGCATTTATCCAAATCCAACTAAAACACCTTGGCAGTTGCAGAGGGTAAACAAAATTTTTATCACCCTTAGAAAAATTGATGTTATTTAAGTAATTATTAGCAAATTTTTTATGATCTGTAGTCGGATAGCAGGAAACAGAAAAGAGCTAAGTTAACTTTGCACAAATTATCAGAATGAAGAACATTGTGTGACTTTATAAGAACAGCAGGGAGGCTTCACTAGATTGTTCATCTTTGGCTAATAACAAAAATTGAGCATTTTTTTACTAGCAGGTGTCCTTGACCTCAGTGAACCCTAATTTGTAAACATCCTTTCTACAGCTGTGTGAGCTTTGAAGTATCCAACTTCTCATCACTATCCAAAATTTGACTTCAGAGCTTTCTCCTGTTCATCTTTGGACTCATCCAAAGTGCCAGTCAAATTCTGTGTTCTTGACATCTTCATCATTAGATTTGTGTTACAAAAATAAGTGATTTTTCAGGGATTTTAGATTCCAGAAGGCAGAGATTATATAAGATACTTAGATTTGCTGCAGTGTGTAATGTGAAAGTGGTTTCCAAATGGTTGTGTTTAGTATGTGCCGTTCAGACCAATGATTGCCTTCACTTCTATGATCTAATTCGTGTCTGTCTCTCTTTCATATCTTTTATACCACAGAGATCAGCACAAATGCATTCCAAATTCTTCTGCTTGCTCTGAGCCACTTGTATTCTCAAATTCCATTATGAATTAAGAGTGAGGAGTGCCTAAGGAAGGTATATTCAATGCCATCAACTAGATAGCTGAAAGAATACTACATTAATATCTGCTTGATAGATGCACGTCCTTGAGTTTGGGAGCAGAGAATACATAGATTTTCTTCTGTAATGCAGGTGTTGTTTTGAGAGTCATGCATATCCAGATCATGAAGAAGATATTGAGTCCATTTTTCCTGCACCAGTCTTTTGTCTTTTCCACTTTCTTCAGGATTGGTGATATAGAGAAAACAATGTGAGCCTCATCACTGTCGTTTGTGTCACCAGTGTATTCTTCCATAAGATGAAATGTATTTTGAGGAACATATTTTTCTATACAATGTTTTTTTGGCTGTTCAAGACTGGATTAGCACTAGTGCAATCAAGGTCAAAGAAGTAAAAATGGATCTGCTAATGCAATGGACTGCTACAGCTATAGGTTAATTTCTCAGCAAGTACATACTGTAGCAGGTCCAAAAGTGACTACTGAAGCAAAAACAGACTTCTAGTTTATACAGTTGTATTTTTGTCCAGCTTTGTGAGCAGCAGAATTTATTGTGTATCCAGAAGCCAGCTACTGTAGAGCTAGTAGGTCCTCTCATTCCACCAGAACACAAAGTGGTTTTGAGCCCCTTTGGGGGTTTGAATAGTTGTTGATTTTGAAATGTGATGGCCTCCCAATCTCACTTCTATTTGCCAATCTAAAGTGAGGGCCACGGAAGTTGAAACATGGAGTCTTTGGGATTGCTTTTATCACCTGTCTCAGATTCTGTGGTCCCACCATTCTCCACACTGTCTTCAAGAAGCATAATCTCAGTGGAAATCAGTATTGCATAGGATATAGTAAATTCATAGCTTTTCCATGTGCTAATTTCCCCTCTCTTTTCTTTTTAACCTGTCTTGGTAATAGATAATAAAATCTATTTTTAATAGATAATAGATAATAGATAATAGATAATAGATAATAGATAATAAAATCTTGGTAATAGATAATAAAATCATGATTTGGTTTGCCAGAACTTTGTGGCATAACTGATCAGCAAAAAACCAACACAGGATCACAGAGTCATTCAGATTAGAGGAGGCATTCAGGATCACCCAGTCCAATGTCAACCCAGCACCACCATAATCACCCCAAACCATATCCCCAGGTGCCACATCCAGATGCCTTTTGAACACTTCAAGAGATGGTGACTCCACCACCTTCCTGGTACCTAATTAGTCTTGTAGTGAGAATGCCTAACTCACCAATGCCAAAACAGTCTGAAGTGAAAAGATTTTTCATCTAATCTGAACCTCCCTGGTTGGACTGTCCAGCTTGGTTTAGATAGTTTGGAGTGCCTAAGTGTGATGGATTAGATAATACCTATAGTATATCAGTTTATGTCACATCACAACTGGAAGAGACTTGGCCTGTATGAGTAGAATTGCCTCATAAAATCATGAGCAGTTATGAAATCACTTGGTGGAAACTGCTGCCAGAAATTTCATCTATTACCAATGCTGGACCACAACCACATGTACCCTGACAGAAGTTTCCTCTTTCTCCCTCCTTCTCTGCCTAGTCACAGATCTAGAGGTCTGGGCTGTGATCAGGAAATCCCTGTATGTGCTGATCCTGTTCTGAGATTGTGTTTTCTGGCCTCTGAGCCCAGGTCTGGTTGACATCTGTTGGGCTGCACAGCTCTGAATTTGATTGAGATTATTCTGAGAGAAAACAAAGAAATCTATTGAGGGGTTTTATACTTGGAGCTCCTGGGAAGGAAATTTTAAAATTAAAATTTGTGGGATGAGTTTTTGAAAAGGATAAATTAGTCTTTTTTTCCCAGTTATGTAATTTCACATTCTTGCTAATTCAACATAAAATAAATCAAACTGGTGGACACTCGTTTATATTTCAAATCAGTAAAATACAGACATATATTTCTGTGCAGCAAGTCAAGTGTGAATCTAAATGATACAATACATTTTGCATTATGAACTTCATAAGCAGATCTATGAGAAACACTCTTGTGGGACTGTCTGGTATTGTAGCAGGATGCTCCACCCAGAATGTGGTGGTGCAACTCAGGTAATGCCCTATTTTTAAGGCTGTAAGTAGTGAGTTGAGGGTGGGTGTCTCATGCTGCTTTGGTGCTGAATTATGCTAAAACCAGTCTGGCTCCTTAATTGTGGCGGGTATGGTAAAGTACCTTTGTGTAAAAATGCTGAGCTGTCTGGAGATATATGAGTGACAGTCAACCAATTTATACTATAGAAGTCCAGTTCCACTTTCAAATGGACAGATTCTTCTGTTATATCCGTCCTTGGAGTGTGTGCAAGGATCCTCCCTTGAGTGGGGATGCCTCAAAGTTACACCTTGAGTTTGGGTGAAAGAGATTTTGTTCATAGTCATTGATATTGGTGACTAACATCAATCTCTAATAATTGTTTCTCTTTGCTAGCTTTAATATAATTGCTTTGCCTTATCCTGTCTTATACTTTGCTATACTCATAGTTTTAGCTTCTGTACTCTAGCAAATAATTCTGATAAAGATCTTTTGTCTAATCATTTATCATAATAAATCATCCATTTTTATATAAATATATCTAGTTTGCCATCCTTAAACCTGGTGGGAAAAGTTGTACAAAGGCTCGATCACACCTCTGTAATTCCTTAAACCAGTCTGGGGCTAAGATTGGATCCAGCTGCCACCAGGCTCTCCTCTGAGAAGGAGTTTAGAAAGCAAGGGACTCCCTTCTGCACCTTGTGACTCAACAGGAGGGCTTCCCTAATAAACTTCGTCTGAAGCTCCCACCTCACCCTTGACAGGTGTGTAGATGTGAGGTAGTAGTCTGTTAAACGTTTGAGATAAAAAATGTTTAAATATAATTGCTCTGTTGATTTGTCTATCTGAATTTTGCGTAATTTTTTAATGCATTTCAGATGTAATGTCAGAAAATACAGAGAATATTAACATGAAGATTTGTGAGGTTTTAGCAATACTGTAAAATAAAGAAAAGCTGTAGGCTGCTACAGCGTAATGAAGGTTCATCCTTCAGTTTATGAAGTTCTGTGGGAAAATGAGTCTCTGAGTACAAAGGCCATATATCTCTAAGCCCATGTTTCAGAAAACACATGCTGGTATTAGCAATTCTGAGAGAAACCATAATATCATTCTTGCAGGGCAAAGCAATATTTGTAACCTCTTCACACAGAGGTGTCCTTGGAGATTCAATTTTCTTCATTGTTTAATTTTACTAAAATATATTATACCAAGTTAATTTTTTTTGGTTGTTCTCCTTTTGGGATCAGATGGTGCTTCCCCTCGTGAGATATCTAGTGAACATCATTTAGCAAATAAGACATGGAAAAATTTTCAGGACTTTCCATGAGCCTTCTATATAGTCACTAGTAATTAACATGATTTTCCACTATAATATCTTTATTGAAACTTAGTACTCTGTCTCATGATATTCAACTTTCAGCTGGGCTGAATTTTGCGTTCACTTTGTACTGAACAAGAATCACTGAAGTTTTGCCTGTACTATAGCCTCATCTGCCCCTGGTTCTGAATGACTGGAAATTTGGAAATGCTGGTAACAGGTTTTCCCAGTGGATACAACCCATTATATATTTAATCCTGACTAATTTCATCCATATAAAAAGTTTGTTATCTAACTGAAGTTTCTGCTACAATCAGTGAAGACTCTGAGGCTCCTTTTAGAGAACAATTTAACCTATCATAATATTGAAATGTCTGAAATAAGCTGGGTGCTGGCTGTATTTCTCTACATTCGCTCAGTGTGAAGGACATCCAGGGGGTTGGTTTTATCTGAGCATCCCCATTTAAATGACTGAAATTAAGTCAGGAGTTCTGAGGGTTTGAAGGCCAGACTACATGACTTTCTCAGTCCATGACTAAATACCAGTATTATATGTTTGCTAAGATACATGCAGGATTTCTACCTATTTAAGCCACTTTCTGTTGTGCAGGTCCTGTTTGTAACCAATTTCCCCCAAATGATTTGAAGACAAGCTTCTAGGAATGCTCTGTCTGTCTGTCCCACAGGATCCGTGCTCTGTCCCTGATCCTCCTCGCACTTTCTCCTGTGCGTGTCAGTGAGGACGTGGCCAGGATGGGAGCACAGAGAGGTGCCATCCTTTGCCATCCTTTGCCATCCTTTGCTGGTGGTACAGGAACCCTGCACGTGCAGCCCAGCTTGTCCCACGTCTGACCAAGAGCACTGTGTTTTATTGTGTGGGCTCTGACATGTGCAGCAATACAGGGCAGAAATGTAAAAGTGCCCACAGCCTCCAGCCAAACCCTTGGATGGTGCATCATGGCCGATTAGTGTGAGCCTTGCCTTTACATCTTCTTGACAACATGTTCTTGCTTACTACACTGGAATGAAAGGGTAGACCCAGCCTTCACATATGGGGTGCGTATGCTGTAAAAAGGGCAATTTTGCTGAATCGGCTCAGTTGAGTAAATTGCAAAGGCATGACGCCGATTATCTAAATGGGAACACTGGCCTGAAAATTAATAATGTAACTTTACAGGCTCATTTGCTGCCCAGGTGAATTTCACTAGAGGGGCTTCAAGCAGTGAAAGTGCACGTGCATGTGATATATAAAATGCACCTGTTCAAATAATGTTTCCTTTCCTAGATGTTATATTACTGGGGCATGGAATAATTTCACTTTTAAAAAATCCTACCCCAATTTAAATGCCTCCCCCCTGCACCCTGCTCTCTTGTTGATCCTAATAAAAATGTCTTCATTGAAGGAACAGGTTATTAGGGAAACAAATAAACTGCCCATAGTCAGGAGTACATATAAAGCATTTTTCATCCATACATCTCAAAGCAATTTGCAGTAAGAGGGCATGCATCATATTTTGCACATGGTGAAACTAGAAATTCAGAGATTCAAGAAGAAAGTCATCACAGAAAACTTAAAATAAAATGCTCCATTTCCCCTGTAGCATTTATTTTCCATAGTGCATTTAATGTCTGTGAACAAATGCAATTGTGTAAACAGTCCCTTTAATGTGTACAGCCAGTATTGGGAGGGGTAAGTAACACAGGAAAGAGGGAATGGTTTTTGCTCAAGTTTTGATTACTCTGAGTTCAGTGATACAATCTGTTCCTTCCTCCTTCAATTCCTCTTTATGATCTTCACACAAAATTAGTAAGAACAAATAAGCGGCCCATAGGAATGAAAGGGACATAGAACAAATTATTATTGCTCTTGATCTTCAAAAATAATGAATGCTAAAATTTTATTGCTGTATTTGTTCTTGTATCAGTCTTTTTTGGAAATTGGAATATATCACATACAGTTTGAATGACAGATGCTCATCTATTGCATTAACATGTTTATTGTTTTCCTCCTCAGGGATGACACCTCACATTTCTGAAAGCTGAATGATCATCTCTGCATGCTGAAAAGGCCCTATCCTATTGCCTATCCCAGGCTGCTAAAGCAGCAGGCATATTAGTGAATCTATCTGTGGGAGGACAGGTGGAGCAAAATGGGAAGTCTCTGCTTATTCTTGTACAATGATTTGTTTCAGTTGCCAAGCTCTGTTAAATAAACTTCCAGTGTACCAAGCAGGAATTCCACTTGTACAAGGAGGCTTTTCTTTGAACCTTTCCAGGTGGGAATGTTTTCTAGTACAAGGCTCTTATTTAATGTTCACATTGCCCAAAGGCCTCAGCCAGCACCTCTGTGCAAACTTCATAAGGCATAATCCCTGCCTTAAACACCTCATGGTCTGAGCACACAGCAGTGCTGGACATGGAGTGAGCCAATGGATGCCACCCAGGTGACAGCTGCCTGTCTTACTGGGTCCAGTCACTTCTTTCATTAATTCAGTGACCTTATGTATTTAGTTTTGGTCTCCGGTGTCTGGCAAGGAAAGGGCAGGAGGCTGGAAATACCAAGAATGAGGACATGGAACAGGAGACCATTGCCAGTGGGAGGCAGAAAATGAGGAACAACATGGGAGAGAACAGAAATCATTCTGCCAGGAAAATAAAATCCCTGTTAATTTTCAGGTTTCCACCACTTATTTCAGAGACAACAATATCCATTGGAATAGAGAACAAAGGAGGCAGCTATTTTGTCTTGAGTTCTTACTGGTTATTATTTTTCTGTTTCCTTCCTATGGATGGTCTGAGGTCTAAAAATCTTATGGGAAAGTTGTGAAGAGCTAAGAGAGAATCCAGAAGGGCAAAATTATTATAGTCTTGTAATACTACAGGAACCAGAATATCCTTCAGAGACCTTATGACCTATAGCTAGTAGGGTTAATTTTAAGCTTAGGGTCTCTGGGACATGCAAACAACTTTATATTTACTCATTAAAGCACATTATCACCCCTTGCTTTACTACCTCATCAGAATTTTTCTTCTGGCTGCAATGCTACATCTCTTTTGCACATCTTCCATGAGGAATGCCACTGAGAGGTTTGGCCACATGACAGAACAAAGAGACATAAAGAAAGCTGAGATGGTGACATAATTCACACCAACCTGAACCTGGAGGCCACTGCCCAGCCCTGATTCCTCTGCTGAAGAGAAAACACACCTGTAGATATTGTCTCCAGAGCGGTCTGGAGCACACATGTGCAGCTGGTTAGGGAACAAGCACAGACATCTGGATGGAGGGGAGGCTGCCAGCCCAGCCCAGCTCTGCTCAGCCCAGCCCAGCCCAGCCCAG
The DNA here is from genome assembly GCA_039654755.1 of Calcarius lapponicus. Taxonomy (NCBI): domain Eukaryota; kingdom Metazoa; phylum Chordata; class Aves; order Passeriformes; family Fringillidae; genus Calcarius; species Calcarius lapponicus. The sequence continues at coordinate 145,262,231 of CM077464.1, forward strand.
CCCAGCTCTGCTCAGCCCAGCCCAGCCCAGCCCAGCCCAGTTCAGCTCAGCTCAGCTCAGCTCAGCCCAGCCCAGCTCAGCCCAGCCCAGCTCAGCTCAGCTCAGCACAACTCAGCCCAGTTCAGCTCAGCCCAGTTCAGCTCAGCCCAGCTCAGCCCAGCCCAGTCCAGCGCTGCCCAGCCCAGCCCAGCCCAGCCCAGCTCAGCTCAGCTCAGCCCAGCTCAGCTCAGCATTAGCTCTCAGCTTTACACTGAGACCAGCTAAGGTGGCCCATGCCGGTGTTCACAGATGATGTTCATGCCTTGAGGGTGATCTTTGCCTGCCTCTGCACTTCTACTGCACAGCAGAGCACAGCTTGGAATCATCTGCTTCAGTCCCTAATGGGAAGCCAGATTAAGTGGGATTTGGCCTGAGAAAACAGTTCCCCTCTTGGCTTTCTCTTTTATTTCCTTTTTCTCTCTCCCTAGGCAGGGATTTTATTGGAGACAAGTAAGGGGTGAGGGAAAATAGTGAGGGCAGTGCAGTGGCTCACATAAGGAGCTCCTTCATTATGGTATTGCTGAAAAATGTTACTGAAGTGGTGCACTCCAGGGGATATACAAGGATAAGGATCTTAGCTGGAAGTCTGCTTCCTTACTGCTTCCCAGAAATTAACAGAATTTATGCAACAATCAAGTACATTCAGTACCACATGTCAGAGCCTATCGGAGCACACAGAAAAGGGGGCCTTGTTGTGCCTCATGCTGCAGTGTCTGAGGCATTTCAGTTCAACACCTTTCTTTGCTTATTCACATCACATCAGAGAACGAGCAAAACGCTATGTCAGCCCGGGGCCAAAAGTTACTGGCATTGCTTTCTGTACAGCTCTTTCATGTGGGGAGGGTGTGGTGACCTATTGGTGGAAACACCCTGACAAACCTTGAAGAAATGAGTTCAGCCTTGGGCACAGATTCCATTTCTCCCTCCTCTTTCCCCTGTGCATGACTCAAGGGTAAAAGAGTACCTGGACACTGAGGGGTAAGGTGGTGGCTGCCTCTGAACTTTCCCTGTACACTGTGGGCTTCTGAAACTGCCTTGGGACTCCTGACAGTCTGTCTGGGCTCTGTTAAACCTTTGACTCTCATGTTGTGCAGCACATTTTTTAGAAAGTGCTGAGTAGTCTCCAACAGCCAAGAGTGCCTTTAGCTTCCCTGATATTTTTATAGTTATTAGAGGAGTTGCTTTGTCAGGAAACTCCAAACACCCCATTCAAATAATTAGGCTCTTCTTTGCTGGTAGCAGTTCTGGATGTTAGGGTCATATCTGGGTTATGCCATAGTGAGACAGTGTAAGCTGGTTTTATGTGGTTTATATACTGTTAATCTGTAAGAGCATATCTCTGTGCTACACAACCCACAAACCATCAGAGAATCTGTGCAGAGCTGGTTTATGCTACATCACAGAGACTGAGTTCATTGTGGCCAGGAAGAAGAGGCTGAAGGTAGTGATGGTCAAAAGATCATCCGGCTTCTGAATGATCCTTCTACTTCATTTGGCATATAATTTTTTTTAAGTGAAAAAAATTATTTGTGTCTTTTTCGGAAATAAGGACTATCTACTTAAATTCTGCCAAATAATTCCCCTCTGTGATATTATCTGTGCTCCTCAGGCCAAGCTGTTTGTGCTGAGACTGCTCTGGCCATTTGATTCTTCCAGAGCACTTTCCCCTCTGCTTCGCATTTGACACTGCATCTCCTGTGGGCTGCATGTGGTGTCCTGTGGGACAAAATTATGATTTTGCTTTCTCCTATTTTTTATTTTCCTGCTCCCAGTGTGAAGTTTCCATGACAGTGAGACATATGCTGCAGCTCACTAGAAATGTGTTATGGGATGTTGTCTTGGTTTGAAAAGACAGGTGTCTGCTAAGGAAGGCAGAAGCCTCCCCTGACATGGAAAATGTGAACCCCCTCCCTCCAAATTGTTATAATTTTGAAATTAAAAGGCTCTCAGGAAAATATATGGGAATAGGAATAACAGTTCTTTACTAGGAAAACTAAAAAATACAAATGTAACAGTACAAACATCAACAACAAAAAAAAAAAAAACAACCACTGACAAGAGTCAGAACACGACCTGACACCCTGTGGGTCAGGGTGGTGGTAGCAGTCTGATTGGATGGCGGCTGCAGCCCTGCAGGTGTGGTTCTGTTGGAGCAGTGATCCTGCAGAAGGGTGGAATTTTCCTCTGTAGGTCCTGTAGGGGTGTAGATGAGCTTGGTCTTCCTCTGGGAATCCAGTGGAGAAGGCAGCTACTCCTCTGGGAATCCAGTGGGAAAAAGGCTGCCCTGGTGTCCCAGAATCTCAGATTTTATCCAGGTAGGAATGCTTGGCTCCTCCCCCTGGGTGAAGCAATGGGATGCTGTAGTTTTTATCAGCCATGCACGGACACTTGCAGGTCCATTAACAGCAGATATCTCCCCCAAGGGACGATTGGTTTGTGGAAGAGATAAAGGAAACTGCCCAATTAACAGGAGATAACTGCCACACCTCTAACAGATGGCAAACAGAATACACACATTGTCTTGCAGTCTAGAACCGATGCAAATGAGAGGCTGCAGTGCATGCCCCGGGATGTGACATGAAGGTGCCCAGCCAGCTGAAGAGCTCTGCAGGACCTTGTAAGGCACAGAGAAATTAACCTGCTGCAGCCTCATCCGCTGCAGGGCCAGGATTCCGAGGGATCCTCAGTTTCAACTGTGTCTGTATCTACAAGCTCCATGCTTTTTTCTCTGGCTGGTTAATTGTGAAAGAGTAATCCAGCATTTAGGCATTTTGTATGATTGGCAGTTTGAAATCCAAAAAGGAACTGAGGAACTCTTAGTTACTTGAAGAGCAATGTAGGGTGATAGGGTACATCTATCCTGTTCAAGGTCTCAGATGGAAGAGACCTTCTACAGGCACAAGCTGGCCTGAGCTGCCATATCCCCTGTGCAGCAATACCTGGAAATCCCCTTGAAAGTCACATGTGAGTGGCAGGATCCCTTAGCTCAGCCCCTGGTTTCTGCACTCAGTGGCAGCTCTGGGTTTACAATGCCACAGGTGCTCCCTTTGGATGGTACCCAGCACAACTTGGGTGTTCAGGCTCAAGATAAAGATATGAAACCAGATATATTGGGCCAGAGCAAATAGCATTCTAGTCTGGTATTTTGTCTTGAATTTTGCCAAATGGATACACTTGGAAACGACAAAATATGACCAAAATTGAGAGATAATTTCTCAAATGTCATTCTGCAATTTGCTTATCATCTGTATAATTGCCTTGAGAGATTTCTTTTCTATAGGCCTCTGCAGCCTTCTTTTAAAAATCTGAGGTCTTTTGGCTCCTGTGAGGAGGATGGTGAGGAGCTCCACAGGGTAAACAGATTTTGGTGTGAATAATGTAAAAATGTTCTTTGTTTGGTCTGAACCTGCTTCCAGCTAATTGCATTTTAGATCCTATGTGTCTTGTCTGTGTTCAACAATGGATGTATATTCAACCTGCCTTCATCCTCTCCCTGATTTTGTAGAGCTCCATCAAATCCCCTTCTGACTATTTCCAGAGTGAAGACTATTGCCTCCTAGGCATTGTTTGTACAGAAGCTGTCCTGTGCAGTTTGAATGCCTTTTATTATCCTTTTAATCCTTTTCTGAACAGTCTTTCTGTGGTTGGAGACCACATGACACAACTTTCAGAAAACTGATGCATAAACACACATGGTGCCAGACTGATGAATTCTGTGCTTTCCTTTTCCACAATAATTCTGAAAACTTGATTTTCTTTACAACTGACCATGGCACTGAGCTCTTCCATGGAACTATCCAGTTCTATAAAGCAAGCTGCTGTTTGCTCCTAAGAATTGTGGATTTCTGTTGCCAATTCTAATTATTTTAAAGTGTTAATTACAAAAAAAAAAAAAAAGACACAGGAAATATGAGGTAGTTCTCTAATAAATTCACATTTCTTGTAGATAGAACAAGGTAATTCAGATAGAAAAGAAAATGACCAAACCTAATCAGCCACCAGTGAAAAACTACAAATTGTTGGAGTGCAGATACCTTAACCAAGGTTAATCAGGCAGCAGCTAATCAAAATGGATTTCCCTAATCATATTTCTGTCTTCTTTTTCTAGGAATATAAACTTTTGAAATGATTTGACTTGAAAAGGGGTGGTCTCCATGGTGTTAAGATGTCAACTTATGACACATGGTTTTCCAACAAAGGCTCTTTATTTTAAACAGATGTACAGAAAGTAGAGAAAAATAAACTCCCAGACACTGGTCATAGAAATGGGTAAAATATCTCTTCAGGACTGTTTGTCAGAAATCCTGAACTCACAAGTCTCATTTCTGGTATTACTGCTTTTCCCACTCTGGCCATGCTAGGCCATATGAGGATACTTGATTGTGGGCCATGTTTCCCTGGATTTTAAAGAAACTTTCATTTCACGGTGATGGGAATATCTACCCTGCATATTTTATGACAAGAACTTGTCTTCAAGAGTGCCCATGCTGCTCTACTTGTCACGGGTGATGACAGAAATTGTTTTGGACCTAACCACGATCCCGCAGCAATTATTTGTGCTCAGAGGGACAGAAGTACCAGAGCTAGATTTCACTCAGTGAGCTGAAGACCACTTAAAAACCTCTGGAGGTTCAAGATTCCCTGGGAGCTGCACAAGATAGTTCAGGGTGTTTCCCAGGAGGAAGTTTGCTGGGGTTGCTTGGTTAATGCTAATGTCAGGGGCTAGGTGCTGCCTGCAGTCCTCAGGTGTGCCGTGGGGACACCCCGGTACCCTCTGGGGTACATCCATCCCCTCCTGAGGCTCAGCCTGCTCTGCCCCTGCTCTCTGCCAGCTGGGGACAGTGCAGGAAGCTGAGCAGCCGCATTAACAGGATGCTGAACCTGGAGCAATGGTGCCCTGCTGGGAAATGAAGTATAATAACTGGGAGCCAGCACTAAGATAATGCAGCCACGGGGCCTCCGGTGCAGCTGGCTCGCAGCATGCACGGGCAGACACAGCTGCTGCCATTCTTTGCACGTCACTTGTATGAAAGGATCTCCAAAGAGCTCAAAATTAGCTAAAGCTCATTGTAAGTGCTCTAATCACAGCTAGTTATGGTCTGGCTTTGAAAGAGTCCTGCTAGTTTTAGCTCCGAATCTCTGGACACTGGGATTCCATCTGTTCAGATAATTTCAGCCTTTACTAGGGAGGCAGGGTCCTGTTATCTTTTACCCACAGGACAAAGCTCTGCTGAGGAGTTATGGGTCATGCCTGTATGTGGGTTAAGTCCATACGTATCTGCTTCACAGCATCAGTTTGTGCCAGAAGAGCTTTGCTCTCTTCCCTGTTAGACACTATCTTCAGTGCAAGAACAGGTAAACTGAGGCAGGAGGAAGTCGCTGGAATGGGGAATTATTCTGACAAAAGGTGAATTTATCTTGGATAACCCTGCCTTTTCTCTTATTTTTCAAGGCTGTTAAATGGAGTACTTGAAAGTCTACTTTGGTAGATACAGTATCATTAATATTGCTGTTAGTGCACATTAGGATCTCAGGGGTCCTCCCAGTATCTCAGGATCTGTTTAGTTATGAAAAGCCAAGTCCCTTGAAAGACATCTCACAATCTCAGCCCCAGTTCTGCCTGAGAACCTGCACAGAGGCAGGCAGTGCAGTAAATGCAGCCTAGGGAGCTGCATTTACCTGGGAACCGGGCATACGTAGACTCAGAGAAGAACTGGTTGGTGGTTACAGCCCCATCAGGAAGATCTTGGAAGACAGAAGCTGAGAAGAGGCAAACACAAACTCTGTCTGTGAATAGAAATAAGTAGGAAATGTGTGGGCAAGTGAGGAGCACCTGTCCATCTGACACAGCTACAGCAGCCTGCTCTGTTGCTCCTCAGTGCTCTTTGTGCAGCATTTTCTGAGCAGTTTGGAAACCCCCTAGGTGCTAAGTTTGTCAACTGATGTTCTACAGATAAGCATGCAATCTATAGAGTATTGTGTGGTGTCCTGGGTGTTTTGAAAAATGATTTGGAAGGTTTAAACATTTATAAAAAGTTCTTTAATTCAAGATATGGTGGCTTTCTGGTGGCTTTCTACAGAGAACTCATATTGAGAGCCCAGAAATGGCTATGGTAGTATCCAAAATTATCACCATATTTGAAATGATGGCTTGGGAAGTTCTGGTTATGGTTACATGGCAAATCAGTGGCCAAGGATGGAACCTGTCTTTGGTGTAAGTGGCAAACTGACTTTCTATATGGGACATGTTCTGCAAAGAGCAATTGCCATTTTGCTTCCCTACTTGGAAGCTGCATTCTTAGGGGAAAAGGGATTGTTTCTTCTGCCCTTCTTTTCCCTGAGTATCAACCAGCCCCAAGTGCCTCTTTCCATTTTGTGATGTGATTGCATTGGCCAACTTCTCCCCATTCCTGAGGGAAAGGTCACATCACACCACTGCTCTTTGCACACCTGAGGGACCTTTATCCCTGAGGCCGGGCTTTTGTGCATGTGGGTCTAGCCTTGTATCTCTCACCTGTGCAAACCTTTGATGAGGCAGAGCTGAGAAATGTGACACACAGGGGACAGGAGGAGTGAGGATGATGTGCCCAGGATGTGACCCTCCTGCTAGCAAGTCCCAGCCAGGTGTGTCACACCTTCCTGGAGATAAGGAAAAGTGCAGCTGGAATCTAGGTTGGTCAGATTGTCCCCAAGCAAATGTGTATGACTGAGAGGGATCATGTAGAGCACGTTTGTAATTGGTTCAGTACTGTTGTGTGACAAAACACAATAGCTTTGTATGAGGCTTTAGTATAAATCTCTTGCACTAGCAGAGCCTAGTAATTGAATCAATATACAAGCCAGGCTGGAGAAGCATGATGAAAAAGTTTGGTTCCAGGTTAAATGTGAAACAGATGTTCCTCAGCCCTCTCCCCTTCCCTCCCTGCTGCCTCCCCTTTGTCCCTGCCAGCTGCAGGCATGAAGTTCTCCTAGTTTAAAATGAGAAAGAAGTAGAAAAAAAAAGGAGAACCAGAAAGAGATTGCATGATACTTTGGCAGTGTTAACAACAAGCTGTTGGTTTTGAGAGCAAGGCATTGCATTTTTCAGGGGAAATGGCAGTGTTTTTAAAAGTATTGGGAGGGGGTGGGTGTCCCTGAACGTGAGGTGATGGAGGCGGCAGGCACAGCTCCCCAGGAGTTGTTCTCTCTACCCAAAGTTTCAGAAGGGGCTTGAGGAACCAATGATGGCTGTGTCCTGCATCACAGCAGCAACATGAGAAGAGACCAAGTTCTACAGGTCCTGCAGACCTCCCCAGGAGTTCAGGATAGCACCAGCTCATGGAAGAGGAGCAAAAGTGGAGTCTTCTGGCGTGAAGATCTCCTGTTCTACTGGTGTGAAACAGTTAACTGGAGACTTGAAGTCATGAACCACAGTTTCTAAAAGCCAAGGACAAAGAAAAATCCAATTTGAAGTATTTCAGATACAATTTGAAAAGCAAAGCACATCTCAAATCGGAGTTTATAAAAATCCCATGAAAATCACACATGTACTTCAAGTATATACTGCAATAGCTTCACAGATGCAGTATGTCTAAACGGAGTGTTTCCCCATATGATCAATGAATGCTGATTTTATAACACAAATAAATCCATAAATAATCCTTTTTATCCTTAGTGTATATTTAGATGAACATCAAGTCTCTCATTCAAAATATCCATTTCCCTTTTCTGCCTCATTTTCTAGGGGAGAGCAGAATTTGCCTACCACCAGAGGTGGTCTTGAGTTAGAGAAATATTTCATTCGTACTGACATGTCTTGAATTATTTCTAATGATTTTCTCTATATCATAATGCAATTACAGATGGCCCATGTACTCTGTGAGAATCAGTGATTATATAGGGCTCAGTGCATGCTTTTTGTGAAAAAACACTCTCCAGAAAGCTTCATTAATGTAATGTTAGGGCACTGTAATTTTGAAAGCCATAAAAATTAGAAGTCTATCATGACAGGACCAGCAGCTCCAGGCCTTCAGTACATACAGTTTGATAACAGGCTCCAACTCTGCCTTAATAGGTGCAGCAAGATCTGTTTGAATAACTTTTCAAGTGCCTTCCCTTTGCTTGTGCTGACAGAATGGACTCACTGTTTGTAAAATGATCATATAATCAAAAAACTGTGGTCTTTTCTGCCTCCTGGAGAAAAGTTCAGTATCAGCTTTCCATCAATCAAATGGCCAATACTAAACCAAATTAGCTATCAAAAGGCATCCTTTTGCAGTTGGTTGCCATCATAGAGAAGGTCTCAGCAGATGTGTCATTTTAGAAAGAGCTGGAAATAAGGAACTATAATACCATAGTCCTTCTGAACCTCCATTAGAGTCAACATGTTCCAATGTAATGAAACTCAAAATTATTTTATTTTTCCATTATTTACTTCCCAGCTGGCTTTAAAACATCTGCACATTCTATCCAGGGCTTGCTTATCTATAAACATGAAAACACTGTCCCTTTATCCTATAAGATTTGTTGATATACACATGTATTCATACGCACATACAGAACCATTGAATCAGAATTGTTAGGTTGGAAAAGACCCTTAAGATCACTGAGCCCAACCATTAACCCAGCATTGCCAAGTCCACCACTAAACCATGTCCCCAGGTGCCACATCTACACGGCTTTTGAAAGTTCAGGGATGGTGGTCCAATCATTTCCCTGAGAAGGCCTGTTCAGCTTGACAACCTTTTCCAAGAAGACATTTTTCCTAATATCCAATCTAAACCTCTCCTGGCACAATTTGAGGTTATTTTCACTTGTTCTGTTACTTGGAAGAAAAGGCCAGCCCCACCTGGCTACAGCCTTCTCTCAGGGAGTTATAGGGAGTGACAAGGTCTCCCCTGAGCCTCATTTTCTCCAGGCTAAACACCCCCAGCTCCCTCAGCTGCTCCTCATCAGACTTGTGCTCCAGACCCTTCTTAATCTCCACTGCCTTTCTCTGGACACACTCCAGCCCCTCAATGTCCTTCTTGTAGTGAGGGGCCCAGAACTGGACACAGGATTGGAGGTGCAGCCTCACCAGTGCTGAGTACAGGGGGACAATCCCTGCCCTGCTCCTGCTGGCCACACTGTTTCTAATAAAAGCTGGGATGCCTTCTTGGCCACCAAGTTCCTCCCCTTGTTTTTAGCATCAAACAAAACCTCTTTCATTTAGATATCTAAAATTTAAACCCTAAAATTCTGATCAGTACCTGCTACTTCTTTTCAGACATCTTCAGAGGATATAACATAATTTCTTAGTAAACAGATATTTGACATGTACAAGATCTGATGCAAACACCATTGATATGTGTGACATTTGAAGTACTCTGAGTAACTTTCAGGCAAGAGCTGTTAATTATAAACCCAGCTGCTGTCCTAAGATGAATATCTCATGAGGTTCCTTTTAACAACTACATGGCTCTGCTTTAGCACAGAGCACTGCATGAGAAGAAATTCACTGCATGAATTTATCACTTCTAAAAAAATTAAATTTTTTGACTGAGTCATGCTGCCCTAATATTTTCTGACAGTCTGGGCTCTACAGAACTAAGGAAAAGGACATCTCTCCAAAACATTTGCATTTCCATCAGTTATCAGGGGATATGGAGGAGCCTTCATCAGTCCCTTTCCAGCCTTTGTCTGGCGTCAGGCGCGTTGTCAGCAGTTGTGGAAGTAGAAATCTCTACCCCATATCAAGACTAACATGTTCTTCCCAACAAGCACATGTCTTGCTCTTGTGTGTGGTATGTTTAGCCTCCACATTCTTTTAACCTCCTCTGTCCCATCCTCTGACCCTTACTCTAGTTTGTGGGAGGGCAGGCACTTCAGTATCACGTGTGTGTGTTGCAAGCAACACACAAAGGTTTCATATTTCCAGGTTGTTACTGGAAAACACTCTAGGAATTGACCCAGATTGTAAATTAAATGGAAGAAATTTCCCATTGTGCCACTTCTGGAGGACCCTTATTTCTCACCTCCTGAGAAAGGCACATTACTGGGTATTTTCTCCATCTCAACACAACCTCTTTATTTGCCTTAACTTTCAGCCTGGCTAACAGAGCACAGCAAATGAGCCTTATATGATTCACACAGTGCTTTTCTAAGCATAAGCATCTGCTGTAAATTACTTACCTGAGAGTCTGAGACATGGCTCAAAGTGGCAAGGTGGCAGCCAGAATTACATTTCACTAATTAATTGGCTCAGAGCTCAGGGGCGGATGTGAAGTCATTCACGTGCAGCATTTTCCAGAGCTTTTATGTCTGTGTGTTCTCTAGACTTGACCTAAAAGGATCAACAGGAAAAGCAAATGCAGCAAACACCTCTCTCTCAGCACAACCCCACCCAGCTCTCCATGGTGGCACTGACCCAGAGGGAGAATCTCTGCTGGACACTGAGTTGTCCTCAGCTATTGGAAAAGCAGATCATTGCCAAGAGATGTGGAAAACAGCAGTATTTTGTCACCTCCAAGCAAGCATGGAGTAGGAACAGCTGAGAAATCTTTGCTTCTGGTGTTTCCCAAGTAAAGCTGGTGTTCCTGCTTCAGACTGTTAACTTTGCCACCAAATTGGGACAAGGAAACCCCCTTGGTATCAGCCTCAGAACTGACCTATCAACCACAGGAATCCCAGGACCTCTGGTCTTATTTCACTTGATCTGTTGCCACTGCAGCATTAGGATTCCACACAACTATTAAGGGAACTTTCAGAGCTTTTACTGTGAAATGTTTCATTGTTGTAATCTCTAGAACTCAAGCTAGATAGCAACTAAAGTGCCTTCCTATATATGTAGTCTGAAAACTTCCACCTGATGACCATAAGGATTTTCAAAATCTTATATTACATGTGTGGATCCAAGTAAAGATGATAAATATATTTATTTTCAATGGTATGATATAGCAACTGGGAAAAATATTTAAATTAATAGTGTTTGTATAATTTTAAAACCTCTGCTCCTCTTTCAGGAAATGAGAGCACCTGTATAAACATTTGATCTAGAGAAGTTAAAGGTCACATTACCACTACGTAGTCCACGGCCTCTGAAGGTTAAAATATCCTTTTACAAAAAAAATATCCTTGCCTTGAAGAGGTTGGGCAGGTATTCCCTTGGCTGCTGTTTCAACCTTTGGCCTCAGTCCTACAGGCACTTACACACATGCTCAATTATGGGCATGCAAGTGTCTCTACTGTACAGCTCAGGGGGGTGTTATGAGGTTCCACTTACTGGTGTTGTGGGGTGGTCTGGTGCTGTCATGTTGGACACTTGATGCTTCCCTGTTTTATTGGAATAACCATTTATTGGGATTGCTGTAGACCCAGAACCAGCCAGCACAATCCGCAGACTCCCTGCAACCCAAAGAACCCCCAACTGGTTCTGAGATGGTGCTTCAATGCCATTGACTCTTTCAGCACCTAGTTCTCATAGGAGATTTTTTTCCTAATGCTTTATTAAGGGTATCAGCTCTTTAAATGAAACATAAAGCACTGTAGTTGTAAAGTCATTTTGTGATTAGGTATTGAATACTCCCTTTTCTCATTTTTGTTTGATATTTTTGTTATTTCTTACTATGTTGATCTGGAGGTGTTGATTTTAGCTTCTAGCTGCATAGAAGCACCTTTGCAATGGTTCTTCCTCCTAGGAGTCATACATTACAAATGCCAGAGTGATTTTAGGAGTCTAGCTTCTAAGTGGCTTGGGAGCTACTGCACTCAAGATCCTTGGGTGTGAATTTTCAAACCTTATTAGAAGTCAGTTGATTGAGAATATCTTTAGATCTGATCTACAGTTTATTGTATAGTGTTTTCCTCTCAAACCATCTCATTTAACCCTTCTGGATACATTTCAGATACCTCATACCATCTCATACCTTCTCTTACAACTTTTATTTCCTCTTACACAGAGCAATAATAGAACTGTGATGTCTTACCACATTGCAGAGTTCCTAGAATTTAAGTGTTTGTGGTACCTACACTGCAGTTCATATCATTGCACTCAGCATGAGTTGAGCTTTCTAACCTTAGCAGTCAAGTTTATCTCCTGGCACACTGTGGCTCCGTGGCTCTAGCCAAGCTGTGTAGTCAAATATAGGCCAGAAAAAAAAAAGTGCTTCAATTTCATGGAGAGATAAAACTCACAGATGAAGTCATTCCCCCAATATTTGTAAGAGCCTGCTCTGATGCCTGGGAACTCACCACTGACATATTTTCTGTCTTTCAGAAGGGGATATCAGCCATCTGCAGTATAGGTGGGTGCCTACACTGGTGCTACCTCCAGTGAAGTTATATGCCATCAAAAGATTCCTGTTTTGACAAACAACAACATAACAAAATCAACATTTCTTGTAAAATTCCTGAGCATTGTTTCTCACATTTAGTCACACAGGTGAAATGAACATTTCTAAGATCCTGTTTGCAGATTGTAATGTTCATGGCTTGGTTGGAGTGTCTCCATACAGCAGTTGCTGAAGCAGCAGGACTATCAAGTGTTGGATGCTGCAGTTTTTGGGCTGTGAGTGCTGAATACTGCAGTTGCACTGTTGGACTGTGGAAGTGACATGACAGTCTTAAATGTGTAATGAAATGCTTCTGGGTGGGAAGGAGACAAAAGGCAGCTGCTCTTAGCTCTGCTGGTAATCTGCTCCTGGCTGTTGCTCTTCCTACTCCTTCTGCCATTAACATCTGCATAATATCTAAAGGGCTGATATATCTGCAGTATAAAATGTACTGGTGGTGTGAATTGTGCTGGGACTCTTTGCACCCATTACTCACTTCAGGAATGATCTTGCTATCTCTTTTGTGGTGTGTCTGCCACCTCATATTCATTGCCAAAAAAGAAATTGCTGACTGCAAACATCTGCCTATTCAGTGTTTCATTGATGCAGTTGACCTTTACAGCTTCACATTCACTGTATTGCTGCAGCAAGAATCATGCTGGTTTCTTCTTTGATATCAGGAAGGGGTAAAATCAAATTTTTACCCTTTGGTTATAGTTATATTATTTTGCATGGTGATTTCCTTCAGCAAGTGGAACAGTATGTCCCCAAAGAAATCATCAGTTACAGTATGAGCTGAGTTTTCTGGTTTGTAAGAATCTGGCAATGAAGATTTCCTGTAATGCTACAATTTGCATATCAGATGATGCCAGATTTAACTGCTATGTGCACATCTCAGTTTGGAAGGCACAGGCATTCCACAATGTGTAACATAGAGAACAATGATTTTCAATCATCAGTATACATATTTCTCACATTTTTCTGAGTTTCAGACATGAGCTAAAAAGATTCACATTCGCAGAAGACAACTGTCCTCTCCTGGATATGATGTTTTAGAAAGGATCCTCAAATATCTAGTTTATGTCTTGAAAACCCTAAATTGTTTGATTTGTTAGTGTTTTAACCGTCTTACAGGAATTTTTGCTTTCTTTTAGATGGGCAGAATTAAAGAATGGAATTAAGCTGATCATTTCATGAGGATATGAGTCCTTTTTTAAAATATGTATAAGAAAATATTAAGGGAAAAAAGGCACATTTTTAGCCTTCAAATTTAGTACAACCAGCAAAAAAAAATACACGAACTTCTGAATCTTGAAAAACCTTGGTCAGACTTCTGAAGTTCAGTATTAGCAGATCTATTGGTGTTTTTCATCTTCTGCAGAATTTAACTTGCATATTTATCATTGTGGAACCACTGAACCATTGAGCGTCAGTTTTCAACAGTACTGGGACAAAAAAAGGAGAAAATAAGTACAAGATTGTACTTGCAACTTTCTGTCTGTTAACATTTATCTCAGTGGCGACAGATCTTCTCTTCCTTTTGTGAGGGATTGATAACAATCAAGGGGTTGATTATAATCAGATAGATCAGTCTGTTAAGCATTATGGAAACCTGCTGGGTTTTTTTTATTCACAGTAGTCTCTCATTTGGTGACTGTTATTTGGTGGACAGGACCACAGGGAGTAATTTCTGTCACACAGTAATTGAGGAGAAAAACCTGCTCTTCATTAAAGTGATGTGGAATGAATTTTGTGGGCAATAATATATTTTTTTTGGTAGCTTCAGCAGCTTTTCTGCCATGTAATAGCAGTAGTGCCTTGAATAGTTCTCCGAGCCACAAAGCCCTTGATTCAACCCACAGCTGTACCTGCTGCTCCAGAACATCTTTCCAGGTACACTGAATCCCTATCACTAATAGCTGGGAACTGCAGCACTTTGTTTTCCTGATCGTGTTGTCTGTGCACTATATTCTCACAGAGGTCAGGGTAAAATTTTTTCCATGTTGTGGAAGCACAGTCACTGAGCTGGAAATGCTGGTTAAGAAGGGATGGTGTACTTTGTTGTCATGGGCTTTCTGATTTTGCAAAAGGGGGCAAGTTTTCACAAATGCTAAGCATAAATTGTCTTGTAAACTGAGCCTTTCAGAAGGTCCTTGCTCTTGAAACTCTCAACTCATTGCTGTTTTTGAAAATCAAAACCAGCCTTTGGCTCAGTGCTTTTGAATCTTGGACATCTGAAATTAGGTGCCTGATATCAATTATCATGTGAGATTACCATGACCTGGAAACCCAGGTAACTTCAGGCACACCAGGACATCCAGCTAGCCAAATGTCACATCTGTGCAGAGGCCAAGCTCTCACACATTCATGGATAATCCACGGGACCAGGCACACAATTCCATGGCTCATAAAGCTTCACTTTGAGAGTCTGTGTGGTAGCAGACCTGGGCTTGCACATGAGACTGCCCCAAAGGTACAAACAAAGTGGAAACTGGATTTAAAAGAAGCACTTCCAAATGATTTGTCATATCCCAGATGGCTGGAACCATGCATTCTCTCAGTAGCATATTGGAACCTATCTAGCAAAGGACAATGACAGACTAACAATAATAATACAACTAATGAAAAGCACATGCCCTAAGCGGTGACAATAGATTAAAGATAATTTTGCAGATGTCTCCTTTCTTATGTTAAAACCTTAACACAGTTTTAACATAAAAAAGGAGTAATTCTTCCAGTTACATGATTCCACATGGATGCATCTGGAGAAATATTTCTTGATGTCCAGAAGAGCAGATTCTTTGGTGCATCTCCAGCACAGCTCCATTCAAGGGAGATAAGCCAATTCACAGCACACTTGCAGTGCTGAGCAGGCAGTCAGAAGTTAACAGCAGATAAAACACTGCTGGTAATTATCAGTTTGTACTCTCAATTGCTGGCTGCAGGTGGTTTGCCTAACCCCACTTCCATTCACATCAGGGAGAACAGATTTGATCCTTTTACTTCCAGTGGAACTGCAATTTATTAGGACTGGAGGGCACTCAGCACTTCTCAGCAGGGCTTCCCTCCTTCATCACAGCAGTACCTTTGTCTGCATCCTCTCTTCCAGGAAGCATAAAAGGCTCAGCTAACCTTGCTGGCAGCACTTGCAGGATGAACTGTGTGGCTCTAGGGTTTGTCAGACATGTACTGAAATGTTGCAAAATGTGGAGCTTTGAAAAATGTTTTCCTAAATATGCAATTGTAGTGGTGACAGCTTCCTAGAGACATATTTTACAATGTTATGATGTCTTAGTGCTTTGTACCCATTTTTTATGTGTAGCTAAGCAAATTGTGATGAAAGAGGTTTAAGTGTTCATTGGAGAATAGGTCATTTTAAGTACATCCATATTTATGATCAAGATGTATAGAACTGCATTGTTTCTGTCTGCATAGCTATTTTTTGTCTATAATTGCCAAAATACAGACTGACAGGTTTTCATTTCAGGTATAAACATCAATGGAGCAACTAGTCTGATTTACTTTTTAACAGCTGAGAACTCAGGATTAAATGCTTTCTGTTGAATGTTTTTCTGTTGGAAATGTTTTTTCAAGACAGTGACTTTTCTGCAGAGGTCTGACTGAACATGAAATTTGAACAGTTTTTTCAAATGCCAAATGATGCACACTTCAGGAGTTCTTTATTAAAATTTGATTGAATGCATAAATAAATGTCCTATATGAAAAGAAAACATCTCTCATTATGTGTAGCTTGAAAACCTGTATTTTATTCAAAATGCTTTTGTAGTTAAGCTACAAATAAAGTACAAATACAAATATTACTTTAATTCCTAAATTCATAATCTACTTCTGTTTGGTTCAGGTGCAAAGTACATGTAACCTTAGACTGTGTCGTTTCTGAGTCCTGGAGAGATCTATCAAGCCAAGCTAGAGGATGTTTAGCAGCTAATTTTGACATTAGGAGTATGTACTCTCAACTAGTTTGGAACAGACAAGTTGGTGTTTTATGGGGATTCAAACCGATTGAACTTTCTATTTTAAATATCAGACATAAATCTGAAGGGAACTGATAAATGTAATATAAAAGCCTTATCTTTATGATCAGCCCTTTCCTTCACATGAAATTATTAGATATAGCAAAGCTATGTGCCTCTTAGAGCCACCCACTGCTGTTCATCCAGAGACCTGCAGGACCTGGGTCACATATGACATATCTGCTGCTTATTTTATGTGCCATGTACCACAGGAGTGGTGAAATGAATGACATATAAATGACATAATTCCATAGATATTTACATATATTGGCTGTTTTTATATGTGTGTCTGTGTGTATTGATATTACTAGTTATTACACTTAAATAGTATTTCAACTGGTAATAATTGTTAATGTTAACTACAGGCCAGCTTTATGACACTGGGCTGTAGATCATGGGTGCTTTTTAAAATGCATGAGTGCAACCAATCACTGTATGTGCATGTGGTGCTTGGGGTGTTAAATCTATTGAGGTGACAAAAGCAAAACTCACGAGGAAATTGTTGAAAACTTCAACATTTAATGGGTGGAGTTATCAGTTTCTAGTTAAGAGATTATGACACTTCGCAACAGACTAGGAACATCCAAATATTTAATTTGGAAGTGCTGTAAAATAGAGCAGAGGGTTATTTTATGTTGGCTGCTTTGTGGCTACTAATCTTTTAGGCAAGATATTGAACCTTTGAAATCATCTAATGTAGGCAGTGGGATTGAGAGGAAATTACAAGCAGCTCCCCAAAGCCTCTGATCTTAGGTTAAATTTCATCTGCCATCTACTTAATGAAGAATTTCTTTGGGCCACTGAGCTTGTGAAATAAGCACTGATACTTGGAATCAGTCAGGAAATGTCAGCAGTATCCTAGAAGACATGGGAGATGACTGGTTTCAAGTGGTATCAAACCACTCTGAACCCCTTTTGAAATCTTGCAAGAAACACTTGCAAAACTGTTCTGTTCAGGAGTGACAGTGCTGTACAATGAATAAAATCCAGAAAAAAAAAAAAAAAAAAGGAAATCACAGCAGCCTCATATTCCCTCTGGGACACAAATTCCTAGGAGAGGGACTTCTGTAACTCATACAAAAGAAATTTCCATAGAAAGAGGGAAAATCTAAAAATTGTCCTCAAGTTTGAGCAACACTGTTTGGAAGCTCCCACAGGGTGTGCAATAAAGAACCCTGAGAAAAAGACCCTTAAGGCTAGAGCCAGAGGAATTCCTCATATTGGAAAAAAATTGCATGGAAAGTCCCTTCAGTGATGGGACAGGAAAGACAAATATTCAGTGGAGAACTGTGACTGAATTTCACTGCAATTGTAAAATCCTTCCCTTTTATTCAAATTCAAACAAGTTTCCAGCTGGAGTCCATCAAATTGGAAAATGGATACAGTTCAGAAGAAGGTGAGGAATTATGGGACTTATAATTTTCCTTCCTGAAACTTCTAAAATTTTTTTTCCCTCCAAGAACTCATTTGCTTCCTCTTGTTAGATGATAAAGTTTGAAACAAAAAAATACATAGGAGAAAAATAAAGGGAGAAGGGTAAATTGGAAAAAAAGTAATCTCCAGTTAAACTACATCTGCTGTTTTCCATTTATTTTCAGGTTTCCAGACTGGTATTGGGAAATCTTGAATTTGCTCATTCTGCCAAAGGGATCACTTGGATATCTTTGAAAAGAGATTTACACATATACTTAGAGGAGGCATTTCGCAAAAGAGGAATGAACATGGAATTGCTATTGCATGTGTGTGCACACACAGCACGCAGCTCCTGAGTCATTTGCAGTGTCCATCTGTTTGGAAGATGATTATCTGCCACTTTGGTACTCTCCACTTGTGTGCTTTGTGTTTGTGTTTATGGAAAATGCACAGTACTGACAAACACATCATTCTGTTTATCTGCACAACATAACACAAGATAAGAGGATGCAATTCCTCATTGTGTCCTGGTAATACAGAGGAAAAACTAGGAACAACTAACCTAATGTAGAGACTAATTCTCAAGTAAGTGAGCAGTCTGGAACTCCTGTAATGGCTCAGGGCAGTGCCAGCTGCAGTGGAGTGTGCACACTGTTATAAAAGGGGTGTGTGTGTCTGTGTATGCAAACAGATGTGGTGTGTGGAACCATCCATCTGCAACTAGGGATTATCTATTGGATACCAGGATTGAGGTTTGCCTTAGCAAACCTTTATGCCTTAGCATAGGCATTTAGTCTAATCTGAAATACTCCACAATGTCCTGACATCTGGATGTGATTGGCAGAAGGAAAAGTGTCCTCTGACACTCAACTTCCTTTTGGGCCAGTGGGTGGAAGTCAGATTGGAAACCCGTGGCCATATAAACCAACATGTTTGGTTGACTGAGTTATTCAGAATATGACTGTAAAAAACATACAGATCTAATTTTGACATTACTGTGTTAACCTGCTAAAATCAGTGATGCTTCTCTAGCAAGTACAGATTATTGTCTTCCACCTTCCACTTCATGGTATTACATTCTCTGTCACTAAACTCTACGTTTGATGGAACAAATACATGAACTTGTATTTAAATACTATTTCTGCCAAAATCCCTATAGAGGACTGAGAGGAAAAATGTAGGCTTGTCCCATTTCCAAACAAGAGAAAGGAAAGTGAATAATACTAGGAGAAATTCCTTAGGACAAAAGTTTTAAACCATTTGCCAACAATAAAATACACAGGTAAAGAAATGCAAGAATTTAGACCAAAGTGTTTTTGTTTTCAAATAAATATTTAGTGTTAGACCTGCACATTACTGGTAAGTTACCATATCCATGAACATTGGGGTAGCTTGGAGACTTCTAATTTTAAAATTGTGCCTTGGAAGCCTATCAGACTGAGGGAAATGTGCTTGCTGCTACTGATTAGGAAGGGCCAATGTGTCATCTCAGCCCTGCTAGCTGCCAGCCTTACTCCAGCAAGGCAGATATTGGGAATGCTTTCTGACAGTGCTATATGAAGCTGAGGAACTCCTTCTGTGACTTATCTACTTACCAATTATTACTTTACAAATTCTAATCAAGGCTTTGTGACCTGAGATTTGCTCAGAAGTGCCTAGCTAAGGAAATAAGGCCCCAGTGAGGATGAGAGTTGAGCTATGGCTGTGGTGACAGCTGTGTAACTCAAGATGTCCTTTATTCGGTCAGTGATGTGCAGACACTTCTATTCACACAGCTACTGTCATTGTTAGGCAATAGAAAGTGAAAAAGCAAATAAAACTTTAAAGGTGCTTCATAGTCTGAAGAATTACCCAGGAGAACCGAGTAGTAATTCCGTATTTCTGAGAAGAGTTTGCTACTTTTTTCAGAGTGGTTTCAGGAGCCACAACATCTGTGACTCCCAATTCTGCAGTATTCATGGAGTCCAAACATCTGCTCAAAACTTTCATAGGCTTGTGTTGCTGACACCAGGGAAGTGGGCAGAGCTGATAATTCACTCCAGATGAAAACCACTGGTTTTGTTATCTCTCATGCAAATTGTGGCACTGGGGAGTAAGGAAGGGATACCAAGTGTAGTCTTATGATACTGCTCATATCTTTGAAAGTCATTGCAGCTGTGATGGGAAACCCTGGAAGAAGTACAACATGTCATCAGAGAGGAGGAGTCACTGGAAGTGCTGCATGCCAGAAAATTTGACATTTCCTCTCCAGCTGTTCAAGCCATGGATGTTTCCATGAAGAATAGCAAGATTTACTGGCAGTCTGTGGTCACATCACCCAAGAATTTAATCTCTGAAAAAATCCCCTGTGTAAATTCTAGGCAATCTCAATTCTCAGATCTTTTTTTTTTCTCCTGGAGCATTATAAGAGTATATCTGAAGATTTATGACTTTGCAGACAGAAGATAAAAGGGGATTCCAGCAAGAACTTCAACATCATCTGTTTAAACCCAGGAGTAGTGGACTCAAATAGATTAGCCATGATAGTTAACTCCAGAGCCTCCCAAGAAGGTGATGTATTTTCAGAATTCCCAAACATTAACTCTGATGGACTTCTAAGAGAAAGTTATTTTTTCTTTATTGAAATATCTTTAAATTTGCCTTCTTTTAAAGCCAAGTGTAACAGGACGTGGTGCTGAGTGTTGCCAGGAACTGACCACCTGCTCCCCAGCACTCTCTGTGGGAACTGGAGTAAAAAAATAAATTGTCTGCCAGACCTGTAGACTTTAGGATATAATAAACTGGACACATCAAGGAGTAGTGCTTTTGCTTTCAGCTCTGAATAACAAAAAGATGCTTAAAATTAAGATTCAAAACCCATACTTAAGGCCTACAGGGATTGTGAGATTGCAGAACTAGGTGCTGCTGCATCTCGACAATGTATGAAGATCAAAGGCAATTACTTCAGCAACCAAGCAGGGATTTAGAAATCCTCCTTTTAGCATGTACTTCCGAAAATCTTGGCCTGTGTTAAGTATAACTGAAAGGAATGCAGCTTTGCAAAACAGAAGTCCTTGCACATGGGAATATTACTTTCCACATGCAAACAATGTGTGTACTACACAATGGTGTGTAGTCACTTGATCAATGCAGGGGGTTTTTTGGTTGGTTGGTTGGTTGGTTGGTTGGTTGGTTGGTTGGTTGGTTTGTTGGTTGGTTTGTTGGTTGGGTTTTTTGGTCAGAGCATCAGTAAATTTCATCATGGATTATCCTACGTATTGTGTGTTAGACACCAGGAGTAATTATTTTTCACTCTTTTTGCCTCTAGTCAACTCCCAGTCGAAGTTCTACATCCAGTTTCCAAGCCCACATTTCTATGAAGGGGACAAATTTTAGATAGTCCAGATAAGGGGAGCAAGAATGACAAGAGTCTTGAAAAACATGACCTTTGAAGGAAGGTTTAAGGGACACAGTTTGTTTAGTCTAGAGAAGCAAAGCCTACATGATAAAAGCTCTCTGATATATTTAAAGCTATTATGAAGAAGCCAGTGAGAAATTGTTCTGTGAACATTTGGAAGCTAGACAAGAAACAATTGACCTTTCAGCAAAGATGATTCAGGTGATATTTTAGGAGAAAAAAATTTATAAGCACAATTAAGCATTGCAACATGCTACTGAAAGACACAGTGAAATCTGTAGATTTCATGACAAACATCTGTCAGAAATGGTCTTGGCAAGTAGGAGATTTGGCATCCAAGTGAGGGGATTTCTAAAGCCCCTTTGAAGTCCTGTTCCGGTTTACTTTCCTGTGCCTATAAATTTTCTTTGTGCATGTCTTTTGCTTCCACGCTGGAAGAAATATGATGGTCTAAAACTCAGTAATTGGTGCCTTTGGATAGCTTCAATATTCATGTGTTCAACTCCTGATGTGTTTCCTCATCTGGTATTGAAGTCATCAGTGGACAAGGTGAAGGGGCAGGAGCCTCCTGGTGTCTTAACAAGCCCTGGACCATTTTGTGTCAGCCCCTGAGCCACCAGAGCCCTTAAGGCTGGGTGCCAACAGGTCCCTTAAGGCAGTTTAAAACAGTTTTTAAAAACCATCCTACTTTCATGTGTGCTCCCCACAGCCTAGTGTAACAGAATGAGTCTCTGGAGTATGAGAAACAGAGCTACTGCAGATTTTACTGTACTGAAAGAAAGCCAAAATGTTTCATTTCTTCTTGTAGGAGAGTGTGATTTGAGACGATGGGGATGGAGGGGACTCAGATACATAATGCTGAAGATGTGTGGGTTTTTTTACCTCCATTAGGTTTCAGTGGCTCTGTGACTTGCTAACAGCAAAATGCCAATGCAAACTGCTTTTTAGCTTGCTATGGGATGGGAATAATAGGGGAAGATCAGTACTTATGTTGCTTTGACACTCCAGATGATTCTTTGAGGCTCTGAAAAGGTCAATGACAAACAAATGCTGCTGGTTTGGTTTCACTTGAAGCTTCTGCAGAATTTGAACAGTGTAAGTCAACAAAACAACATATGTTTTACATGAAAAATCTGTTCTCATAATAGTTTCTTTTTAATAAGGAAAATGACCCATTCAGGAAAATTTTCTGACATTGTCATGTCTTCTAAAATTTTACTAAAAAAAATTCTAATTTTCTCAATTTATTGTTTTGTGACTATTACTGTATCCTTCCCTCCCCCACCTTCCCTTTTCCTTCATATTGTATATCTGAAAAGCAGGAGCTTTTCAGACCCTGCAGTACCCCGGCAATGGCTGGTGGGAAAGCACGTGCGCATAGGTGTTACTTATAAGGATACCACCTAATCCCCTTGGTCCTTTAACTGGTGGGTTATGAGCATGTTTTTTTGAACTTTTCAACTCCTCTCTTATATCTTGTTTCTGTTATTATTCCTGATGTAGAGCCAGATTGCATGCTTTTATTTTTTGCTTTTTTTTTTCTGTTTTTGCTCTGTTGGAGGATATCTGGCCAAGGAAAATGTATGTTTTGCTCCAGTGGATTTTATTTTTTTTGATGACAGCACCTCTGTGTCATTTGGTCTGATCAGCCTGGAGAAGAGGAGACTGAGGGAAGACCTCATTGCAGTGTGCAGTTGCTTCATGAGGGGAAGAGGAGGGGCAGGCACTGATCTCTTCTCTGTGCTGACCAGTGACAGGGCCAGAGGGAATGGCCTGAAGCTGTGTCAGGATATGTTTAGGTTAAATATTAGGAAAAGGTTCCTCACCCAGAGCATTTTGGTCCAGTTTGGGCACTGGAACAGACTCCTCAGGAAGTGGCAAGGGACACCAACCCTACCAGAGCTCAAGCAGTGTTTGGAAAATGTTCTCAGGCACATGGAATGGCATTGTGCAGGGCTGGGAGTTGGACTTGACACTTGTGGTGCCTTCTAGCTCAGCTTATTCTGTGAATCTGTGATCCTGTGATTCTGTCTCAGTCCTCCTGGATCTGATCCTGGCTTTGTCTTTCTTTGATTCTTCAAGAGCTGTGTTCAGATTTACCTCTGTTGAAAGAGCAGTTACCCTGAATGACACATGGCAGTGGCACCTCACCATTTCTCTGGAGCTGTATGAGACAGGATTCAGAAACACAGCCTGTGTGTTGGCCTCAGATCTGAGTCACCTACATCATCCCATCATCCCATCATCCCAAATTTTGATGTGTGTTGTCAGTCATGGTGCTTTAAAACCTCACTGTCAGGTACTTGGGGGAGTACACAGCAATACAGAACAGTTTTGTGGGGTTTTTTGTTTTGTTTTGGGGGTTTTTTCTGTGTTTTCTCTTTGCAGTCAGATTTTTTAACTATGCCCTCTTCTTTCCAATAGCTTTGTTATCCTTGTTTTGTGCTAAAATTCCCACTTAGCAGTAGTGGGTTTGGTTTTTCTGTGTTCTGTGGCCTCTTGCTGTTACAAAATAAGGTTACAAAACTTGCTCTCAGTTTCCTGGCCATAGCTGATTTCTGCAGGCTGCCAGCAGACCACTTTTCCCAACCAGAGCTGTAATCTGCTGCAGCAGAATTGCTTCCTAACACAGAGAGAGTGTATTCCAGTTCTGATATCTCACAATATCTGAGATTTCAGAAATCTGTCAAATCTTTGCTTTTACTGCAAAACCTCTTTGTTAATGCATGACGCATGTGTGGTTTGCTTTAAGCTGAGTATTCAGGACTACTGAGTGCACACATTCCTCTATTTTATGATGCCAAATTTTAAATTTGGTGAGATTACTGCTAAGCCACCATGGAATGAAATCCTGTCTTACACATACATCCTGGCACCATCTACATGGGGTAAAATATAATGTCT
Source organism: Calcarius lapponicus (assembly GCA_039654755.1). Taxonomy (NCBI): domain Eukaryota; kingdom Metazoa; phylum Chordata; class Aves; order Passeriformes; family Fringillidae; genus Calcarius; species Calcarius lapponicus. The sequence continues at coordinate 145,286,305 of CM077464.1, forward strand.
TAGAGTAGGTTTTCTTGTAAGATGGCCAGGCTTGGACTTTGAATTGTTTCAGTTTGTAGAACCTTGTCCTGGACAGAGCCTTAATCGTTACCCTAAAGCTCTCAGCAGCAGCAGCTCTCAAAGGCACAAACCTCAATTCCTCTCTTGGCCTCACATAAAATGTGTTTGCATAAAATGTGTTTGCCTGAACATGCTTGTGGTTGACTTTTATACAGCATTTTATAAAACTTATGCCATCCACCCAAGGTGAGTAGAAGGAATCCTTCCATTCTAAATATGGCCATGGATATCCTTATATCCTTATCCCAGTATCTTTCTGAGTGTACTTCATTTATCTCTTGGTGGATGCCATAGCCTGACTTTATTTAGCCCCTCATCCTACCCTCCACGTTCATTCAAGCTGTTCTGTAAGGCTGTGATGTTTTATGCTTTCCTTTTGATCAGATTTACTCTTCCAAGTATCTGTTCTGTGGTCTATGACTTTCCCCATATTTGTTCACTCTGCTTTAACTGTGTGAAGGCACCTGCACTTTTGGTCAAAGTCCATGCAGTTGGCTGCTCCTGCTGGTTGCTTGAATTGTTTCACAGTTTCTCATCCAGGTACTTCCCAATTGCTTGTGTCTTTCAGAATTTTCTCAGTCTTGAGCATTGATGGCCTCAGTCCTTGGTGATCTTAGTCCTGGTGGACTTCAGGTCCTTGGTCTTTTTCCTGCCATTTGCTCTCTGGCAGCTGGTGTGGGTTTGCCAGCCTGGTCTGTCCTTGCCACATCATTCACCACAGACCAGCTGTGAAATCTGACTGACTCCCACTGACTGACTGTGCAATGTTTTCTCATTCTTTCACTCTTCTTCTGGAAGAACCCTTGATGGATTCTGGATTTCCAGTGTCGCTCTCTTTCAATGGGGATTTCTTGCCTGGAGTCTGTGCCTGTCCCTTTACTGTCAATGTTAAGTCCCTTGGTTTATTTTGGATTACAGGACCTTACAGCCTAGTTCTGCTTGCTTTCTCAGTCTCTCCAGTAAGATAAATTGTGTCCTGTCTCTTTAAACTGAGGAGTTTAAAACTAGCTTTTATAACATTTCACTAGGTATGACCATAGCAAATATTTCCTCTTTTAAGCACAAATAAGTCTCTAATTCTGTTTTGCTCTGTCTCAGGGTCAAAGTTTCACAATGAGCTTTACTTACTGAAATGCTGCGACCTTGATTGATGAGCTTTGTTCCCATATGCACACAGAATCCTAGTATTTCTCCAGACTCTTCCTTCCTCCAACACCTTTTCCCACTTTCCATGCAGGGGCCTAACCTCCTGTCCTGTTCACAGTCTGCCTATGACTTTTATGGTGGATGTAAATGAGCCCTTTCCTGAAGAATGTTCTGTGTTTGTTTCATGGAAAATAAAATCTGTAATAACCTATTACATCAAGAATACAGGAGCCTCCTGTGGGAACTGAAGAATCAAAGTTGCACTGAGCTCTGAATTGTCACTTCATTTGAACATGATAATGCCCAGTTTCTCAATCTTTCCTTCTGAATTCAGTGTATCCTCCCACACACTCTCGTGTCTCTCAAAAGATGTCCCTGTGCCATTTATTTCCTCCGTCTTTTTATTTCCCTTTCAAATCTCAGTGGTGAGAATGAAAACAAAGGCTTTTCTAAAAAAAATAGAATGTTTTCCAACACTTGCACTTGGGCTTGTTTAATTTAATTTGCATTTCAAGCCCAGAAAACTCCTGTGACCTCAGATGTCACTTGTGATTTTGCTTAAATCTGAGCACATATTTAAGTGCCTGCTCAGAAAATCCAGTTTTAATCGAGACACATGTGCATTGACTGCATAGAAGAGACACAACTTCAGGAAAAATACTCAGGGATGCAGACATGCCTCTGAAGGGACTTTTTGCAGCAGGTCCCAGAGCCCAAGTGAGGAACTCTTGTAGTCAATAGGACACTGTTTAAGTGGGGGGCTTTCCCATAAAACATTTTATGCAGGACTAGGGCCTACATAAACAGCAGAATTTTTTTTTCTGCATTAATATTTCATGACAATGTATTCCCAGCAATGGTTTCAGAGAGTGAACAGAGCCAAAGAATGAAACAAAGTATGCCCTTGATGCCTCTTTGCTGATTGGAGACATAGGAATGGGTGCTGATATCTGGGAGACTGTCAAGCATGCTTCCAACCTGAGGTGCTCCCCGATTCCTGTGTGATCAGAAACAACTAAGCAGATCTTCTCTGCTGGTACTCCAGTACTATTTAAATTACTGGAACTGCACAGGATGGTTTAAATTATCTCTGAACAATAGAGCCTATTCAGGCTTTTGGTGAATCCCCTAAATCCTCTTAGTCTGGTTATAAGGAGACTATATTTGTAAATGAGTTGATTTTCCTGCTGTTTTTGAAATGGTATTAACTGAAAATACTTTATAAGTCTTTATTTTACTACAGGATTGTAAGGGGTTTCTTCCAATTACCAACTCTCCATTAAATATTTTTCCTAAAATTGCTTGCCTAATTTTGAATTCATGCTAATGAAATAAAATCTCAGAAGTACCATCTGCTAAAGCAGCTGATATACATCAGTGGAACAAAGTCTGACATTATGCTGGACAGAATATGAATTCCTGACTGGGCTCTGTGTACTTTAGTTGCTCTGCAGGCTGCAGAGTGAGTGACTGCCTGTTCTGACTTAGTGGTATGGAAGGTAAGAAATGGGAAGGTTTCCTTGAGCTATGGGTTCACTTCCTCAGCCTCTCTCCTAGCTGAAATGTAAGGAATATGTACCACATGTTAGAAAAAAGTGGGATCCTGTTGTTCAGCATGAGTATTGTCACACTGATAATGCCAACATCTTATTGAAGAAAACTGACCAGTGTGAAAGGCAGTGGCTATGTGACCATCTAACACAGGAAGTCTTAGAAGTCAAGAACATGCAGAGAAGTAAAGGATACCTACATACAATGGATAATTCCTCATGCAAATTGCCAGTTTGTCAGTTGAATTATTGCTTTTATGTGCAATTATTTGAGTAATTTTAACTGAATTGAAAATAAAACGTGTTAAAAAATATTTTTTCCCTGCTCTTTTTGTCCTGTGACTAAAAACATGGACAGCTGTCCAGTTGTCCTTTGCCCCAAAGTTGACTATGTTTCTGCTCTTGTTGGTTATATTTGGAAAATGCAGAACCTAAAGGATATCAGATTTCTACTTAGGACAGATAGTTGGTAAAGCAGAGAAAAAGACTAACAACAACTGTCCTCATTTAATTCTTTTGTTAGAGAAACCTATTGTGTCTAGTGTGAGCAGGAAAATAAAGTGAGAGCCCACATGGAGGTTGCTGTGGATATGAAATAGAGGCACAGAAAATTTGGGAGAACCAACCATATGTCAAAGGTTCTTTATATCACTTGCAATTTCGCTGAGTGAAATATAGAAATATATTTTAGACCACTAGAGCACCCATTGCTTTCTGCCATGCTTTGAGCATGACCTGAAAATCATTACCTACAATGTGAGGGACTCCCAGATGCTTCTGAGGAGGTTCCACTTTCTCTTTTACTCTTCCTTCATTTGCTGTTACTGCTCTGAGAAGACAATCTTTCAAACTGCAGGTTTCATCACTCATATTGTAACCACAGTGGGAGGTTGTCAGTGGTTGATGCTGCTGAAATCTTCAGTCTCTTTGAGAAGACCTTGGAGCTCTTTGCAGCTGTGACGAAAGGCACAGCAGAGAGTGGAGATGTGATGCTCCTGCCCAGCAGCTGCTGATACTGCTGTAAATTCTTACTCTGCCAGCAAAGCCTTCTTCTGGAGACATGGCTTATGTTAGCAAAATTTATTCTGAGATGTGCTTGTCACCTCCATAAATACATTTGCTATGCTACTATAATGGCATAGATTTGGGAAGAGGGAGAGATTATGTTTACAGGTGAGGGTTTGCTGATATAAATGTATTGGGTTGAAGTGGTGAATGTCTTTGTACTAAGTGAGGGAATTAAGCTGGTAAAAACACAATGTCATTGTCAGACACAGAAGGCATTGGTAGTGCAGGAGCTTTGATTTCAGGACTGGAAATAAATGTACATACATATGTACACATTGATACATACATGTAGATATGTTTTACAATACTGATGTAAAAGGCAGTGGCTATGTGACCATCTTTATGTAATTTATATATATATGTATGTTTTCCAAACAATATCTATATCAAAGTTCATCTTGTGCTGTGACTTCCTTGAAATCATCCAGAATTACCAACTATTATGAAAGTAGAGAAATGGCATACACCATTAATTTAAATTATATATACATGTACGGGTTCACATCACGTCTAGATCCTGGAGGTGCAGTTAAGCACTGTAGTCACGCTCTGCAGGTCAAGCAGAAACACAAGACTGTTGAGTGCAAGAGCAAATGCTGAGCCTAGCCCCATTCTTGATAGAAGGGATATGTAGCAACGACAGTTAATTTTTTTCTTAGTTGAAGTTAGAGAATCAGGTCAATTCATATTCAGACACCAAAGACAGATAAAACAAATCAGAATAGTTTGGGAAATCTATTTATATGCACTATAGTTGGAGTCTGGCTTGGAGCTTTTGGGACTCTATCCTTAATTTAGGTTGACTTTCTACATAGTGTGGTCTTCTGGGATTCTGAATGACCATGAGAAATATGCATTTTCTAGTGACCCCTTATGATCCAAAAGACCATGTCATGTCCCATTTTGACATGAGTGCCTCGTTACAGAGCCCAGGAATGAAGGGGGTTTTTTGCCTTAGAGAGGACAGGGTGAGATTTTAAATGCTGCTGCAATTAGTTCTTGTTTGTTGCGTGCTCTGGCTGGGAACATTTACCGTTGTGCTGAGCTGCAGTGTCACTCAGTGAGACCATGAGATGTTTTATCTTCCCACCATCACCAATTCTTTGACATTGACTGACATCCTGAAACAAGGAGCAGAATGGCCAGACAAGAAAGTTGCTTATTGAAACAATGAGTTTCCTGAAATAAACAGAGCAGTTTTGAATCAGTAGGCCTGTTCCCTCCGTGGAACAATGCTGGGCATTTGCATCAGCTAAATGAGGTTAGTGTTTTGCAAAGTCTTACGGAAGTCTGTGTGTCACTATGGGCACTGGCAGATAAAGCCAACATGATAATAACTGAGGTCATGGAGAAGAAAGGGGAAGGAAAGTGAGATCTGAACCAGATATTTAAACTGCTGAGATAGTTATTAAAATGATGTAATTGCTCCAATATTAATTTCCCTTGCCTTCGCCCTCATATTTACTGCAAAACAACTTTTTGTTATCTAGTGCTTTTACTCATTTTCTCATACCAACAGAGTAGCTGCACTAACACCCTGAAGCTGCTCCAAGTGTCCTCAGAGTGGAGACAAATATATTCAGTCTTTAAAATGAAAGCCAAAGGCATGGCAGAGAGAAAAAAGGAACAAACTGGGAGAACCTTGTTGGGTTCCTTCCAAAGACAATCCCCAAACTGAAATTGTTTTATGAAACAGTGTGGCAGAGACCTGATAAAGCTTTTTAGTTTTGTTTCATGGCTGAGTTGCTCCTTGATGGCTTCTGGGAGATAGCCTTGCGTTACTTTCAAGAAAGAATAAATTCAATTTAATTTTCTTCATTTGTTGAATAGTAATTAAATTTGGTGTCCTTTTTCTTCCACTGTCTTTATGGTTGATGGCTGCTGAACAGTGGTACCTGTGCATGTGATAAAGTGTATATGTACTCTTTGCAATTGGTCACAGATATCCCAGACTAATGGTGCTCCAGCAGAGTCCTTTTGGTGGCACAAGTTTCCCATTCATGCCCTGCTCCTCCTGGCCTGTGTACACAAGCACAGACAGAACATCCTGGTGCAAACTGGTGCTCGTCTGAACAATCACACAAGCCAAGGCATTCTCCCCTTATACATTTGAGCAGGAGAAGTAAGAAAAAGCCCTGTGACATATCTCCCTAAAGCTGAGAAGGGATTGATGGCATGTTTGTTTTCTGAACACTTCTATCTATCTCACTCATTTCCATGATGTGAGCAAACCTACCAGCTGACAGATTTGGTGTTTGCCTCTGGGCTGTCTTTTCCAAAGGCCAAGCACCTCTGACATTGCATCCTCAGCTGCAATGTCCCTCCTCTGTGCCAAAGCTGGGAAGTTGGTGGCATTGGGTAATGTGTAAACTGCATTAGCCTGGAGAAGTCAGCACATACAGTACACAAACACAGTTTAAATACTTTGGTAAATCTCTGGGAATTTTTGTTTGTTGGTTTGTTTTTTAATGTAAAAGCTGGATGTGAGAGTCGAGAAAGTGCAACAGTGTCAGGAATTAATTTGCTGTCTTCAAGAGACAATTGGCCTTAATTACCAGATCCAAAGAAATGAAGTTAATGTGATGCAACAAGGAAATGCCAGGCTCCATTAGCAAAAGATGTTTTCAGTTAAATCAATGTTGTGGTGGCACAGTTGCGTGGGCTTACATGAATAAGCCCTGCTCTGGAAGAAAAACCTGGTTAAAAAAATCTCAATCCTGAAATCCTTGCTGGAATAAACTATGTTACACTGGTCTAAACTGTTCCTATGGGAAACTGTTCCTCTTTGCGCAAGTATCTGTGACTGAGAGGTGCTGTTTGGGTAGTCTGATGGAGTTCAGGTAGTAGCGACAACTTTAGGCCCTGATTTTGTGCTTCATCATTATAAGCAGAGCATTTGGCAAAAAATGCTCATACACTTGTAGAAAATCTTGAAGTGATTGCATGATAAAACACAAAGCTCTTGTGTTTCATAACATAAACTCTCTTGCAGGCTGGATAAGTATTGTTCAAAGTGTACTTAAATGCTTTTTAATAAATAAAATAAATAGTGGTAAATAATATTTTATATATTATATAAGAGTGGACATACTCTTATATACTTTCATATAAGTAAATACAAATATTATTTATACTTATATAAGTATTTTAAAATGTGGGAAGTTCATATTTCTTTTATGATGGAAAAACCAATGAGTGATATAATGAATCATGTTTTGCCAAGTCATTGAGTTATGTAAATTATTCCAATTTAATTATCTTTAGTCTTTTGTTCTGAGCCATAAGAAGTTAATAAACACAAAATAATGGCCATCATCAGGCTATAGAATTAGAGTAGGCAATATATTCTATTAATTGGATATATTTTCTTCCTATTTAGCTGTACAGCATATGTGATTGCAAAACTGGTGCCTTCCAAACATATTGGAATAGTCTATAAAAAGGATGTGGAGAACTTTAGGCCAGTCAGCCTCACCTCTTTCCCTTGGAAGGTGATGGAGCAAATTATTCTGGAAACCATTTCTAAACCTATGAAGGACAAGATGACTGGAAGTGGTCACTGGGGGTTACTGACTAGGAGGAGGAATCCTGCTCAATCTATCTGATAACCTATGTGAGATCACTCTTGCACTGGGTGAGGGGAGAGCGGGGGATGTTGTTTAAATTGACATTAGCCAGACTTTTCATGTCTCCCATAACATCCTCCTAGGCAAGCTGATGAGGCACAGGGTAGGTAGCTGCACGGTGAGGTGGTTGAAAAACCAGCTGAGTTTCCAGGATCAAAGGGTTGTGCTCAGCAGCCAAGTGCAGATGGAGGCCAGACACAGAGAGGTACCCCAGGGGCCAGCACTGCCAGTGTTCTGTAGCTTTTTCACTAATGGCCTGGGTGATAGGACAGCACACACCCTCAGCAAAATCACAGATAACACAAAAGGACTCTCCCTTTTGAGGCTGCCACACCAGAGACCGGTGCTGCAATTCAGAGGGTCCTCAGCATTCTGGAGAAATGCGCTGTCAGGAAACATAGGAAGTTCAACAAAGGAAAAAAACATGTCCTGTCCCTGGAGAGGGAAAAAGCCTCCTCAGACCAGCTGGAAAGCAGCTCTGCAGAGTAGCTCTGAGGATCTTGGTGAGCAGCAAGTTGAACAGTAATTTGTCCTTGTGCCTAAAGTTGCCAACAACCATAGGTGGTCTGGAGGGCCTATGGATTCCCCATTTGGGATTCTCCAATGGATTCTCACTGGAGATATTTAAAACCTGACTGGACACAGCCCTGAGCAGTGAGCTCTAGCTGACTCTGCTTTGAGCAGAGGGTTGGACTGGTTGATGTGCAGAGGTGCCTTCCAATCTCAGAGATCCTGCGATTCTTAATGTGGGAAGAAAAGCTGTGAAGTTGAACACTGAAAATACACAAAAGTACTCCATAATTGTGGTGGAACAGTGAGGATAGGAAACCTCACTTTTCATCTGACCACTAAGAAAATTCCCCTTCAAGGTGTGTATTGAGCAGAATCCTTGAGCTGATATGACAGCATTGTGCAGGATAGATTTCTATGTCTCTTAAAGCATGGGCATTAAAAACTTTGTTGGAGTCCAAACCACCTGAACCTGTACATGTGGAGAACAGCAGTTAATGTGCAGCTTCTGTATTTGTCCTGAATCTTACTTCATTTTCTTGCATGAGCTGTACAGAAAGTAGGTGTGTGGCCTGGCTTTTGCTGGGATAGAGTTAATTTTCCTCTTAGTGGTTGGTACAGTGCTGTGGTTTAGATAATGTAAGAATAATGTTGATAGCACTCTGATGTTTAGCTGCTGCTGAGCAGTTCTTACACTGCAAAGGACTTTTCAGGTTCTCACACCACACCACCAGTGGGGATATCCTCAGTAAGGATACTGAGGGTGCATGAGAAGCTGGGAGGGGTTACAGCCAGGGCAGCTGACCCCAGCTGACCAAAGGGGTATTCCATACCATGCTGTAGAATAAAATGGGGAAATCGGCTGGGGAGTGGTGATCTGCTGCTTGGGGATTGGCTGGGCACTGGTCAGTGGGTGGTAAACAATTGCACTGTGTTTCACTTGTTTTGTATATTTATTATTATTATTGTTATTATTGTTATTATTATTATTTTTTTTTATTCCCCCTTTGTTTTCTGTCCTATTAAATTGTCTCAACTCAAGAGTTTTACCATTTTTTCTATTCACTCCCCCATTTCACTGAGGGAGTGAGCGATTGCTGTGGGGTGTTTAATTGCCTGCCAGGTTAAACCACAACAGCATCATCCCTCATGTTCCAGTCTGGTCTTTAAGAAAGCTGGGTTTATCATACTAAGGTATAAATATACTGCCCTGAGTGTACAGTCTATACACAGAAGCTGGTGTTGTAATACAAAAACCACAGAGTTTACCTTTCCTGTAAGGACCTACTCTGCTCAACTGGCTGGTCACACCAGAGTAATGTTCACTGTTTACTTCATTGCTTGCCTAATGCATCAGGTCAAGTATAAGCCTGAGAAGGTAATAGGTTAAATTCTCCTTTCCAATGAAAGCAATGAGACCTTTCATAGTCATTTCAGTAAAGCCAAGATTTTACTCTGTCTATGGCATAACAATCTACAGGACCTTTAAAAGGATTCTCTCTAAAACAGCAATGATATCAACAGAACTCCAAATATTAGAAGAGATTCAGAGTCTAATTTATGCAAACAGTATTTTACTATAATTCTATAATGCCAATGACAGAGCTCTTTCATAACCACAATAACTTGGTCATCTCATTTTTCCCCCTTTGCTTATTTTGTGCATGTTTATAGATGTGGGCAGTTAGGGAAAATAATTTTTAGACGATAACAAAGCTGTTTTCAGTTAGTGAAACAGCAGAAAGTTACACTTCTGAAAAGGGCACTGTAGTGTCTTATTTATTTTTTCCCTGGCTAAAATGTGGCTCCATCACTCTTTTTTTTTCTGGTGGGATTTTTTTTGGTATTCATTTTGTGAAATAAAGTTGGCTGCATGCTGAGAATATGCACATTAATTTCAAACCAAAGTGATTTTTTTCAGGCTATCTATAAACCTGTCAGGATCAAAAACTATAGAGAAAAAATTATTTATCTGATGCTACATTATTGTATAGCTTTAGGCAAAACAGAATCTGTAGGATTGCAATCAGATTTGGGGAGGAGGTGTGCTTTGTCCTTGGATTTCCTTCTTCCCATGGAGCTTTCCTGCAAGTAGATATTTATCCTTTTTAAACAGAGTCCCTGCCACAATCTGCAGCTTAGCTGTAACTCTATATCTTTGTAGACTCTTCAAGGGTCTTAAAGGAGCCTCGGGTTTTTGGCTGCCAGTTCTTCCCTGCAGCTTTCTGCCTTCAGGCCTGTTTCTTAGGCTGTCTCCTTTGACCAATTGGAATTGCTGCAGAGGATTTAAATTTATCTTAACAGCTGCAGCTCTCTTGTCCAAGATCAAATGAGGGCTAACCAATTTGTTTTAGATTGGGAATCATGAACTCAGAAGGAAAGCATTTGAGAGAAAATGTGGATCAAAGAGTGGGCGATAAGCACAGTTGGCTCCCCCAGGTACTCGCCCAGCTCTGTCTAAACAAGCAGCCATGTGCAGCCAAGTGTTTGCCAGCAATCCTCTAGAATTTCTGGGATCTGCAGCATTTGGGGTAATTTATGTATGACTGCCTGTGTGAAAGAATACAGTTCCCTATGCTTTGGGGAAGTATTCAGTGGCAGGCAAAGAACCCTGTAGCAGAAATGAGTTAAGAGTTTCCATGCGCTTTGTTCCGTGCTCTCAGCCTTGGTGCAGGTTCTGCCTTCATGGGACACCTTTATCTTGTGTCACCACTCGGTTCCGGCCCAAGCTGGCCCCTGGTGACACAGCGAGGAGGGAGCCTGATGTGTCACAGTGACCCCTCATCTCCATATCTCTGAGCACTCTGTCTCCAGCTTTGCTCTTGCCAGCCTAGAGATATCATTACATGTTTCCATTCATTTCTGCTCCCACTCACTTTTGTAGCACTGCTCTGTGCTTCAGTTTCCGTAGTGCATCCTCTTGAGAGGACACAAAGGGTTTTTTCCTAGACACAAAGGGTTTTTTCCTTTGCCAAAGGGCATATAAAATGTAACACCATAAGCAGGAAATACTGGGCATGTACAAGTAATGTATCTGTGCAATACCAAGATAAATATTTTCACTACAAATGTAAGTTCTGTTGCTTAGTTTTTGCTTATTTCACATGGCACAGGGTTTCTTTGCATGTTGGAATCTTTTGCAGTGCAGCATTGCAGAAGCAGAGGCTTCTGCAATTGTTCAGTTGCCATTGGCACTTCTGCCCTGGCTTTGCTGCAGATTTTCCAGGCAGGTTCACATGGATGATGCTGAACACACTCATGTGAGTGACACCCTTGGGTTTTTGTCAGGGCTTTTTTAGACCCTATTGATCAAATGGGGGCTCTGTTGGACTCAGGTTTGGAGCTGGGTTTCCTTTTGGATTGGAGAATCGAAATATCCCTAAACTTGTTCAATCTGGAAAGTCAACACATTCTCCATCATCATTAAGATAGAGACAGCATTTTTTCCATTACATTAGGACTGTACTGGAATATATTTTTATATATTTTTATATGTTTAAATCACTTAAAATTTTGTGTGAAGTCCTTGAGAGGTGCCAGCCAGCACACGATACCAAAGAATAACTTTTGTGCCAAAATCCAGGATTGTTGTGTTGCAATCAGGAAATTGGTGTTTCTCCTGTTTTCTGGTGGCCTCAGAGGGGGTGTCCTGGAGAACTGGGAGCATGAGGAATCTGTCAGCATCCCTGACCAGCCTGAGCTGCAGCACTGCCCCTGCAGTGCTCAGCAGCTTGAGAGCAGTGGGGATGTGTGAGCTGCCAGAAGCTCCTTTCCAAAGGGACTCCTACAGCTGTAAGAGAGTTACCAGGGTTACCTCTGGTCACCCCTTGACCCTCATTTTTGGGATTTTAAGAAAGGTGTTGTCAGGGACAATAGAGCCTCTGCAAGATTTCTAGGGATGTTCTTGAAACTGAACCTGTCAGAGATCCATCAGCTGATTTGTCCCTGCTTGGTGCACATGTGGAAGACACCCCAGCAGCAGCAGGAGCAGCCACCTGCTGCTGAAAGTATTTGCAGAATGCCATGCTGGTAGGTCAACCCTGAGATCCAGTCAGGATGCACAGGAATTTTCCCCAGATGAGAACTGATGAATGGAGATCTCTGAGGATCATGTGATCCAGAAACTTTAAATTTCTTCCCCTTTGTGTCATTATTACCCTTCCCACAAAATTCTGTAATATTGGAGACATCATGCATTAATTATTTGGTCCTTGACATATTTCATTTATGTGATCACCAGTAGGATCTTCTTACATGAACCATGGATAATTGAATATTCTAGATACAGAAAATCTGGAAAATTAAGATTTTGTGTAGTGTTTACCTGAGTGTCATTAGTTTGTTGTGATGTGTTTTGATTACAAGAAGCATAGCTGTGATACTTCTTTCTGCATAAATGCATGAATCTGTATATATTGGTAGCTGCCTGGCATGTTGAACAGTTTTTTTAATGACAAGGTTTTAAAGACATGTATAAACAGAATTTTAAAACATGTTTGTTTTTCCTTCTACAGTTGCCTCATGACAGTGTTTGCATTGGCTTAACTGGTTCTGATCATACAGTCTGTGTAAGGTAATACCACCAAAATAGTCCTGTGAGCAGGCAGCTGGGGAATGGCCCCACATAGCTAGAGAAGCAGTAAGTTAGTAAAATCCATCCTTTAAAAGTACCCGAATTTGCAGCTTGTTTGTGGGATAGGTGAACAATGACATAAAGAAACTGCTTGAAACCTGTGAGCTCAGATATCAGACTGGAGTCAGATCTAAGAATTTCCAGTCTGCTGATCCAGTCCTTGAATCTGTTTTGCTTCCCTGTTGCTGGGAAGCAGATGCAGAGGGCATGTTCACACTATCAGATCACAGTCTCTGCCTGCTTTACACCTGGTCTCCTGCCTAAATGTTAGTGCATTCCTGAGCTTCCTTTTCCTGTCAACCAGCCTTCTTCAAAACAAAATGTAGATTTGCTTCTGGGGACTTTCTCCTAGTTTCTCCTATTTTCAACAGACTCTGCAGGTCACACCTGGGCTCCCTTTGCATGGCACAAACCTCCAGCACTTCCCACAGGTTTTGTACCCAAATCTGATCCTCTGAGCTTCCATGAGGGTAGTCTCACATTATTGTCCCACACTGTTTTAGACACTTTGAGAAGATTTCTTCTCCTACTCCATTGTGACTTGGTGTCCAAAGGAGATGCTCAGAAAGTCAGATTTAATGCAATGTGGACACAGTCAGTATTGGCTTGACAGGCAAAAATTGTTTTCAAGGATGGAGTATATAAAGTGTAGACACAGCCAGTTACCTGTGTCCACAAGTGTTATTGAAGGTTATTTCAATAATATTCAGATTCACATCTGAGCAATGCTGTTCTAGACATCATCCATCTTGAAAACTACGGCAGAAAATATCCACAATATCTCTTGGAGGGTGAGCAGTGTGGATCAGCTGGACTGAGAAATTAGCAGTGAATTTCAAAGTTCTGTAACAGCACTCTGCTGTCTGAATAAGTAACTAGATAGGAACTGGAGGGGAGGCTGTAACTCAGACTGTACTAAAATCAGACAGATTCTGTGTCCCAAGCTTTTTTCTCTTTGCAGTCTCTCTTTGCCAGCTTTTCCTTTCTGTTTTCTGACAACACCTCCATTCTTACTTTGGCCCTCCTGTTAGTGCTGCTCTGCTCATTCATGTGTCTCCCTGATTGCTGGCAGCAAAGTGAGGCTCAGTGGAATGGCAGTCTTGGTGCTGCCTGTGTGGTCAGTACTTGATCATCCCTCTGGTCCTGTCTGCTTTCCCTGGAAGCACAGTCCTCTACACCACAGGCTGAGCTGGAGGGGCGCAGGAAGGGAATATGGAAACAGCAAATCACCCTAGCAGATGGCAGAGCACCACTCAGCTGACAGAGAGATTCTGAACTATTGAGGATTATAATTTCTTCATTGTGAAGTGCCATATTTGTGCTGCTCCTATTTTTTTGGTCAAATATGCAGAGTTTGTTATTTAACTATCCCAAACACTGGTTGGACATTCAGATATTGCTTTTGTTCATTTATTCCCCGATTGTTTTATCATACACACAACACAAAGTACAGACATACAGAGATGGCAAAATGTTGTGTGCATGCATGTACATATGTAGACAGAGCTAAGGATATATCTGTGTCTATGTGCATATATACACAAACATATTAAGGGAGAAAAACAAGAAAGAGAAATGAAATGACCATAAATATTTCTTGCTTTGATTCTGAAGTATTAATGTTTTCCCTTCTTGTTTCATGATTTGAGACTGTGATACAACTTGGGCTGTATCTTTTGGCAACATTTTTCCCAGTGAAGACCGGGCTGAAAAAATAAAATAAAAGATAATTCTGCCTAACAGGAAGCAATAATTCACACTGATGTGAAGTTAAAGAAACTTCAGCCAAACTTGCTTCTACAAAATCTTACTTTCAACTTTATTCCTGGCAATCAAAGAGATTTGGCTAGCAAGTAACAATATCTTGTTAAATGTTTAGTGCTTAATTTCTGAAAGCAAAAAATGGGAATTTCCTGTAGGTAAAAAGACAGAAGAAGAGCTGTCCCATAAACCCAGTTATACTGACATGGGGATATGTTGTAAGATTCTGTGCAATGATTTTTCAGGGGATTTCCCTAATCTTTTTCTACAGTTAATCCCATGAGAACTCTCTTCAACATATTTAGAATAAGAGAAAACCTGCATAATTAAGATTGTGAAGTCAAAAACTAAGAATAAGGCAGAATTTATGTTGCTGTCACTAATTAAGTTATGTTCCATTGAAGTGGGCAATTTTTTTTTTTTCTTTTCACTTTTGGGAAGAAGTCTTCAATCCATGAAAGACTCAGCTTTGCAGAGGCTGGAAGGCTTGAGAAGTCACCCAAGCTGAGCAATTCCATGTCTGAGGCAACATCTGAAGGAAAAGAAATCAACACACTTCATTAAAGCATTTGGAAATAGAAAGGCTTGTTGGGGCAGGTGGGGTTCAAAGTAGGCAATACTTCCTAAATCAGGCACAGAAATGATGGTTTCCTCTTCTGTTGCTTCCTTCTGGTGCTCTGGTGTGTAGGAAAACCATAGTCCAAAATGCTTTTAGAGCCCAGGAATGAGGAACTAGCCACACCAGGAGCCTGGGGAAGCCAAAGAATGAGGTGACTTTCTGGTGGTTTTATAGTTCCCATCAGGAAAAACAGAAGCTCCTTTCCCACTTGGAGAATTGTGTAGGAGTCTCCTTGCAAAGGTAGACCTGAATATTGTGATTCACCTTCCAGGAAGGAAAATGCCTGGAAACAAATAATATAACCTCTGATTTAGGAAAAATATTTCAAATAGTCTAAAGTTTTCTTAACTCTTCTTATTAAACACCCCATTCTTTCCTAATTAATTTTTGAGTATTCCAGAATGTATTTAAACTGAAGCTTTCAGGACCTGTACTGTTGGGTGTATTTTTGTTTTTGGTTTGGTTTTGTTTTGATTTTGTTTTTGTTTTGGGTTTGTTTGTTTGTAGAATCTTTCCCTCATTGCTAGGAAAGTGTGGTGGATAGCAAAACAAGAGAATGTGAATCCTCATGGGATAAGGAACAAATATCTCCCCAGCCTAAGCAGACAGAAAGCAAGAACTGAGGAGAATCTGCAAGGGTTTGTCCTTAAATGTCTCTTTTGAATAGAGCCAAGCTCCCTGGAAACATCCCAAAAGAATGTAAAAAATTATAAATGTGCTAAAGACAGGACATACAGGTGTGGGCTAAATCCTCAGCCTGACCTTGGTGATGTAAGGATGTCCAGTGCTGCCCTTTTGACAGTAGGTAGGGTTGCACAGTGACCTTGTTTGGTTCCCATAGGAACTGCAAACTGTAAGCAAAAGCAGCTTTGTTTGCTTGAGCTTTATGTTTGTTACCCCTTCCCATAAGAATGGATGTCTCCCAGCTTGGGAAAAACCTTCCTCTCCTGTGTACAAGCCTTGGTACTTTTCCATCTTCAGGGCTCTGTCCAGTGTGCTCTGTCCTCATCTCCTGTGCACACAGAGCCCATTCAGGAGGCAGCTGTGCTCGAGATAACCACTGTGCTCTGGAGCTCAGCTCCTCCCTCTGCTCTGCTCTGTGAGGGGAGATGGGCCCCTTGCAGACCCTGGATTTTCCCTTTAATTCCTCCTGTCTGTGGAGGGGAAGGGAGATGGACTTCTATGGACATATTCCCTATTGCCAGAAATGACCTGACAGAGTGTGTGTGTGTGTTATCTTCTTGTAACCATGGAAACAGACAAAAATTAGTCATTTGGCTACGGCCAGATTGTTTCAAATTTCTGGAAAGGCAAAAAGCTCCCTTTAATCCTTGGTCTGGAATTGGCAGTTCTGCCACTGGCACTAGAGCCTAAAATTCACCTAACTTCAGAAAAGTTTGCCACTCTTGCCTTGGGAATTTCCTTTATTTTTTTTACAGACCCACATATTTAGCCCTTCTGAGTAATGTATCAGCCTTTTTAAAATCACAAACTGGCTATGACATCATTGTAGCATGGATATGGGAGCATTTTGAATATATTCCAGGAAGCCTGGAGTGCAATACATTGGAATCACTTTGTAATTTTTGCATTTTAAATTAATTTTATATTGTTGTAAATAAACAGCATGTACCATAAATGACAAGCCTAGTGCAAATTGTGCTACTGACTTATAAATGTATTTGCTTCTAAGTGTATTCACTTGTAAGAGTTCAGATCATGAATCAGTCTGCACTTTACAGCTGACAGTGTGGGTTCTGACAACTGAAATTTCCATTTACATAGCTGACTATGCTTTACGGTATATGTACAACTTTCTTTTGAATTCTGATCTTGGGGTTATGCTACTTTAAAAACCACAGAGAAGTCAATGTCCATCACAGCAAGGCTCTGGTCTGTTGTCAAAACGTAATGTCAAAAATTCCATAAAATGTAATGTCAAAAATTCCATAAAATCATTTTGAAACCCCCACTGGGTGACGTATCCAAGCAGATGCAAGATTCAAGGAAATTTACTCTTTTCCTGCAAGAGTTTCAGAGCTGCAGATAAGCCTCAGCTGTATTGCAGTCAAACTGAAACAAACTTCAGTTTCTGTAATTCATGGATTTAAAACCAGGACTTCCTGTGGGCTCCACTTCTGCACATGGATAAAAAGCTAAGCTCTCTGCATCCCTCTTGATAACACACTGGGACAGAACAGACACTGAGCCCTCTTTGCTTTGGTTCTGGACACTGATCTTTGTTCAAACACGAGGTCTACAAGGGACCTTGCATTCATCATTCATTTATTAATTTATTTGTCCATCAACTAACTTTGTGACAATTATTCCTGAGCAGGGACTGTCTTAGATTTTGAAAGGTTTTTGAAATTCCCCAGAATACTTAACACTGCAATACTTTGTGGCTTCTGCCCTTTTAACAAACATCCAATTTTTCAGGCTTAGTGTATAGTGAATTATTTTTATAAGAGAAATGTGATTCTAATACATTTTAACTGAAGCTATAAGAATACTGGCTGAGGTACATTGAAAAATAGCATTACATGACATCAAATGAAGTGGGAATAAAAATTTGTTGGCTTTTTCATGCTTGAATGACTTCTGAAATAATTGAAAGCTGTGACTTGTTAAAAGGCAAGGGCCGTGTTCCATAGTGACTCTTGATCACTTGAATTTAACAGTCAGATGGAAAATCTTTCCTCTTTCCATATTAAATTTTATTAGGAGTATTGGAGTTAATAATGCTTACTGCATGTTTTGCCCCTCATGACAAGAATCACTTCCAAATCCAGTTTGACTGTGAAGAGTGCAGTATCATAGGAACAGATGAGAATACAGGTAAAGCTGGCTACATGTTGTTAGGTCATAAATATTTAACCAGGAAAAAGCCTGATGATTCTGAATAAGGTACCTGGAATCACCACAGAATCAGCTAGGAAGAATCTACTATAGAACACAGAAATACAAAATTTGAATCTATTCAGAACACATCCATATAGTGCTCTAACTCTCCAAGCTAGAGAAATTCATCTATTGGGTGAACATGAAAAATTTTTTACCTTATTTGGCAGAAATATTTTCTGTCTACAGTCAAATCTGCAATTTTAAGTGTTATCCAAGGTAGTGCTACTGCTGTGGGAATGGAAATATGCTTACTTTGAGGCCTTTTAGTGGTGTGGAAGTCTGATGATATATTTCTTCAAATACAAGTCTACATTACAGTCACCTGCTCTAGGTGAGCTTGTTTTAGCATGGGAGTTGCATTTGGTGATCTTCAGATTTCAGATGTCCCTGCCAACCCCAACCATTCTGTGATTCTGTGTGAATCTGGCACCCCTTACAGCTAATCAAGGGCCTTGGGTTATTTGCTCTGGGTAGGGCTGATGTTAGAGCTCATCCTGTCCAATATATTCAGTAAGGACTTGAAAAGCAACAAGTTGCTGATAAAGGCAGCTACAAAGAGTTACAGAAGGACCTCATGGTGCTAAATTACTGGATGATGAAATGACAGATGAAATTCCATGTAATGTAAAGTGATGCACAAGAGATAAACAATCTTGTATTTATGCATCCAGTGATGAACTTTGAACTGCTATTGCCACGCAAAAATGAGATTCTGAGTTATACCATCAATTTTACATATTCTTAGCAGAAATAAAACAAGAAAATCAAGTCTAAGGATTATTTTGCATGGATAAAGAAGCAAAGCACATATTGTTATGTCTCTGTATGAACCCATGATGCATGCTCATCTTGAATAAAAAATATAATTTCTTATTCCTTCACCCTATTTCACTAGATGAAACAAAAGGGTACAAAAAGGGTGTCAGAAATCATTAAAGATAGTCAAAGACAGGAATATTCTGCTCTAAAAGAAACAAATAAGCAGACTAAGATTCATCAGCCTGGAAACTTCCCAGAGGAATCTATAAAATCATGAAATGTGAAGAATGGCAATATGAAATAACCTCCCATAAGACAACCAATAGAAAGTATCAAAGGAAACTTGTAGAAGTCTGGTCCAAAATAAGGTGTTCAAAAACTATGGAAGTGTCCCCAAAACATGCAGATAATGGCACCTGAAGACATGTTTTAAAGGTGAGCACAGGGGTGGTACTGTGTTGATGGATAGACTTGATGATCTTTAAGGTCTTTTATGACCTTAATGATTCTATGATTGATGAAAAAAAAATTTCTTTAAATAATGTGATATTAAGACTGTGCTGCAGAACACTGTAAGTAGAAAAAAATACATGTGTTCAAAAGGTGGGTGTACAAATTCATGGCAGAAAAATCCAAGGCATAGTCAGTACAGAGATGTTGCCTTTGACTCAGAGAGTTCATGAACCATAAAGAATTGAAGTCTGATGAATATTTTGGGGTGATATCATTATATCCTTACACTGTTTTCATAGTGTGTGCTAGACATCCAATACTGGCAACTGATGGAGACACATGCTGGGGCTTCATGTCTTTTCTTGGCTGTTGAAAAGCCTTTATGATTTATCAAGACCTGTAAGGTGACAGTGAGGATGAGAAGCCAGGAATATTTGATAACAGCTGTGCCAGCAT
Organism: Calcarius lapponicus; assembly: GCA_039654755.1. Lineage (NCBI taxonomy): Eukaryota > Metazoa > Chordata > Aves > Passeriformes > Fringillidae > Calcarius > Calcarius lapponicus. Next base: position 145,305,850 of record CM077464.1, read on the forward strand.
CTGTGCTTCATCTATGTGTCATTCAGTACCTGCCTCACCTGTAACACTGATCCAAAGGTGTGTGAATAGTCATGAATCAGGTGAAGAGAATGAGCATCAGGCATCCAGCACTGCTTCTTTACAGTTTGTGTAAACAAACTCACCTGAATTTCCCCAGACAACAGGGTGTTTTAGCACACTCCCTCACCCCCTGCATGCAGCCTTCTTTCAGCCTTCCGTACCTCTTCACCAATCTTTTTAACTATCTTAGTATTTTTTGTCACCTTCTGCTCTTTCCACAGTGATAATGGTGACAACCAAGACCTACATAGTCCCATGGGTAAAAAGGTTTTTCATGTGAATTCCCATTTCCATTCAGAAAGATCCCTCAGGACCTTCATGGACCTTAACATCTGTCTCTTGAGATCTAGGATTTGAAACCAGGTCTGCCATATCTCAGGCAAGTATAGAAAAATGGGCTGAAATTTACCTTTTGTTGGGAACTGTTCTTTTGTGTAACCCTACAGTCAGTGATTACCCCACTCATGTAACTGAATCTTTCTGTTATCATCTGGCCAGCAATGCTGTTAAAGCTGACTCATCCACATGAAAGGTTATGTGATATCTTTATGTTCATTCTTTTGTTTAATTCATATTTATATTGTTTCATATCCTACTCCTGCAGAAGACAAACATCTGTGCTTTTCCAGTCCTTCTCTTCATACAGCTTACTCATTCAGGACTATATTTTACTATCAGGTCTTCAAGAAGGGATTTTAACAAGGCTTTATCATAGGGCCCTTATTTTGGTTCCAGTGCTTGTTGTCTGTGATAACCAGCCAAAACCATGATTGAATCACACTGTGAAGGCATTTATCCTTTGGTATATATGACTTTATTCTTTCCTTTTCCACTTACACCTCATTGTTAGATGTGATCTCTCACTGTGCTATGTATAAGCTTGAATTTTAAACTCTTTGAAGTAGGGACTGCTTACAAAATTTCCCTCTTTCCAGACACAAAGGAACAATCCTGGGAACAAATAAACAAGACTTTTAAAGTGTAAGTCACAGTAAGTTGCTCCCTAGGAATGGAAAAGAGAGGAATGTTGCCCTTTTTTGGCAGTGCTCCTACAGGTAAAGCAATGATGAGCAAAAAGAAGGCTTCAATATCTGGAGCAGTCATTTTACCTGCTCAACAGAAGCCATTCACTTAACATGTAAATTGCCTTTGTAAACCAGGAATTCCTTGTCCCTGTGTGGCTGCTTTTTTAGTGGTGTCTCCTTTTCCTGCTGCCTAACAGCAGCTAATGGAGCTGCAAATTGTTATCAGCTTGATATTACCAGAGAGCCAGCTTACACAAATACCTGATAAGCACTGTAACACATTTCAGTGGATAAAAATTCATTGTACAGCATTGTTTCCTTTTACTTTAATGTGTTCCAGACCACTTGGACAGCTCACTTAATGAATCCCATTTTGCAGAGGACAGCCACGTTTGAGGGACTGCCAGCCTGAGATGCTGGTGCCTGCATATTGAAGACTCAACTGAGATCCTTTGGCATCTGACATGTCTGTGCTGACTGTCTTGTAATGAAATAAAAACAGACACTGCAGGGATGATGGTTTTGACAGGGATGAGGCATTTAAGAGTTCTATGTTTTGTCAGGCTCCTGTGCACATTGTGGTGAGCAGCAGCATTGCAGAAAATGTTTCTGCAGCAGCTGCAGGGGCTGCTGATCTTCCGTTTGGACCATTATTTGTATGTCTGACCCTGCATCAGCCCAGTCACATAGCAACATAGCTTCCACTATATTATTTTATGTGCTGCAGTATAGCATTATATGAACAGTGTTTTCTTCATGTATCCCAGATTGGATAGAAGATGGAGGCACCTTAATTGGATCCAGACACCTGAAAATCAGTCTTCAAAGCTTAGCACTTTTCCCAGCCTATTCATGGAAGTTCACAGGCTTTTCTTCATGATAATGTAAACATACATGATAATGTAAATACTTGGATGGGATGTTATCTTCTGGCTGTGCTTCTCTCCCTGTTGATTAGAGCTGAAGTCAGTTGGGGCGAACACAGGGACACTTAGAGATCTAATTACTTTCTGAAGGCATTTAGCTGTCCAGAGATGCAGACCAGGTGCTTAGGAAGGGTTTGAAAGTGTCTTCTGCAAGTCCAGCTTCCAGGAAAATGAGTGCTCCAGGAAGGCCCAGAGGAGCTGTAGACTCCTCTGCTCTGGGCTGAGTCCAGGATGCCCATCCTCTGTCACCCATGGAAATGGTCTGAGGGACTAAGAAAAACATTCCTGCCCTGCTGGATCCTGTGCCCATTAGTCCTAACTTCATCAAATGGTCTCTGGGGAAAAAGGGTGAGGGATCTCTCTCATACGAAAGGAGGCAAGTTCCCAAGACTTTTCTCCAAAGGTGGGAAGACATTCCTGAGATTGAGGCAGACATTGTTAAAGGATGTAGGAAGCAATTCTAAAATTTGTGGTAATCTTGAGCAGGTTTTTGGGTTTCTGAAAAGAACTAAAAGTTCTGATAATTTGGAGGTCTTGAAAGTAGCCTGGACAAATTGCTGTGTAAATAAAATTTGGGAAAACAGCCAGCATTGGCAGAGAAAAGAAGTGCTGTTTCCAACATGTGACTCTAGGATTAATTCTTTTCTGCCAATTCAAATCTTTTTGTAGTTTTAATTGCCTTCTATTGCTAACTTTTTGTTCATGCATAATGTGTATGATGGCTCAAGTGCTAAACGGTATCAACATTTCACTTCAGAAGTGGCAGTTCTCCTGGGGAAGCAATGCTACTCCTGGAGAGCTGTGGGGAAAAAAATTGAAGATAAGAAAGAAATTTGGCACATGATTTACATAGGCTTTCCTCCATGGCAGGGTTTCTACCTGACCTTTTTGCCTTTGAAACTATTCCTTCACTGTTGCTGAAATTAGTCTGTAAATAGCTAAAATAGATATGCATGGTTCTACTGTTAGAATAATATTATTGGTTTATTTTCTCTTTTTAGGAACTGTACAGAACGTCAGATTCTGATGCCATTCCTGGGCTATAGGCTCTTCCTTGGACCACCCTTCACTTTTATTTGTACAGGACCTAGCACTAAAAGGACTCACTTTCCCTTTAGCCCTCATACCATATAAATACATGTAAACAGTAATAACTGGCCACCAATGCACTTCAAAGTGGACCACAGAGATCAACAGAGGTCAGATCCTCTTTACCTCCTGAAAACAGCAGCAATACCCTTGAAAATTAGTAATGGTGGAAAGAGATAGATATTTATTCCTGAGAACCAACTGTCTGTTTCCAGAGTAGAAATCAACTCATACTTTGTAAGAGAAATACACTACATGTCTAAACTTAGATTTAAAAGCGTCAGCCTCTCTACTCATGAAAGTGTGCATTCATTGCTAAGGTACACAGTGGCCATATGAAAATTTTCCTACCCTTAAGTTGGTATTTAATTTACCTCTCTCTTGCAAGTCACTTGAAATTGACATTCAGTAAATTGTTTTTAGGGGAGATGTGGTAGGGACAAACAGAGTGTCTAAGTAAACCCTGCTTGTCCCTTGCCTGAGTAAATTAGAGCTATTAAAAAATACAGTGTCCTGTGATGGTGGATGTGTAATAAAAATAATAAATAGGATCTAAGATTTTAAACATTTCATCCAATTGTTCTTTATGGAATATCAATATACTATTCATTTGCTGAGATTTGACTCAACTGTTTTTTAATAACCTTTGTGTCCTAGAGGTGGAAGCACCCAGGACCAAAAGGGAGACAGACAGGAGAGACCTCACCACAGTTTGTCAGTGCTGACACTAGAGAAGAACTGTGGATTGATTGCCTGCTGCTCAGTCCATTAGATAAAATTATAATGTCATAGGAAGTTAGTGCTAGAAAATTCATAGCTGTTCAAGACCTGTTTATCAGTGTGGGTGTTTAGTCAGTGGAGTTGATAAAGTTATTTTTCTAAAAGAATGAGCTGTATCACCAGGTGAAGGAGCTACAGGAGGAAGTGAATGGAAAATTCAAGAAAATGAGCATGAGATTGACAGGTTGTTCTCAGACACTCTACAGACTCAAGAGTCCCAAGCTTTCATTGTAGTGGAGAGTGAGGTGGACCTGGAATCCTGTCAAGTAGCTGGTCAAGGGTCTGTTGAACAGGGCTTGGAAGCTGGTCACCGTCTGTACCAGGAGGAAACCAGGCTGACCAGTGATAGGCAGTGAGACCTATCCACTGCAGATCACCTAGCCACGGCAATGACACTGATGAATTATTTGAGGAGCTAAGGGACATTCCCAAATCAACTGCCCATGCTCTTATGGGACACTTCACCTTGCCAGATGTTAACTGGAAACACCATACCGCTGGCACAAACAGGGGCAGAAGATTCCTAAAACACCTGATGAATTCTTCATGATACAGGTAATAAAGTGCCAGCTAGGAAAGTTGGGCTCCTTGATTTGGCTGCTTGTTAACAGAGAGGGTCTTTTGAATAAAAGAGGAGATTGGTGACCACAAAGCAATTGAGTTTAAATTTTGGTTGACAGAAGGAAAAGTGCCAACAGAACTTCCATCCTGAACATGAGGAGAGCAGACTTTGGGCTGCTTAGGAAACCAGTGAGTGAGGTCCCCTGGGAAAATACTTTTGAAGATGCTGAGGTCCATCACTGCGGGTCACTTTAAACAATGGCTCCTAAAGGCCCAGGAACAGGCAATTCTTAAATGTTGGAATTCAAGAAGATGAGACAGAAGATCAGCTTGGCTAAACAGAAATTTTATCGTGGAAATAAGACAAAAAAGGAATGTGTATGCTCAGAAGAAGCAAGGTCAGGTGACACAGGAGGAACACCAAGATGCTGCTGGTATTAGTACAAAAATGAACTTAGTACTGTTTCATTTCCTCTTCCTGTAGCAGGCTGAATTGCTGCTAGCATAGTCCAGGGTAAGGAAGCAAAAAGGACCTTTGCATAATATCCACAGAGGTTTTATTTAGACGAGCAGTGAGATGATCAGGTCCCAGACACACACACACAGAGTTCAGCTTTCTCTCAGCAGGGGCCTGGGGGCTGACCCTGGTCTCAGGGCAGTACAAAGATGAGGGCAAATCAGGGAATAGGGAGGGAGTGGCTCAGGAACATAGGAACAGACATAGGAACAAGTGAAGGAGCCAATGGAGTCTAACAGCTTTTTGAGGGAATCTTCTTGTGTCTCCCTAGACCAGGAATGCTCTCCCAGGGTCTCCACATTTCGCACTAACTTTTCACTGAATTTTTCTTCCCACATGTGCTCTCTCCCCCATGTTCACTGACTTTGGGAAAGTTCTATGGGTAGAAATGCCTTTTTTTCATATTTTGGGAAAATCTACTCTTGCTGTCCCACTTATACATATAGGTTGTGTGAAAGCACAAAACAGGCATTAGGTTTTCCAGTAGTCTAAAGCCGTGCACTAGAAGTGCAGCTGTGCTTGAATTAATTCATGGTGCATTTCACAGTGATTGCAATTAAATTTGAAGGAAGCATTTCATAAATCACTGGTTTTTACTTTTTTAGATCATAAGTGTTAGACAAGTTAATCTGTTGTAAATTCTTCCAGAATTAGGCATGGAGCATGGCCAAATATGCACCACCTGTGACAGACTGGATCAGTGTCATGGCTTTTGTAAAATCATGTTTAATGTAAGATGACTAACAGGCACAACTCAGTTACACTAGCAAGCACAATTTGAACAGGAAATCTTTCAATTCAGAAGTGAAGATGGCAGCATTTTGTTTGAAGACTCTTTTGTATGATAATGATCTTCCATTCTATCCTTTTCAGACTGGAACAGGAGCAGGGAGGAGCTCACTCTTTATTAGAGATTCTGCTACCCAGATGTAAGCCATGACCTCAAAGTGTGCAGCTCCTCACCATACCCTGCTGCTGAGATCTAAGCCTGTATCAAAGCTGCACCCTAAACTTTGCAGCTGGCAGCTAATTCATCTCATCTACTGTGCACCATGCTTTCACATATCAGGACTTGACTTTTTGTTGTATTTTCAGAAACATCGGGGCTGTGAATCCAGCATGTTGACATTTAACATAATTGACACTATGACATGCTCAGTGATCAATTCAGAATTTGCTCAGACTCAGAAGATTGTTATCTTCCAGGTCTGTGAGCAAATGTATTTGTTAAACATGCTTTATTTGTGTATGCATGGACATAAATAAAAAAGTGCACATGTAGAATTAATCTATCTGATCCTGGAGTAGCTGTTAAGCTAGTCATATAATAGAAGCTACTCTCTATACCCTCTTGAAGGAAAGAAGTGATTTCTGTTCACTCTAAATCAGATGCCACTTATGTGATTTCTGTATTTCTAGAATTGGGGCCTCAATGTCTCTTTTAACACTAGATTAACTAACTGAAATAATTAGGAAGCATGTTTATGTATGTAGAAATCAATATGGAAAGTTAATACTGTTACTATTAGAATCAAACAAATACTATTACAAACCTTGACTTTATCAGCAATTTTTTAGCATCTTCTTGTCCTTGACTTGTCAGGTAAGATGACAAGCAGATGTGAAAGGCCACCTTAAGGCACTACAGAAAATATTTCCTTGAACTGATAACACAGATATTCATTTATGTATTTGTGTACAATTAATTTGTGTAGGACCATTATAATCCACAGAACATAGGAAACATCATATTTCATTGGCAAAATGTCAATTAATTTGCCCTCAACCATCTCACATGCCTTGTAACCACCCACAGAGTTAGAAGGATTGTGTCTCACTAAGTATGTCATTGAAATATCCTCATCATCCACTGTACCCACATGAGTCTAACCCAGTAAATAACTGTTCTATCCCTTCTGTCTCAGTAAGACATTGTTACACAGATTTTCTGACCTCCATATTTGTCCTCTGTTTCAGGGTTGTACTTCTCTTTCTTTGCATTACTGAAGTTTTTTGTAGGGCTTAATGCATAGTTTTCATAAGCTTTCTAGAAACAAAGAAATCAGAGATGAAAAAGCCCTTCTGAGTTATTTGTCTAGCTCTCTCTCATTTTGTGACAAATACACCTGTCACAAAATTCCCTACCACATTGTCTTGTCTTGCTGTAAATAACTTGAAATAAACCTTTCACAAATTTATGTAGGAGACTGTTCCTCGTTGCTAGCTTACAGATATTTCTCCTACTTTTACAAAAGGAATCTTAAGGAATTTTTTGTTTCATGACTTTCTTTTTAAAACAGAATGGGTCAAATCCTTACATTCTTTTTGAGGTGATTCAGTATCTTTTAGAGGTGTGAGTTAAAACTGGCTCCATTTTGTGGGTTTGATTTTTTCTTTTTGAACCCTAGCAAAGCTCTACAGGCATTTTCCACTTAGTGCCTCATCATGCCTGTAGAGTTTCTGCAAACTCACCCTGTGTGGATGGTCTCATCCATGGACTCAGATGTCCTTTGCAAAAGACAGATTATACAAGTCTCCCCCTAGCCTGTTTTGATACCCCCTGCTATACCCTCTGGGCTTACCTAGGATATGTAACTGCTTGGCTAAAATTTCATTCTTCCCTTCAATCATACAAACTTGTAATTCATCTGCAGGCCCACACATTAGGAATTTCTCATCTGGAAGATGGGATTCTCCCAACTACCCAAGTTAATTGAGGGTTTTGTCCTTTGATTGTTCACTGGCAAATGTTAAGGGTTTCGGCAGCAGTGTCACCTCTGGGAGGACCATGTTCCTCTCTTTTCAAAATGAACATTCTCACCACAGATCCACATGGTGTGAAACATTCCACTTCCTTTCCCTGAATCTTCTGCATGTTTCTTTTGTCTCAAAAGTGATATTGCTTTGTTGGGAACACTACATGTGTAAACATGGGTGTCAGATATCTGAATACACTGAGCATAGCCTGGTTCCACAGGCTGAATACATGATCTACATGTGTATGTACACACACACACACACACACACACACACACACACACACACATCTAGAGATTTAGGACTTAAAATCCAATGTTTTGTAGGAATAAAAATCAGACTGAAAAGGGATCAGTCTGGAACTGTCAGAGTGTTCTGTGTTCATGCTACCAGTGTTCTTGCAAATAAGTAAGTTTCTTACAAACTTACAAATAAGTTCCTGAGGCTCTCCTTTGTACCCTGATGTAAGCTCTGTTGAAATAGAAGTGAGTGCAGTACACCCTATGGAAATCTAAATTGTGCTTATACAGTTAAGGAGAAACAATCTAGAAACATGTGTGTTCCATTAACTATGTGCCATGCCTTTGCCAGCTGGTCCTGTGAGGCTCTTACAGACATACCATGCCAACCAAGTTTGTATTGAAGCAAAAAGTCAGTCAGACACACAGATCCTTGCTTATATTGTATAGTATCTCATATGTCATATAATTATAGAATTGCTAAGGTTGGAAAAGATCTTTAAAGTCATCAAATCCAACCATCCACCCAGCATCACCACCATGTTCACTGTTTAACCATCAGATGACAAAATCTTTTAAGTAGGAGCAGATTTGTCTGAAGTTGGCCTTAGTGAAATGTAAGAAGTTACACAGTTGGTGCAGTGGCCCCAGCAATACATGGCTCTGCCATATGCACACTAGACACTGCGGAATGAAGGTTTTTTCTCTGGGGTGCTTTTGAAAAAGCTTATGTAAGCTTCTGTCTATCTGTGGAGCTGCATTCAACCGGGCTGAGCACTTGTCTGCTTTGGGTGGAAGTAGCCATTCATGAAGGATACCTCTGAGGTCTAACTCAGCATTATGAATTCCTGCAGGTGGGTACTGGAAAGTCAGGCATGGCAGTGTTAAGAGCCATTGCAGCCAAGTGTGCAGTCTGTTTTCTGTCTGGCCTTCAGTGTTAAGTGATGGGACCGAGGAGACGTGAGGCAGAACCAGCACCACCAGGTTCTGCTGCACAGCATTCCAAATTGCTGCTGTAACCACTGGAGTATCCTTCTTCTTTACACCAGAACTTGGGAAATGCAGTCTGCTGGATGAGGTGCCTGACTCATTACCTTGGTACCAATTCCACACTCAATCTGAAGCAAAGGCAGCCTCTTCTGTATTTTGATATACAGAGAATGGGATTGGAGAAACTGAGCATTGAATTGTAATACCTGCTTGACATCTTGTTTGCCTAATACTTGGAACTAGAATTGTTAAGTAAAAAACAAATCAGGTTTACAATGAACTGAGTGGAATTCACATTCCAGCTAAGAGCAATCTAGTCTCGTATTATGAATTTATTACATGAAACAAAATAATTTTCATCCAACAGAAGCTAGGGCAATTAGAACAAACTTGTTTCATATTTGACTTACTTTAGGAATTTTCCAGAGCTCAATCTCTGAGTTTGTTTTTTCTAGCAAGAGTTTGGCTTACTTGCTATTATCATAATTTGATATCATCTTGACTGGAGTCAAGAATAAAATGCTGGACAGCTCATCTAATTACTTGTTTAAAAAATGATGCCTGTATCTGTGGTGAGTATAATAAAGCCTGTGTGTGTAGTTGCAAAATGTATAATATGTTTTCATCCACCGATTGCTTTGGCTATGTGTTATAAACTTTGTCAGGCTATTCACAGCAAAGAAATACTACCACTGACATACTGAATTTGAAGTTTACCCTTCTTTCACAGGGGTGGATTAAATGGAAATATCAGTGTCTCACCATCCTGCCACAGATATCCCAAATCTTTCTTTAGATAAATAAAGAAGCACAGAAGAAATCAATTCCTGATTTTTTTCTCCAAATGCACACATTTTTATGCAAAGTAGAAAGCAGAAAACATGATATTGACTGTGAATAGCTGGCTGTAAAATTAATTTAATCAGAATTTTTTATATTTGGAGGCAAAGGGTTACAGTGAATCTGATTAAAACAAACACTACAGTTTTTGAAACATTCCTAAGGTGAAAAAAATAGAGTTGATTTCTGGTTATCCAACCTGATATCCCCTCAGATATGACCTGATTTTTGGGTTGGTATCAAATTGTGCAGTTCTCATGGAAATTATTACAAGCTCCAGCATTATATGATGGGTGGGTTAAGATTTCCATCTCATCCAACAGAAGCCTTGCCTCTTTAAAAGTTTGTGCTCTCAGCTCAAGGAATTTTATGTCGAGGAAACCTTTAATGATGGCATGAATTAAATATTTTATCTTAAAAAAGCTTTAATTTTCATGGTTTGCTATCTTCTGGGCTTTTCTGATATTTTCTGCAGCAAGTGCTCAGAAGTAGCACAAAAGCTTGAATATGCAAACACATCTCCCAGCTTTATGTCCTTCCCTGGGTCTCTTGTAGTTGAAAATCAGCCTGAAAGGAAAGACAAAATGGGTGCCTTAGAAAGTTCTAGGTAAAGAACAAGGACTCCAGCATAACTGAACTGGTTTTAGAGTCCATTTCTAAACTCAGACACCTTCCGTGGCTTGTGCAGGATGATTCTCAAAGTCCAAACTAAGGTACACGATTTTCTCTGCTCATCTCTGAGTATGGTGCAGATGTCACTGCAGAGTTCAGCTTGAATGAGGAGATAAGACAGAGAATGGGGGGTGCTATGAGGCAGTAAAGGTCACATCCAGTGATAGGAATTTGTAATAGAATTTCCAGATTGAAATTTAGATGAGTGGTGAATAAAGTTTGAGTTTCTATAAAGAATTATTTTAGGAGTGTTTTATGGGACTAGAGTTGGACTTTCTCTATTCTTTTGTAATCAATATTTATGTCACCAAGAGAAATCTGACATGATGCACCTGTAATGAAATCCTATTCCATAATTTATATGCAGTGAAAATTTCATCTTTTCAATTTCCACTACTGAGCTGTCTTTAAGTTGGTGGACTTGGATATTGAATGGGAAGAGATGCTGACTGACATTTCACAGCACTTGCATTTTGAATGGCTCAGTATTCCCAAAACCTCCTTGTTTTTATTTCAAATATGACTGCCACCATGAAGCTTAGAAACTGTGCCACATGTTTAATGAGAGCTAAATATTCCTTACTGCCTTGAGAGCTTTTAGAGGAAAATGGAAACTCCTTGTTTAGTCTAAACAAACCTTAAAGATCAGGTTTGAGAAGTCCCTGTGACAGACCTTGACTAACATATTGGTTTTTTATTTTTGGCATCGTCTTGTTCATGTTCTGGAGATTGTTCTGCAGTACCTATAACACAAGGGGTGCTTTATGGGGAAATTTTGCAGTGTGACATTCCTTGTGCCTCTGCATATGGTAGATTTTTTTTTTCTGGGGGACAAGTTCAGTCTTTCCTCAAGCATGAGAAACTCTTTATGAAAGTTGCCAAAAAATCCTCTCCAACCAACAATTTATTACATTTCATGACACTCATTAGTCTTTGTTTGGCCATCCCTTTATTCATTAACATATGGTATCAATAAATAATACAAGTGTTCACAGTTCATGCCATCCTGTGAAGCACACACAAAAGGATGTAAATTACATTGAGATAAAACTGCATGAATTATCTGTATGGATAACCAGAATCATCATCATTTAACCAGCTGCTGACAGTTTTCAACTCTAAATGAGTTTTGACTGTGTTTGGTGCTATTCAGTTGGGGACAAGGCCATGTATTCAAGCACAAAGGTTTTTGGGTTGACTTGTGGCACTTAAAGGCACTTCAGTCTTAAACTGCTATTATTTTGTGGCTGTATAAGACTCTGGCTAAGTATTTTTTTTTTTTAATATAAAACATTCAAACACAGTGCTGAGGCAGTGTTTAATCTTGGAGTGCTGCTGATACCACATGTGGATGCTACCTCACTAATTGAGTTCTGAGTTAGGTTAGCACTGTCAAAAAGACAACCCTGAACTGGCAGGGCCTTTGGATCTGAGGTCTGCTGCAGATGGGCAGAAAATCTCCATCCAGCAGTGAGGGGAGAAAGCAAGGGACTCTTGCTTGAACTGTGTGGGCTGTTGGTTCTTAAAGAAGCTGGAGACTGAATGAAACTCAAAGTGAAAATCGACCATTGTATCATGTTTGTCCCCTTGTCCAAATGCGTAATATATTGGCGGGACAGCTTGGGGAAGAGGAAATAGATGGCCAGGCTGTGTCCATTCTGTACAGCTTTAGGTGATTACACCCTGAACCACTCATGCTTGCCCATACTTATGTTACTGACTTCAGCACAGGAACAACAACCTGCCTCAAAACTGATGCTGGTGCTGCCTTTCATGAAGTAGTTTGGAGCAATCAGATCAATGATGGCAGGAACTTGGATATCTCTATTAGGTGAATGCCCAAGTCAGAATGTTATTGCACAGGATATTTAGACCAAAGTAAAGGAAGTAGGCAACTAATTTCTGGAGAAGGTTTTAGGTTATTAGCCCACATTTTACTTAGAACTTTCATTTCAAAGATGCAAGAAATAAGACTTGGAGAAATGTTGCCTTTCCTCTAGTAAAAGTATCAGGAATATTTTTTAGTAGAACTTACTAATTTTCAAAATGAAAATAGTCTCTTCAGAGGAAAACTGACTGCCTCTTATTTTAAGAGTAGTACTATTTAGCATTTCTGATGGTTCTATGCTTTCTATATGCCTTTTTTATCTTTGCTTTTTTGGGAGAGAGAAGACATTAAATGAGAATTCATAGAGACTCAAGCAGTCACCCAAATGATATTTTTCTGCAAGTACTTGATTTTACCCTCTACTTCCTCTACTAGGCTGCTCTACTAGAACACAAAGTTTATTAGAAATTAATATGTCTTTAGATAAGAAGATGTTATCCTTTTCATTCAGATGGGATTAATGATAAAGGTAGCCAGTGCTACACTAAGCTTTATGGATAGGTTTTTCCTGAGGTGTAAATACAAGGCTCAGCAAATGTGTAAATGTTTTGGAGAAGTGGCCAGAATATGTTCCACGTTTCCACGTTTCTCACAAAAACTCTTAAGAAAACAATATATTTTTTTTTTACTTATCCTCATTACAATTTGAGCAGTCTTTAGACAAGAGGTAGGAAATTTTCCCTAGTATTTATGAACAGATTGCAAGATTTTACAAACTGCTGGGGCCTCACCAGAGCAGCATAAATGAGCTGCAATAAAGTGACCAAAGGCTTAACTGTTCTTGCATGTAGCTTTTCTTTGCCTAGTTTCATTTCTTGGACAAATTTTCTATGGATATTCATGTTACTTTGGCCAAAATAATCAAACCTGTTAGGATATTCCAGTAAGATTCAAGGGGTGCTTAAAGCATTGCAGTGTTGAAGCATTGGGGTCTGATGTCTCAAGTGTATATTCTTGTGTCATGTGCAGTGAACCAAGAGGTACAGGCTTCCAAGAATGGGATTTACAGCAGGCAGGGAGCTAAAGGGGTATAGCTTTTCCAGTTGGTAGAAAATGATGCAGAAATTGCCCTGCAATTGCTCTACCTGCCTAAAACAGGGATGAAGGAGACAGAAATGCTCTTCTGGCCTTTGTATAAAATTAACAGAATTCAGAAGGTGTATAGAGCTGCAGCTTAGTGCACATGAGAAAGGAGAAAATTAATTTCTGAGCATTCCTCATTCCTCCTGGGCTGTTTATGTTTTTTGTTTTGTTTTGTGGTTTTTTTTCTTTTTTTTTGTTTTGTTTTTGCTATTATTTTTGTTTTTGTTTTGATTTAGTTTTTACATAAAGATTCATGCAAAAAAAAAAAAAAAAAAAAGAGTAGAAGCACTTCAAAGAAAAAAAAATCATATCATTCATTGACCTCTCTGACCAAAAAAAAAAAAGATAAAACAACCCAAATCAGATTCATGCCTATCTTCACGTTGTGTCTTGTGTCCTTGTTTTAGCCCAGTTTGGGAGCAAGCTTTCAACACTTTGATTCACGATGCAAAGCAGTCATAGAGACCACAGCCTAGGCACTTTTAACTGAAGTGGCACTGAGCAGGTTTAGAGCAGTCAGGACAGGAGATACTTGAGTAGTGAGGGGGTTGCTGCTGGTGCAAGACTGACAGTGTTATTGCTGGTTATTGCTGAGTGCAATGGCAGTGGCAAATGATTGCTGCTTTCTGTAGGAGCTCTTATCATGCTCTCAGCCTAACAGCCACCAGAGGAGGAAAGGCCCTCTTGGCCCAATCCAGTAGGACACGGTAAAACCATATGAGAGAATTTGAAAAAGCCATCAAAACTGAAGGTCAAGGGCAAATGGTCAAGAACAAAAAGCCAGACAGAGTTTAAATTTTTCACACAGACCTAATAGAGTCCAAAAAAAAAGAAAAAAAAATAGTGGCTCATATTACAAGGATATTTCAATCCACAATCCACTCAGATCTACTGAGTTAATATTAGATTCCAGGAGAGAATAGTAAGAAGGACAGAGAAATTCAAGTATCTGATGCATCCAGAGTAAGTAACAAGTCACTGTTGGGAAGTGAGAAGGGATGGGTCACCCTGCAGAGGTGCCTCTCTCTCCTGACTGTGATGGGAACAAAGTGTGAATGGATTCCTGCCTTTGGAATATCAGTGCAGTAAATAAAATTCAGAAAAAGCTGGTTCAGACATACACTTATTTCCAGGCAATGAAGGAAGTGATAAACAGAATTAGCACAAACAGTGCAAGATAAGCTTATTGCACTTACCTTACAAAGACATATTGATACATCCTTTATCCTGTCTTAAGGTAGAGGGGCAGCTTTAAAAAGACACCTTCCTGGCTCACAAACTGAATTCTACATGGTCCAAGCTTTCTTGGAGGCCCCAGTGCTCTTGCAGGTCTGGGCTGGAGAGGAAGGGGACTGCTGGTGTACCCATAGTGCCAGGTCAGATATTGGTTTAAAGCATTTTCTTTGGGGGGAGCAGCACCTGTATAACTTACACCATGTGCCCAAGTGCTCATCTCTGACCATGCCAAAACCAGGTATCCAAGGAACGATGTAAGAACCGGAGATATGTGTGCTGCTCTCTTCTCATGGTACTTTCTCAGGCTTTGACAATTTCAGGCTCAGGAACTTTCTGAGTCTGACATCATATTTAATATTGTTCAATATACCTGTGTTCCATTTAATTATCTGGATCCATGCAAACTTGTAGCACCCACAGTGTCTTGTTTCAAATCTTTAACTGGCTGGTTTGATGTGAGGTCCTCTAGTCCATGTATTAGGATAAAAAACAAATAGCTGCTGTCTACTGATTCATCCTTCAAAAGGTAAAAGTCACGGACATTTTTTAAAGGATTTCGTACTGGAAAAAGTAATATTGGCATCACAGTGTTATTAGATTTTTGACCTTTGGGATTATCCAGTGTATCCCCAAACCTGAGAAATTAAAGCAGAGTGGTTATGCTACCTAATATGCCTTCAGTATAATATGAAATTTTAATTTTAGATTTTTCAATGACTTAAAGTTAACTTACATTTAATTTTAGGCACTGAATTTCTGAAAACTTTTCAGCTTAGCTGTTTTAACCAGGCTGCAAAAAGAAGGGAAATGGTTAAATTGTTTACTCCAGATGCTAAAGGGTACTTTTTATATGATCAAAAAAAGAAAGACATTTGTAAAATAGACTACATCTGGTAATATGAAAAGAAAATCTTTTTTTTTTGATAATTTTTCTGTAAAGTTGTGGACTTTGTATTTAAGTCATAGAAAGCTTTGATGTGTTTGGAGTGTTACTGTCATACAGTATGAGTTTAAGAAAGAGTGGTTACATTTCAGTGACAATGAAGTGAGTTCATATATGAAAGTAGTTGCTACTCCAATGGATTTTGACTGACACATTCTCTCAAATCACTTCCAGATACATAGAACTTTCTGTAATTAAATAGCTTAGCATCTCATGGTCAGATTTACTACACTTTGCAGGTTCTGTACTGGATCCTAAACAAGGATGACATTGGCTGGGTTCAGGCACTCAGAGGGTTAAGCTTTCTTTTGTTTCATTTAGAAAATAGGCACAGTGGAAAAGGTGAAGAAAACTCCTCTGAGGTAAAATATAAGAGCACTATATCACAGAAATTGCATATTCAAACAAATTTATTGTTATAGGTTCCTAAAAAGGTGATGTCAGACACAGACATTAAAATAAGATTTAATGTAAATTTTTGTCCTTGGTTTCTAAGGTTTCTTTCATTTTATTATCAAACAGAATGTCCTGCTGTCTACTGTGAGCGTGGAAAACATTTCAGATTTAAAGTGTTGCAAGGACAACTTTTTTTGGAGACTTTCTTGTGAAAACATCCCTATTTTATTCTGGCTTGATAAAAAAGAAAATTTTCTTCCAAATATCCACATTTGGGCTTTGAATAAAAGCCATTAGTCTCCATAGTGAACATTTTGTGTGGTGTGGAGTAAAAATTATCCAAAGTTTGATTAAGTGATAATGGTGGTTTTGTGATTGCTGTGCATTGTCTGCTCTTGTCCATTCTGTTAACATTTCAAGTTGTCTATGGCAGAGCAAGAATTCAAATTCTTACCCAACGCAAGCTATGACTGCTCAGTCTGGGTGGTAATCTGTCAGTGCTACAAGATTTTACTTTGACTGAGGATGGTATGTTGTGACTTGAGGTCTATTATGCAACTGTTTTGATGTTGTGGATCTGTATATGCATACAAGGACAGTGAAGGGAGGACATAAATACTGGATATTCACTTGGATGAAATTACTCTATGAACATTTTTTTTCCAGGTTATGCTCAAGCACTAAATTAAGAAAAATAAAGGTTTAACATTTCTCATATTACAAAATACCAGGAAAGGCTGATGTTAGGCCATTAGACACAGATTAATTTGAGCTGCATGACCACAGTAGTGCATAAAAACTTATTTTCCTTTCTATCTTTATTTAAAAAATGGGTTCAGGGTTACAGAAGGAGTGAATGAACAATATAAGAAAAAGAGACACTTCTCTAAGCCCCATAAATTTTAATTCTCATTTGAAAATGAGGTCCTTTTTGCAAAAGCTTAAACTTTTTTTTAGCTACTAGAAGAATGACTGCTAAAATATTTCAAGAATGCTGATTTCAATGGCATTTCTTCATTTGCAGCAGAAATCAATTATAAATTTGTAACCTCAAAACAAAAAAGCTACTTTTAATCAGTATTTTTATCAAGTCTTACACCCAAAATAATTGTAACTTCATTCAGCATGATTTTGCTAGAACATACTGATTAGTGATTATTTTTGATTTATCTCATGTCATAACAATTTAATATTTCATCAAAGAGTAGATGTTTGATGATATGTTTAAACCAGAGATCTGAAGTGAATGGTGCCCAAGGTATCTGGCTACAGCTGAAATTGATGGCTATTTCCATCTCAGAAACAATATTTCAGGGAGACCTTTAAATCTGCAAATTTCTGGGGTCTCAAAGTTTATGGAGTATTTTTCTATTCAATGAGAATGTAAATGATGGGGGATAAGAGGGATTAAGGAAAATGCAACTCAAACATTGATGCGGCCAGGACAGATATTGCACAGAGTTAAATATGACCTTGGAGATGAATGAGATTATATGGAAATCATATGTGAAATTACAGTGAGATTTTCCTGAAAAATAGCAGATGTTTTTTATTTTATTTTATTTTATTTTAATCTCAAACCCTAGTGAAGAAAAAGAATAATGGTGAAATAATTTGGTAAGCTTTATCCAACAAAGATGTGGGTAAAACAAAACTTGAGAGAATTTATACTTGCAAAAGCATAGGTTTCTGAGCTCAAATAAAGTAAGTCAAAAGTGATGGTTCATAATGAAATTCTGCAAAGAAAATACTCCTTCAGGAGCTGCTGATTTCCTCTTTATTACCTTTAATATGTTATTAAAATAAAATTAATTCTACCTTCTGGGGTCTTGATTGGGGGATTTATCCAACTGCCATTATGCAAAACTCTAACTACTAATATTACTTTAACTCAGTAAAAGCTGTAAGAGTTAGACATGATCTGAATACATTCATTAAATCATGCTCTTTCAAAAATTTGCATAGAAAAATATCCAATTCTAAATAGCTTTTATCAGGAAACTGGAGTATTCATTTCAGAAAAGACCAGGATTTCATGACATATTATTAATATATCTCTATTAAACCTTTAAGTGCCTGAGGAACGTTTTGCCTGAAATGTTATACATATAATTTCAGGAATATAAACCTGTACTTTCCTCTATTTCAGTTCCTAATTTTGGCTTGCATAATAATGATAATCTGGCTATCCAAATGGTTTCTTGGAAAGCCTGTTCATTCAGTCAGCATGAATACAATCTATTCACTGATTTCACATGGAATCAGGCATTTTTAGAGCACTATTTTCAACCACTTCTCTCAGGACAGAATGTTCTTGAGATTCCCACTGGTGGATCTTGGGGAACTCTGAATCCATGGACTGTAGCAGCTGCCCTTGGCTTGCTCATGGCTGCTGCTCTTGGAAGGTAATGTGCTGGCCAGGGGCATGAGGATGCTTGTGGTCCCAGGGCTTTCAACACAGCTCCCTTTACTGTTTGGTAGCACATTTTGGGGGATGGTTATATTTCAGAATCTGTAATTTTCATAAAAAAAAAAAGAACGTATAAAGCAATTAAAGAAATTGTACTTCTCTTGAATGTGAAAACCTTTCACTATTTTATCTCTTCAAATAATAGACTTTTTGATTTAATTCTTCTTTTGATATTTATGAGAGATTGATGATGAATATACAAGAATGTAACTGTTAGGATTTTGTTATTTTCTCTCTTCTTTTTTTTTCTTTTTCTTTTTAAAAATAATTTTTGTGTCTCATTGTTCTAATGACAAGGTAATAATGAGTTCTAGGTTTTTTATCTCAGAAGTGGGTTTTGTGTTTCTGTGATTTAATCTTCTTCTGAACTGGGAATAAAAATCAGGATTTTTTTTTTTATGCGTAGAAGTTTATTGAAGTTTTTAGAAACAAAACTAGAAATTGAGCCTTTCTCAGAACTCTTTCAAGTGCAGTCAGACATGCTGAAGATAGCGAATGAAATACCTGATATCCATCCAGGTATTTTTATTGACAGAAATTAACTAGAAGATAAAACTTAGTTATCCTAGGAGAGGTAATGTAGCAAAGCATCAGACCCACATAGAAAAACTCAAATTGCATTTCTAAGTAAATCAGTTTCTCACTTTATGAAACTGTTCAGATAAAATTCCCAAATCCAATGCCCCCACAAAAATTAGCTTTTCTTGGCAAGAAGAACATGATTTTTTTTCACACAATATTTCATGTTAGTATGAACATGTTGTAACCTGTTCTGTCTTATATACATATCCTAACCATTTTTTAATGTTCTAATGGTTATCCAGAAGAAAACACTTATTTTTAGAAAATGACATGGAGAACTGTAATTTTAAAACTATCATTATGAAGAAAGTGTGTGCTCTGTACAGGCCTGGCAGATAAGGCATTGATGAGAAATCATCAGAATTCACTATTCAGATAGGCAGGGTGGGATTTTCTAGGAAAAATTTTAAAAAAAGGGAAAAAAATCCAAGAGCTTCAAATTGCAAATACTTACAAATATGAGCAAAATAATCATGTTTTTAACATACATACTACTGCCTATATTGCTCCCAAAATAATTTGTAATTCTAATTAATTTCACATAACAAATTTTATAGTCTTCAATTGGAACTATACTGGGCTTTCCTTGGAGTGAAACAGATTTTAGCTGTGTTTCCATGTTGCTTATAGGCAGCTATCATGTTTATAATTATCAAGACTCATTAGTTGACTACACTTTCCCAAAACAGAAAGTTTACTTACATCAATTAAAACAGAAGCTCTTGCCAAAGTATAACACTCACAAAGGTACATGAAAGCACATAGGATGTTGTGCAACTTCCAGAATTTTGATTCCTACCCAAGAGAACTTTTCAAGGACACACTTGGTGATTTTTTATTGCCTAGTCCAAGAACTGAGTCCAGAAAGACTTTGAACTGACTGATGAAGTCTCCTACAGTAAGCTCTGCACCAGATGCAGAGCAGCTGAAAGGGCCTTAAGAGACAGAGAATTTTGGAGAGACAGCGAGAACTCAGAATTGAAATAATTTGGAAGGAAAAACGCTTTTGCAATGGATGAGCTTCTGAAAAGCTCAAGTTGCAATTGTGTAAAAGTGTAAGATTTACATGCTTACTGTGTAGACCAGTAATCCATGCTGGCTGTCAAATGGATAGAGGAAGCAAAAGCTGTGCTGATTTTCCATGGAAGTGTCCCAAAAGGTGCTTTTAGAAGGGTGGGCATTTGCAAAAGACCAGGATAATATGGACCCTTCTTAGCTTAGTCTTGTCCCTTTGTTTCCTTGTAAATCCTCTTCAATTTAAATAATTTCCTGTCATTCTGTATAAAATTATTTTCAAATACTGGTGCTCATGGATTCATTTGTGTGAGTTTCATTGCATTTTATATTTGTACCCATTTTATTTGCTTAAATCAAAATAGACTCGCTGCCCGATTAGTTACTTGCTGTAAATCCATTAATCTTTCCTGTAGTTAATACAGTTTGCAGTTGTTTCACAGCCCTATGTGCTTCAAGCTGATTTTCTTCTTTTATCACATGTAATACATTTTTTAAACTTACAGGTAAGATAGAAGTAATGTAATTCCATCAGTGTCATCACTTAATTTGCCTACACATGGCTCTCTGTGTAACTCACAGCATTTCAGCTCATTCAATCCATATTTTTGGCCTTTTTACCATATTCTTGTCTTATCTCAACCATGCAGAAAATCTGCGGCTGGAAATGTCCCTTCCTAGCCCACTCTCCTGCTTTTTCTCTTTTCTACTGCTCCAAGGGCAACTGTCTGTAGTGATCTCTAGGTTAAATGCTTGTAGAATAATCTGCTTTTATTTGCAAGCAGGGCTGCTTGTAATGTCTCCAATAGTGCCCCTGGTTTGAGAGGAGAGAGGGTGGGAGCCTTCATCTGAGCAGAGCAGGAAAGCTCCCTGCAAGTGCTCAACAAGAAGGAGCCTCTTCCAAGGCTCAGACCTCGGAAGGAAAAGAGTTCACAAATAAATAACAATTCCTAAAAGAAGGCTAATGAGGTTGAAATTTAGGTTGAAAACATGTAAAAAGAAAAGTGTTCAGTGTTCAGCTGTTCTGCTTCTGTTTAGGCCTTCCCAAAATTACCATCTAATTTCCAAAGTGTAGCTGAGTTCTGTCAGATAATTTTCTCAAGCCTCAAACCCCTATCCATCTGGCACTGGCCTCAAAATAAATCCTAAGTAAAATTACTAGCCAAGCTGAAAAGTTCCAGCCCAACCCCTCTCCTAGTTTTCTGCTGCCTGCAGGCTCTGAGGCATATCCGAGATCTGGGTTTTCTTCCCTTTTGCACATAAAATAAATTAGTTCTTTTTACTAGATTTGATTGAAATATTACTGAATTAATATTAATTGAATATATGAAATTAAAAAATGAATTTAAAGAAAAAAGAAAAAAGAAAGGTGTGTGTGGATTTTTAAAAGTTTTGAGGAAAATGCTGGGTTTTTTTCTAACCTGGCTTGACAACAAACCAATCCAACAACAAATTACAAAGTGTGAAGAATGGATTTTGCCTCCTCTCTTTCTTTGTTGACTTTTTCCTGCTTTGTCCTCACAGCCCTTATTTGCTTGCACTAAAAAGTGAGTGGGTTATTCAAGCAGGTAGGTTTGAAAAGTCCTGTGCAGAGACAAGATTTGGACCCAATGATCCTTTTGGGTCCCTTCCAACTCAGCTTGTTCTGTAATTCTGTGACACTTGCCTCTGGAGGATAAAAAGTTTTCTAACTGATAACCTGATAGCACAGGTTGATGTAGGGCACATCAGATGATCCATACTGGAAATAGAGATATTTAGATTTTATTGAAGCTTTCTGGATGCTTGTAAACTTAGCACCATGAAAACCTGTATTTAGCTCTGATTTTTGCAGAAGAGTCTAGTACTCACAGTCATTCTTAGCTGCAATAGTAATAGCAAGGGTTTAAGAATTTACTGATGACATCCTTAAGTTGAAAAAAAAGGAAGCACTTCAGTGTCTTCTTTCTATATTCTTTGTAATTTCACACTCCTCCTTCCTGCCTGAACTACTCTCACATCATTGGTGAAAAGGTTGTTTAGCCAGTATTACAAGTAAATTACCAAAACAGACAGTAAAAACTTTCAGGTGAGCTGGTAAATGACACAACAAGGTACTAGACAGAGTTTTAGGTATTTAAACTAAAGCATTTTTCTGAAGTTATTTTAATAATACCAAGGTTTGTCAGTAATGCACTTAAAGCCTCATTTCAGCCTGAGAGACCATCTCTGTTAAGCAGCCATTTAATACCCTTTCAATCACAGTTCAGGATCACAAAGAACTTGAAGTTATTACCAACTGCAAAGTGGTTATTGACTTCCCGTGGGTGAGATGTGTTGGTGGTCTTCTGCTCCTCACAGAGAAGAGTTCACATCACACACATGTACTCTGGGTCACACACACACACCCCACCCCCTCTGCTACCTCTGACTATCACAGCAGACCCTAAACTGCTTCTTCCTGATGGCCTTACAGGAGAGAGAGGGATTGAGATTTATCAGGGAGCTCTTGCAAGAAAACTGAGCTCTGAAAATGAGTGTTACAAGAGAAATGTCCCTTGTGCAAAGGAAGGGAAAGAGTATATTCTTTGTTCCTGTGTCAGCTGCCCTACTTGGTCATTGCTAGCATTTCACTTGCACCCTGAAGAGCAGCTAATTGTTTATGAAATGGCCTTGTTATTCCTGCCCTAGTAACCTTGTCTGGAAGGCCACCACATGCCTTTATTATTCTCCAAAGGAAAATGTGCTTTCTGACATCTGTTCTGCATTTGTTTTCCTTTAATTTCCTCTAGTTTCCATCACCCCCTCCCCAGATTGCTCATCTGTGCTGCTCTGCACAACGTGGCATGAGCTCTGCTAGTCCTACAACCCTGCCTGTCCTCAGCTTAATCTTTCCACGGTTCTTCAGTCCTGCACAGTAGCCAGGCACAAAAGGAAGGGGAAGGACACTGGGAAATTGTCTTCCCCCTAATCCCCCTCCTGAGACTTTATCTCCAGGCTTTTACATCAGGCTTTACATCCCCTGAATTGTGTACTCCAGTTTAAGTTTGTAAGGGTTAATAATGAGAGCATTTTGAGGACAAAGGCTCCTTCTCTCCTAACCTACCCTGGGGATTAATTCTCCTCTTACACCTAGTGCCAGAGAGTGCAAAAGCCCTGGCAAACCACAGCCTCTTTCCATGTCATTTTTTCAGCCAGCAATAATGAGCATCTACAGCATCATTTACTGAGGTTCTAAAAGCATTAAAAGGTTTTGCAAGTGTAAGTGACCCAAATGTCCTTCTCAGTAAAGGAACTTAAATGTTGGCCATGATCTTTTCCAGCCCTTTCATGTTTCATCTAATAAGCAATCTAAGAGAACGGCCTGGCTGTTCCCCAAGGAGGATTTGGGCATCTATTAAGTGACATTTCTTCAGCAATAGTGGTTAAGTGACTGACACCATTGCCTGCCCTGTCCCAGCAGTGTGAGCTCCAGCCCTGGCCATCCTCTGCCCTGAGCTAGTGTAAGTATTTGAATGGTCATATCACAAATCTGATTTGGAGGGCATTTTGGGACAGGAAGAAGAGGCTGAAGGAAGGTTTTACAAAAGGTCTGTGTCAATAAGTGGTGACACAAACGGCCATGCTGGCATTTGCAAGAGTGTGGTGGGTAAATGGGAACACATGGCGCAGCATGACAACAGTTTCTACCAGCGTGAGCAGGACCTTCTACCACTACAGGCTTAATTCTGGGTTTATCAGGGCATGAAAACAAAGGTACAGATTTAAGATGAAGGGAAAAGTAACTTTATCACTCAGTCTCACTACAAGAGAGAAATAATGGTAGGTAAAAGAGGAGAGGAAGATTTATACAGATTTTTTGTCTGTCTATTTCATGAGATTACCCACAGCCTCATGAATCCAGGTTATTGCCATGAGACTCTGGTCACACCTAGAGAAATCTTGACTCTTGACTGTAGCCTGTAAGTCTGCCTAACCTTCCAAACATGTCCTTTGGGTTCAGCCTACCCAAGGTCACTCAAGGTGTGTGTCCATGAAACTGAGGGAAGGTGACCATTTCTCCTGCCTAACTCACACCTTGTCTAGTGATGGAAGATGTTTTGGGTTCTTAAATTAGCCTGTCTGTGCCTCTGTTCTCATAGGCTTTAGCAACAAAGGTTTTATCAACACAGACCATATTCTCAAGAAAAGGGTAACCTTTCTTCTTTTCCACAGTCAATGAGGCAGGTTAAGTAGTCAAGTAGTTTTACTTCAGAACATGTGCACTCAAAATCTGCCTGCCCTTAGGGAATAACACAGAATCTTCCAAATGGGTTCAGAATTCTTTCATAATCTTTTATTAATGAAAGGACTATATATCTGGCCTTTCATGGGGATAGTTGTAAAAATGCTACTTCACTTTTGTGATGGTTTAAGCTGGTAGCTTGGTACAGTTGTATACAATGGCAATAATTTTTCTTTTCTTGTTTGTTTTGGCTGAGATCTATTGTTGGTTTCTGTGGAACAGCTACAGAACTTGGCAATTGTCTTGGTTTGGAAAGACAGGAGTCTGCTAAGGAAGGCAGGAGCCTCCTCTGAAATGGAGAATGTAAATCCTCCCCACCCCTCTGAATTGCTAAAAATTTTAAATTAAGGGGCTCTCAGGCAAAAATTTGGGAGCAGGAAATAACAGTTCTTTAATAGGGAAAAGAAAAAAATTAAAAGGATAAAATAAACGATGCAGTACACTAGAACAACACCGACAGAATCAGAACCCAACCTGACACCCCGTGGGTCAGGGTGTTGGTGGCAGTACAATTGGAAATGTGGCTGCAGTCCTCCTGAAGTATCAGGTGTGGTTCTGTTGGAGCAAGGGGGATCTGTAGAGAAGGATTCTTCCTCTGAAGATCCAGTGGAAGAAGAGACAACTCCTGTTCCTCTGGGGAATCCCGTGGAGAAAGCTGTGCTAGTGTCTCAAAAACTTCTGGATTATATCTGGGTAGCAATGCTTGGCTCCTCCCTCTGGAGCATCTCACAATGGGATGTTATAGTTCTTATCAGTCTGTTATCAGCAATGTCCCCTCCCGAGGGAGGTGTGAATGTGGTCACTCAAAGAGAGAGATAAAGCAAACTGCCCACTTGACAAAGGTAATCTGCCATATAGATGGTAATTGAAAACTTGCGTTGCAATCTTCAACAGCAATGCAGGGTCACTTGATGTCCTAAATATATTAAATAATAAGATACAGAATGGATTGATTTTATGCTTCTTTATGGTGCTCTGTTGACAAATAAAGGAGGCGACATGGAGAGAAATATACCATTCCATCTTTCCAGACAGGTTCCTTACTGGCAATCAAAGGAAAATTCTCTGCATACATCACAATTTTCTTTTGAGACAAATCCTGTATCTTCCTGAGATCTCCTCCAAGTCCTTTGGCTTTTTCTTGTTTTGCTTCATTTCATCTTCTGGGCACTTTTGTGCTGCATATCACATGTCCTCAATTATGTTTGTCAATGCTGAATTTTAATTACTTCATAGCAGCCTGATTTCAGAGGAAACTCAGTTCCTTTTTCTGCTCACTCACTTGATATAATCAGTGAATTCATCTTGCATAGTGTTTTCCATCTGTCTCTGTCATTTATATAGATTAAAACCAGCAGAGGTCCAACTAATGGCTTTGTGGGGAGGATTCTCCACAGTAGGGTGGCTTGCTTTACAAGCCCTTGGATTTCACTTGGTTTGGTTACTCTTTCAGGTCTGTACACTCACCACTTGCATTGCATGTTTATAGTTTTAAGGAAGATTCCTCTCCAGCATCCTCACAGCCTCATCTGAAATATCAGACAGTGCTGTTTGCTTATTCTCTTTTAACACTCAGCAATTTGTGTTTAATGAAAAAACATTATCCTTGGTTGTTTTCTTACAGAGAAATTTTCTTATAGGATTATAATAAATTCATCTCAATGAATTCCTAATGTACACCTCTAAAGCTATTTTGCTGTTATAATATTTGGAGATAATGAGTATTACTGCTAAAATCTCATAAACATTTAACCTCTTTGAAAGCATTGCAGCTGTACAATTGTCATTTCAGGAACAATTCCATCACATCAGTGAATACACCTTGTCTTGCAATGTCATTTCTTCAAGTTCTTGGTGTCAGAGGCTTTGGGCTGTATTTTCACTCATTTGCCTAGCCTTTATGCTTCAAGTGTCTACCTTAACATTTTATATTAAATATTATAAAAAACTTGATTTGAAAGAGCAGGTAAATTATTAATCCAAGTCTTTACACTATCAGAAGTACTACTCCTCTCTCCATTAGCTATTCAATAAGAAGAAATGGCTTAATCTAAATTAAAGCTGAATTTTGTCCCATTCCTAATCGGGCAAAACTGTGTATGATTTCAGAAAATCAGGTCATAAAAATGACAGATTTCAGAAAATTTGTTACAAAAGAATATTACTGTGTCCTACCTCTGTTGCAAATGCTTACAATAGCTAGAGGTATAGGTATTCAGGTTGAAGAATTTCCTTTGATCTGATGATCATTATTTTCTTTTTCACCATTTCATTTTTATTAAATTGAAAGTGTTAATACATTTTTCATGTGAAACTTAAATATAGTTGTGGCCCTTAAGGCAGTAAGGTGACAGTATTAGATGGTTGACAAATACTGAGTAGTGCCTAGAACCACAGAGTTGTGAAGAAAGAGAGAAATTAGATTTTAGCAAGTTGGACGGGGGTGGGGTTGTGTGTGTGTAAGAAACTTTAGTTCCTGAAACAGCAGTGAAGATGAAGAGGAGCAGTGAGCTCCTCAACAGCTCCTCCTCTGTAGAGGAGAAATATTTCCATTCATAGTTCCTTTTTTTGTTTTGCCCAAACAAATGTTTGGGGCAAATGTTCAGAACAGGGACAAAAGATGTCTTAAACATACTTGGGATATAATGGGGCTAAATATCAAAATTATAACCTCACTACATGAACTAGCTAGGTCTGTCTTCATTCAAGACCTAGAATCATAGAATCTTTAAGACTCAGCTGTCAATCCAGCACTGCCAAGTCCACTACCAAACCATGTCCCAGAGTGCCACATCTACATGTCTTCTGAATACCTCCCAGGAGGGTCACTCCACCACTTTTCTGGGAAGTCTCTTTCAATGCTTAATTATCTTTTAAGCAAAGAAATTATTCCTAATGTCCAATCAAAACCTCCCCTGGTGCAACCTATGGCCATTTCCTCTTGTCCTGTCACTGTTACCTGGGAGAAGAGACCAACCCCACCTGGCTGCAGCCTCCTCTCAGGGAGCTGTAGGGAGTGACAAGGTCTCCCCTGAGCCTCCTTTTCACCAGGCCAAACACCCCCAGCTCCCTCAGCTGCTCCTCACCTGACTTGTGCTCCAGACCCTTCTTAATCTCCACTCCCTTTCTCTGGACACACTCCAGCCCCTCAATGTCCTTCTTGTGGTGAGGGGCCCAGAACTGGATGCAGGATTTGAGGTGTGGCTCACCAGTGCTGAGTACTGGGGGACAATCCCTGCCCTGCTCCTGCTGGCCACACTGCATCTGATCCAGGCCAGGATGCCATTGGCCTTCTTGGCCACCTGGGCACACCCTGGCTCTTCCAAGGTTCTTTTCCAAGGTCAACTTTCCAGCCACTGTTCCCCCAGCCTGTAGTATTGCATGGGATTATTGTGACCCAAATTCAGGACCTGACACTTCACCTTGTTGAACCTCATATAGTTGTCCTCAGCCCATTGATCCAGACTGTCCAGATCCCTCTGCAGAGCCTTCTTACCCTCCAGCTGATCAACTCTCCCGCACAGCCTGGTGCTATCTGTGAACTTACTGAGGATGAATGCACCTCAGGCATCCTAGTCCATGGGCAGTAAAACAGGCATTAAAATAGGGCAGCTTCAGAGACTTGCGGGCTTTGGCAGAATATTTTGGAATTCATGCGTGTAAATTTGAGTACAGCTTCAAGGTTTATCACTGGAACTAAATATTGTTGTGGCAAAAGCAGATGGAATAATACCTCTATAACACACATGAATAAGAGATTCTACGTTCGCTGTTGCCTTAGGAGTTTCCCAAAGCCCTTTAGAAAAGCAAAACACCAGTTTTTGACCATTTCCAGGCTATCTGGCTTCCAACAGGAGTTACTACAAAGTAAAAATTGCTTTTAGCATGTGAAAAACCTGGTAGTGCCTGCTCTGAAAAGGATCATCCTAATTTATTGCTCTTGGTTAGATCAACCCTTAAAGCATTTCAGTAGATCAAGGAAAGGTCTTTCAGTCAATTATCATTCTTTGAAGGCCTGTTACAGTATCTATAAATCTATTTCTTAGTTTCTCAGTTAGAGCTGGAATCAGTTACCATGCCAGATGAACTCTGAAATCAGAAGATCAATTGCACATTCCCAAAAGGATTTTTTCTGCCTTATCTTTTCTATTTCTCTGAAAGACATATAAGATTTCACATATTCCAAACTTATATTCATCTCAGCACCTACTGTATCAAATGAAAAAGCTAGGGAAGATAATGAAGCCTAGTTTGGTTTATACTTATCAATCTGACTTTTCCATGTCTGAAATCAACTCTCTGGGGAAGAAAAGACTTGTTTCTCTTCAGTAGAAATTTTTGCTACTATGGACAATGTGTTATGTCCTGGAGACTGTCAGGAAATGCTTCCATATCAGTGTGTTTCATTCATTCTCCATTGCAATGAATTTCATTCATTTTATGCTGCAGAAGCAGCATAAAAATAGTGTGGAACATTCTTAAACACAAAAGAGATATCAAGGAGTGTGTGGATAATATGAAATAATCTAAAAACCTATGTTTCATGATTTTTAACCAGAACATTATTGAAACTGTTGATGCAACTACGGCACCATTCTACTAATTCTGTCTGGCCTTGTGTGTAAGTGGAGGATAACCTTATTAAGACACAAAGCAGTGGGCACCTAAGAATTTCCAGAATCTCTTCAAAGCATTGAAATAAATGCCTAGACTGTGCAATGTTAGCTTCACAAGATCCAAAAATTCAAATAACAAACAAGGAATAATCACAATACTTTCAACAGAATGATGTTGCTGAAATATTAAGAAATTGCAACTCCTCATGGCTTAGACACCAGGTCCTGTCAAAGCCTCTCTGCATGTTTCAGATGACAGCAGTCAGAGGAAGGCAGCTGACATGCAGGAGGACAGATCTGTTCCTCAGATGGATCTAGGGAGGCTGGAGAAATGGGCTGATGGAAAACTCATGGAGTTCATCAAAGACGTGAAGGAAGACCTGGAAATGGTAGGGAATAAATCTATGTGATAAAACAGCCTAGGACAGGAGCTTTTCAAGAAAGGATTTGGGGATTCTGATGGACAGTGACTGAACTAGAAGTGGATAAGAGGACAGTGGGTGGATTGAGAACTGAATGGCAGATCCCAGAGGGCTGTAATCAGGTTTGAGTTGGACGTCTGTCACTAGTGATGTCCTTGAATACGGGGCCTGGTATTGTTTAACTTATTCACCTGTG
This sequence comes from Calcarius lapponicus, assembly GCA_039654755.1. Lineage (NCBI taxonomy): Eukaryota > Metazoa > Chordata > Aves > Passeriformes > Fringillidae > Calcarius > Calcarius lapponicus. The sequence continues at coordinate 145,335,416 of CM077464.1, forward strand.
ACTTGGATAAAGGGGCAGATGCCTCCTCAGCAAGATGCCTGAGGAGTCAAAGATGGGATGAGTGGTTGATACTCCAGAGTGCTGTGAAGCCCTTCAGAAGGGCCTCAACAGGTTGGAAAGATGACCAGAGAGGAACTGTCTGAAATTCAAAAAGGCAAATGCAGAGTCTTGTGGTTTTGCACCCGGGGAAGAATGTGTAGCAAAGTTGTTGGGGGCCAACCAGCCAGAAAGCAGCTCTGTGGAAAAGGACCTGGGAGACCTGAGGACAGCAAGCTGTCTGTTGTATTTCAAAAATGCTGCTAGTAAGTCCAGGGTAAAGAAGCAGAAGAGACTTTTGCACAATGTCCATAGATGTTTAATTCAGCCGGCCGGCGAGATGTTCTGTCCCCGACCCCGTCCTCCTTCCAAGGTCCAAGATCCCTCCCCCCGGGGCCTCCCAGCAGTCCCCACACAGTACCCAGGTGAGGCCCAATCAGGAAAAAGGGCCTAAGGGTCCCAGGAACTTAGGCACAGGAACTGGGGAAGGAGCCAGTAGGGCACAGGAGGCCCTTTAGGGCCCTCAGAGCTGTCCATGAGTCACAATGTGCTCAAGAAGGCCAAGAAGGCCAGGGGTATCCTGGGGTGCATTAGGAAAAGCATTGCCAGCAGGTTAAGGGAGGTGATCCAGCCTCTCTACTCTGCCCTAGTGAGGCACTTCTGGAGCGCTGTGTCCAGTTCTGGGCTCCTCAGTACAAGAGAGACATGGAGCTCCTGGAGTGGGTCCAGTGTAGGGCAACAGAAATGATTAAGGGACTGGAGCATCCCTCTTATGAGGAAAGACTGAGGGAACCTCACAAAGAGACAGCAGAGAGGTGACCTCATCAATGTCTGTCCGTGCCAAGAGGGTGGATCAGGCTCTTCCCAGTGGTCGCAAGAAACAGGACAAGAGGCAACTGGCAGAAACTGATGCACAAAAAGTTCCACCTTTACCCGAGGAAAAACTTCTTTACTGCACAGGTGACCACGCACTAGAACAGATTGACCAGAGAGGCTGTGGAATCTCTGTTACTGGGAATATTCAAGAACTGTCTGGGCACAATCCTGTGCAATGTGCTCTGGGATGACTGTGCCTGAGCAGGGATCAGATGACCCAGTGTGGTCTCTTTCAATCTGACTTGTTCAGTGATTCTGTCAGATTGAAGCAGCAGTTTGCCCCTGCTGCAGGGATGAACAGCCACATACTGCACTGTACAAGAAAGAATGCAGCCAGCAAGTCAGGTTAATATTCTCTTGCTTGGCACGTGTGAGACTACACCTCTAGTACTGCATCCAGTTTTGGGTTCTTCAGAACAAGAAAGACAGTGATGAGCTGGATTGGATCCCATGGCCAGCCCCCAAGAGGGTCATGAGGCCAGAATGCAAGATGTATGAAGGAAGGCTGAAAGAACTGGATTAGCTTGGGCTGGAGGAGACACAGCTCAGGTGGATTTTAGTGCTGTCTGCAACTCCCTAATGGGAAAGTAGGGAAGATGAAGTTCTTCTCTTCTCAGAGGCAAACAGTGAAAGGATACAAATCAAAGGAACTCAAGTTGAAGGGAAGAATATTGTGACTGCATATAAGAAAAACATTCTTCATTCTTCACAACAAGGGCGACAAAACATAGGAGCAGGTGCCCAGAGAGGCTGTGGAATCCCCATCCTTAGGTATACTCAGCCTGAACTATGGCTCTGAACAGTGCACCCCACGATTTCCTTTGAAGCTTATCCCTTTGTGATTTTGTGTTTCTCAGAAGAGCTGTGCTGGCCTCACTTGTGAGAAGGACCTTCCATTACTGCATGCACTTGTAATCTGTGTTGGAGGTGGAGTCTTTGAAGGATTCCCCAGATTGTTATATTACTATTGGATAGGTGACATGCAAAAGAAACATTTTTGGACTTGTTTAATTTTATGTTCCTAGTCAGTCTTTGGAAATCTACACTCTGGGCAAAATACAGAGAAGAGACCTTCATAATCCTGGGGTACAAGACACTCTTACTTCTAATTCAGAGTGCTTGTGTGATGCTGGGATAGTTAATGTGACAGATTTTCAAGCGATGAGTAATTTTAGGCTACTTTTATGGAAAAATAATGATCAGTCCAGATTTTTAACTAACTGAAAAATTTGGATTCTCTCAGCTGTTAAAAGCTGGGCTCCTCAAAATCCCAAACTTTCCAGAAAAACATTGGTTGGTTTGAAAAATCTTTCTTTAATCTCCTCTTGGCTCCTTCTGCATAATATAAAAGATGGAGAGGGATTTTTTTTGTTGGTTTTTTTGCTCTTTGTTTTTTTTTTCTTTCCTTGTGTTATCCTTTTGTTATCCTTTGTAAGCCATAAAAATCTTGGATTTCTACACTAGGTTCCAATTGCAAATTTGGACTACATCAGTAGTGGATCAAGTCCAGAGAGGCAATGAGAGACAAATCAGCATGGGAAAATCTCTCCTCCTTCCCATTCTCCAGGGATAGGTTCCAAAAGCACATGGCTTCTGGCTGTCAGCTCTCTTTTGGCATCTGTATTCCAGCTGAGAGCTTGTTTGGCCTTGCATGCTTTGATGCAGTAACAACACAGCCCACATTTCTGCTGGTTAATCATTTGGTCATTCTGTATTTTAACCAGCTGTGATCATGAGCTGTTTTACTCTGCAAAGATTAGAGATGTCACTGTTCATCATCTTCATATCCTTCACTCCCTTTGTATAATGGCTGAGGGTTCTCATCCTAGCAGGTGCTGAGGGTCCACATCCCCACTGAAGACAGGGAGGGGTGCAGATGTCTGGCTACGCTCAAAATCAAATATTATCCCCTCACCCTTTCAATAGTAAGCATTTTTTTTGCTCTGAATCTAATTTTATCTTAGGAGTAGGAATCCCCATGTCTCTAATTGTGCTTCAGTTTTGGCATTTGGGGGCTGTAGCCCACTGCAGGCAGATGGCAAATGTCAGCCAAATGGCATTCCCTGCATGACTCATGCACTCTCTGGATAAACTGTGCTGATAAACTGCTGCAGCTTTTTTGATTTCTTCAGAACTATCTCAGCAATTCTCACTACTTGTTTTAGTCACTGGGGTGGAAGCTGCTGGCAGTGTTCTGTTAAAAGAGAAGTTCAAGCTTCCTCCATGGAAATGGCAGTATGGTCTTCAAGCAAGTCCCCCTGCAGCCAAATGACTGCTGAATGCAAGATGAAGTTCTTCTAATCGAATATCTCATTCAGTTGAAATTGCCTAATAATGAGTGAATTCTGACATAAGCAATAGTATTTTTCTCAATAAAAACACATATTAAGTGTCATCTTGTTGATCCTTTATTTATAACAACAATTATCTTTTCAGGAGTACACAGGCTAATTTTTTATCTTCCATTTTTTCAAAGTGACTGGTTTAGCTCTTGAAAACTGAGTTAATTAAATTATTTTTCTAAAGAGAAACAGAGCCTGTAAATCTGTAAATAATATAAAAAGCCACTTAGTATATTCTGTGTGCAAAGTAGAAAAGCATGTATGAAAATACTCTGTCTCTCCCAGAGCATCTATAAAGAATCATCTGTCATGAGAACAAGATTTTCCCCCTGAGAAGAACAGAAAAATGTCCATCATGAAATGTCATTCACTTGGAGCCTTTGTTGAATACTTTGGCTAGTTTTAGCTGGAATAAAAATCACTTCTTTGGACTATGCTTTTCTTTCTATTTTTTTTTTCCCCACTCAGACCTCCTTTCTACACTGAAATGCAATGATAGGGGAGGGTAGCTGTAAATGTAATCTAAGTTATCTGAAGAGCTGGATGAAACAGTATTGTCAGGTTGATAAGGAAGGAGTGAAGAGGAGATGCAGGGGAGGAGAGGAGATGCAGGCCTGGAGAGGAGATGCAGGGGAGGATGTTGAGAACTGCAGATTCCATTCTCTTTGCACGTGGATTTACACAGGATTTATGCTTTGCAGCAATCAGTCATCATGCTACAAGGGATGGCAATTGATGGCCACTGGTTCAAGAGCCAACTTGAGCTGGTGCCTCAACTCTGATGAACAAAACACTTCCAAGAGGGCTACTGAGTATTGACACTGCTCATTTCTCTAAATCAGAGATATTTCTGTACTGAGCAGGAGCCACTTCTTACCCGCTAAACCTGTGGTAGGAGACGGTGCTGGAAGAGACACACCGTGTTGCCCTCTCTAAGAATGAGCAATAAAAAGCTAAATTATGAGTCTTGCCTCTTCAATCATTCTTTAGTGATTTGTAAGAAACCCAAACCATTTTGGAAGGCATAGCCATGGCTATAAAGACCTTGGCAATAGTTTGGAAAGATGATTAGTCCTTTCATCTCCCCAAGAAGAAATAAATCTGCCAGGGACAATAAAGCACCAGCTTTGATTTTTAGTCAATATTCTCATGTTTTCTGTCCATCATATCAGTGAAACAGCAGGAAAAAGAATGTTTTTTACATAGATGTTTTTGGAGAACCTCCCTCAGAGAGCTCCTAAGAGATCAGAGTCAGCATTTTGGGATTTTGTTGAACCACGGACAAAAAAAAAAATGACCAAAATAAAGAAGCTGAGCAACAGGCCTGCCTGGACAGGCTGAGGACAGGAGAGGAGGAAGACAGACTGTTAGTCATCTTGAGACATCCTCGTTTTGCCTCCCATGATTTCTTTGTTGTTATTTTTGAAGAACGGAAGGGGCAAAAAAGTAGCATGAGAGAAGGCACCTAAAGGAGCCTGCAAAAGGAAGGATCAGTGAGCAACATACACCTTAATATAATAATGAACTTCATTACTTGTCAAAGAAGCTTGTATCTGCCTGTAAAAGTATTCAGAAGTGTTTCTTCTCTCCTTTTCAAAGAAGCTGTACATCATTATACATACTTAAAACTGATTTCAACACTTGTGGTTTATATATTTTGATTGATTTGTAAGCACTAGCCTGCCTATTTAGCTGTTTATGTCAGCATTGAGAGTGCATATTCTAAATCAGGGTAACAATATCTGGAATGAACTACTCTCTTTAAAAAATAAAGGGCTGTTGAAGAAGGCTTTGAGTATACTTTTAACAAAGATCAATATAAACTTCTATATCATTTGAATGGTTTTCTACATTATATTTTGATATAGAGGTGTCATGTTCCTGTTCAATCTCTTTGGAATGTAGATCAGTAAAACAACATTTTATGTATAGATAAAGTATTTTTATGAGTGAACAGAATATAGTTGGATAGCAAAGGGCTAGTTCTGGACCATTATGATGAAAACTGCACCTTCTCAGAGGTGTGTGAGTTCACAACATTTACCTGGAAAATCTGGTGGATGTGCATGTTTCTAGCTTTAAACAAAGGCATTGTTACAGTCTAATGTCTCAAGAAACTGTATTGTCAGGTTGATAGGTAAGGAAGGAGTGAACATGGCCTAATGATTTGAGCCCACTGCACTTGATAAAAAGAGAAAGAGCCTGAGTTTATCATTGCAGTAGCTTCTAGGGATGTACAGCAGCTGCTACTCTAACTGGAATTACTTAACACCTTGAAGTAATTGCAGGTGATTATGACATAAGGAGCAGTGAACAATCTAAACCATCTCCCCTGAGCTGTGCCTCAGCCTGCTCTCTCCTTGCACACCCTGAGACTAGAGTGCAGGCAGGGATAGGAATGTTTCTTTCATTCTCTTCATAGGAATTTTATAGTTTTTTATGACTGAGGACTTTGTTTCCATAAAAAAGGCTGGTTTACTGTGATTCCTCTGACATAAAAGATAATCCGAAAAGGTCAAAACCATTTAGTTTTGATATTGGCAAAATAAAACCTGTCTTTCTTTGTGTCAAGGCTCTGTGAGTATCCTTCAGTGCTCTGAGTCCTGCATTCACTGTGCCAGTGGTGCCAGGACACTGCATTAAACCAGATGGTCTCATTGCATTAAACCAATGGGTTGCTGTGTGGGAGCTCGCACTCCCAAGGTCCTGAATAATCTGAATAACCAAGAGAACCCTTGGGGGGCTCGTCGGTCATGGAATCTTGCCAGAGGCAGCTGGTGGCTGGATTTTGATCCATCTAAGGATGCACCACTCGGGTATGAAGGATTAAGAGTCACAAAGGTTTGAATAGTGTAGAAATAGTGTGTTCACAAGGTGATATATAGATTTAGAATTTGGTACAAGGGGGTTGTACAGGGGGGTTATGGAGGCAAGATGGAGGAAACCGGGTGTGTCTCATGGTTCTTCCTCCTTGTTCTTGTCGTCCATCTTCGGTGGTGGTGCTGGCACTTTGGGATTGGTTTGTGGTGATGGTGCACTTGTTAATAAGGGTGATAGGTATTGGGAAGAAAAGGTAAATATTGTATACGTAGTTTGTACTATAAAGGGACGTGACCGCCCCGTGGGCAGCCAGAGTGCCCTTGGCTGCCTTGCTGGTCGGACCCTGGTCGGGCAGAGGGAAAACTCTGTTGATAAGAATTAATAAACATCTGGAAGACAGCAAAGCAAAGAGTCCAGCTTCGTTCTTTGAGAGCCCAGACGGCTGTGGAGCCTTCCCACGCATTCTAAGGGAGAAACAGAAGCTCTGTTTTGCCACATTGCTGATCTCTCAATTACCTTCTGAAAGAGAGGTTGTGGGTAGGTTGAGGAATAACAAAAATGGCCCAAGACAATTGTGCCTGTTTGCAAAAGAGAAGATTAGACTTATTTTCTTATGGCTGAATACACCTGGTTCTGTCAGCCACATCTCACACATTCTGTCTCCACTGATGACTCTGCAATGACCTTGCTCTAGTGTGTCATTATCTGTCTTGTGCAGGGGACCCCAAAACTGGACACACTCCTCTGGATTTGATAAGTTTTTCATGGAGGACAATGCCTCTTAGATGGCCATGGCTCTCACCTAGCCAGCTTGAGGTGCAGAGAGGTTGAACTCGTGTCAGCTCAAATCCTGAATTCCCCTAAGAGTTTTTATTTTTCCTCCTCTGTGCAGATAATCCAACCATTACTGTATGTCTGTACAGGGTTGGTTTTTCACCAAAACACATTAGGTGATTCTGCTCTGCTGGTGACAGCAAGCCCTGGCTACAGAACTCTTGCAACACTGGGCATGGACGGTGCAGGGAGAAACAAAGCAGAGCTTCCAAAAATAAAGTTTTGAGAAGAAAAATAGGCAGATCTGAGCTAGTTTGTTTTGGAATAGAGGAGATGGAAGCAGGATGTGCAACAACTTTGCAGTATGTATAAGACTTCTATAAAATGAACTGTGATAATTTGCTTTCCTTCTCTCTGCAGGGAAGACCAAGAAGTCAGTGCCTGTGATTTTTAGCTGAGAATATTTCTGGAAACATGGTACTGAAAAAACATAATCCTAAAGAAAGTAATGCATAGGAACACGTTTCTTAGGAAATCTTTAGATATTTCTTTCATGGAAAAAATTTAAGAGCAATCTGGAATACTGCTGCTCAGTGGTGCTCCAGAAACCACACATGGACTTTCAGATCCAGGCTGGTTTTACCTTGCAAAGAGTCACTGAAGAAAGATATTTATCTCAGCCTAGAAACATGGAGTTGATTTTTTTTTTTTTTTTTTTTTTTTTTTTTTTTGCCTAATAGCAAGTTATGGAACTGTGCTTTGAAATAAATCCTAGGGTGTGCATGTGCTTTTACTTTATCAGAAACATTTTTTTCCTAGCCCTAGGGAAACCATCTACTGCTGTTGTGAAACCATCTACTGTTGTGGTGGCTTGGGGTAGAGATGAACAATCATCCTCCATTTTAGAGGAGCATGTGAAGTCCCCACAGTATTTTCAGCTACAGAGTATGACAAAATTAATTGTTGGGGATTTTTATATTATTTCATATTCTAGGTAGAACAAATAATATAAATCTTCATTGTAGTACTATATGACTTTGCAGGTCTTTCCTACTTATTTCATGATAACTTTTCCAATCTCATGATAACTATCCCATAAAAGAGTAAATAAAGATTAATGAAATGGTAAGGGAATTATAAAAACAAGCAGAAAATAGATAATGCTATAAAGAAACAAGATACTCCTATTGGACTCTCATAAGGAAGGAAGAAACACAAAAAGCCTCCCCTGAGGGGATCCCTTATTTTTCCATTTTGATGCCAGTAATAATCATTATGTGTAGAATTCAAAGATCACAGACTTAGTTGTGGTTAGTTCTATGTCCTACTCTTCTACCACCAGGTGACAGCTGTGTAGGAACAAAGAACCAAAACTTTCCCTGCAAGAAACTTAATGTGACTTCAGAACACACTTTGTTCTCTGCTTCTTTGTTATTTCTTATTTGAAAGCATCTAGCTGTTTTGCTTGACAGGGAAAGTCTTCAAATTAAGGACAAAGACTAACCAGTCAGAAGCATCGTCAAGAGGACCTTGAGAAGACTGGCTTTAAAACGCCACAAAGATTGCCCAGTTTGGAAGCATACATCCCTAGATTGTCAGTAAAATTTTCAGAGTGTTTTACTGGAAATAAGAGGGCTAAAGAGGAGTAAGTATTTTACAGATTTCACAGAAGTGAAATAGAGTGAGAAACTTATAGGAGGTAGCCAGAGCATTTAAACATCTCTATCCAGTCAATAGTTCTCAGGGATTTGGCAGTAACCTTGAATTGCTACTAACAGCCCAGACATATCCAAAGTAAACAGAGCTTAGGAGAAGCACAGGCACTGAACAGAGAGAAGACAATGTAGTAACTGCTGGCATATTGCTAGAATTTACAAACTCTCAAAGAGGCACAGTTAAAAGTGGCTTTTCTATTGTGTCATGAACCATGCAGTTGTCTAGATCAAGGGCAGCAAAATAATCTAATACAATGGGTGTGATTTTATTGAGATTTCTCTGCATGTGTATTTACAAAGACCTCTGTTTTTCTTTAGGAACTGAGGCCCATGAGGTCTCTGCAGTTATCTTATTGTAAAATGTACAAGGAATTGTGTTTATTAAGGCAACCTCACAGTCAAAAGTTGTTTTAGCAATTCCACAACAATCCTCCATTTTCATTAGTAGTTGGAGTACTTGAAGCATAGCCAAAGTGCTTCTATGTCTTAGTTTTTCTGATTATTTGTGTGTGTACTCCCACTGTTGCAAAGTGTGAATAGCCCAAGCTTTACTCACTGAGTTGAAGAACCATTTTTAATTGCATAGCTGGGTCTAGGGACCAGTTCATGGCATGTGGATTTCTTCCTCCTCATTCATATGATCCTCTACTAGTGTGCAAACATACTCTCTGTTGGTGAGATAGCTTCAATATGAATGCTGGTCTTACCAAAAGTGCTTAATTCCATATGATCTTCTGGACCTGGGAATACAGGTTGTCTCAGTCCCCCTGAAAGACTCATTATTCACCATCCATTGTAACTGTGCCTGCAAAATTTAGAGGTTAAAGGAGGACCCTAAATATAGCTGTAGAGGATGGGTTTTTTTGAGTGGTAAATGAAATTTGCCAGGGTGCAACATTGTTAGGAATGAACTCTTGACAATTACTTTCAGGAGTTCTTACATCTTTATTGAAATATCTTCTTCATCTCTTTATAATGATGAATAGACACTCAAGCAAATTAAGGAGATTTACTAAATTTACCCCTAGGAGGAAAGAGAGACAGAAATGGTAAGTGCATACAGCCTTTGTTTTAGGGTAGAAGAGATGAGTCTGCTCATCTGTACAAGCTCCTTCAGTCAGATGAGCAGTCTGAGCTGTCCATCCAGAATCTCACCATACTTACTGGAGGAGATAAATGCTTTCAGGAGGTGAAGCGTCTTATTCTAAGGAAAGGGTTTATGTTGGTAGACAGAATGTAAAATAAACAAATGATTTTACAAGAGATATCAACTCTCGTTACAACACCTTGTTGTAACCTTGATACAACATCAGAAAATCTCCCAAGACATTGTCTTGGAACAGGAATAAAAGTATGCCAAATACATCAGTTTTAAAGAACATTGATTAATAATATTTTCCTGAAAAGAAGACATACCTGAAATCAATTCTCACATAGTCCAGGGATACTATTTATGCGCTCATGTATTCTTCATTCATTAAAGCTATCCTGAGATTGAACAGACAAGAATGGTCTTAAGCAAGATAATCGTTGTTCACTGAATGTGCAGGGCTTTGATATATGCAACTAATCTTTTGCACACAGAGTATGTAACATATAGTTATTTCTCCATGCCAAGACTTTTTGTCTATTAAAGGTGATGGCTGACTTTAAGTGGAGGACTTTAAATCCTTAATAGTGATCTCAATAGTTTGTGACCATTTCAAGATGCCTTGCACCTTGAGCCCCTCCTGCATGTTAATGAGTTGGAGATCTCGCTCCTGAGTGAAAAACACATCTGGAAATATTGGTCTGATTATCTGGACAACTAGACAGTTCTCACCATCATGTCATCTTTCCTATACAATGGCAATATCATTCTTCTTCCTACCTCATCATCTTATCACAGGATTTTAAGGGTTGTCTTGGGAAAGGAAATGAATGCTTTCATGAGGTCTATTTGTGTGCTTCTTAGTCACTTCTCTCTCCGAAGTATACTTGGACCTGTTGGGCCACTTCAATCCTCGCTGAAAGGTGGTTAGAAGACACAGAACTTAATCACCTGTATTTTGTGAGAAAATATGTCTGACTAGAGGGAAATAAACACTCAAATAGAAGCTTAATTTGGTTCTAGAAAGGACAGACTTGAGGTACTACAGGCCAAATTGTGAGATGCCCTTTAGCAGCAGTTACAGGCCATCTCATTGAAACAGTAGGAAAGGTCACAGACTTTCCTCCTTGCAGCAGATAGTTTCCTGTTTTCCTTTAGCATAGGTCACACTGCCTGTTATTGTTGGCTGTGATCCCTCACTGACTGCCTGATACGCACTGAAAGCTGCCTTTTAGCCCACAATGCTCAGCCACTAAGCAATTGTCTGAGCATAAACTTAGACCAACACAGCATCATATTACAGGAGCTGTGCAGTACACTTGGCATCATCAGGGCTGTACTGTTGAGGCAATGTAGACAAAAGTCAATTCTAATCTCAATTTTGCAGTCAGATGTTTCTCCTTTTGATCCACATCCTAATTTTGTGCTTTCATATTTGACTCAAAAGATGACACGTTGTTTTGGCAGGCTGCCCACAGAATAAGTAACAGAGACCTCTTTGAATATCTGCACCTTCTCCCTGAACTAGTCTTAGTTAATACAAGAATTACCAGAAAATGCTATTTTGAAATAAAAACATTCATAAATGCAAAGGCAATTTGTAAATAGGTTTGAGAAGAAATAAAATGTAAAAGGGAGAAAACATTAAGATATATTTTGTAATTTTCAAAATGGAACATTTTAACTTCTCATGATGAAAGGACGTTTTCTTTTATGAAATTACTTTACTTAAGAAAAATGTTAATTTTAGATGTCCAGAAAGCAAAGCAGGCTTTTATTTTTCAGCTAAACATTTTGCTTTAGAATAATTTTTATTATAGCTCCATATTGTATTATTATAGCTCCATATTTTTACACAGAAATGGAGCTTAAAATTTCACCATGCCCATGGCTCTACTATTATGATTATAGGTATTTACTCAAGGTAGAAGCCAATTTAGGAAATCTGTATGGGCATTTTTAATAAATAAAGGACAACATGCACAAAATAGAAATGGGATGATGAAATTTTCATATCCTAACAAATCAGTCTGTTCAAGGAAAAACTTGCTACAGTAAACAGAAAACATTAAGTACTGGTATACATATTTTTAAATCCCTTGTGCCCCTCAGAATGTAGTGGTTAGCAGCATGTTAGTGCCAGTGGCCACATTGCCTGGCTGACTAGAGATGTGAAGTATTTTAATTAAGCTGTTACAAGGTAAACAGCTTAGTTATGCATTTAACAATCTGTAGTTGGATTTTTGTTTTATTGCATGAGATATATGCAACTGAAATTAATACATTGCTTTTGAAGGAAAAAACATAAACTTGTTTGCAATGAATTAATGAAGGTGAACTTATAACTTCTGCAAGCAGCATACCAAATATGGGTGAAGGTGAAGAGAAGAAAATAACTTTAATGAAGGGTACATATTAATCATATTAAATCATATTCTGATATACTCATCTTCTAGGGATGAAATAATGCAGTTTGGTTATGAGACAATCTAACAATCAGTGACTGCATTTTTCATTTTAAACGCTCTCACTGGAATTAAGTTCAAGCTGTGAAATGTTGAGCAAAGTTGTCACCCATGGGGGGTTGTAGTGAGAGCTACACACATGGGGGCAAACTGTATCCTGAGAGTTTTGAAAGGGAAAATAAGAGGCTTGGGGATGGCTGCAGAGCTTGAGTACATCCTCTCATGTTCTGCGCCACATACCATTGTGTGACTGGTGTGCTGGGTCCCTTCTACTGCTTTGTCATAGGATTATACCAATCTCTTCTACTAAGGAATTAAATGGTGCCAAAGTGGGAGCACTGGCACTGGAACCAACCCAGTTAGAAGGATCCCTGGCACTGGGACAGGTTTGATCAGATTTGGCCTGCACTAGCACTAGCACTCACCTGGTTCTTGTGGGCAGGAATTAGCAAGAAACAGAGACCATTCCCAACAGATAATCTGGGTGTAGTTCACCTGTTCTGAAGAACAGCAGACTAATAATATAAAGAACTTTTGTGTAAGCTGGCCTCATTTCTAGAGAAATGTTTCGGAAATGTTTGCTTTATCTCCATGGGTGTATCCAGACTGAGGAGGTCTTTTCATGAGTAATAAGTGACAGAAAACTTCAAGTGCTGTAAGAATAATATCTACAGTGGTTCACAGATCATGATTACTCATATAAACCTATCCCAGATAGTCCTCCAGGGAGATTATCAATAAGAAATATGGATGGCTTTTCCAACCCCCCTAATTTTTTTAATAGATTAATAAACTCTTTATTACCATGCTTCTGGTTAACCTCATAATCCACACAAGTGTCCTCTTCTGTTTTGGCCTTTCCAAACTTCTTGCCTTGATGTAATGGCAGAATGCCTCGATCCTGTGGCAATGATTTTCAGACTGATCATGAAAATGGTTGACAGTGTCAGACAATTTAGGAGATATAGGAGCGAAGACATTTGCTTGTAAAGGTTTTACCCTCTATATCAGAATGGAAATAGTCTGTTGTCTTCACTTTTTTGGCATTTTTATTTTATCCTTCTATTGCTGTCATGCATTTGCTTCTCCCTTGGAATTCAAAGAAACCTACCCATGAACATAACTGTTTCCTAAAGTGCATGGTTGTCCTCCCAATCTCATTATTTACCCTGTAATATTGCTTTTTAGTTCCCACTGGTTGGCTGTGAGAAACTTCAGTTGTCTCTAGGGCAGTCAATAAACAAAGCCAGTTCAGTGTGAAAACTGCTTCTCTGAGTGTTAAATAAAAAAAAAAAAATAATTCAGGGGTAGGGGGAGATGCAAATGGGACAAAAATATTTTTTGCAACAGCTGCCAGTAAACAGCTGGGTTTGCAATGTAATGTTCCATTGCAGCTCCCAAATTATTTTTGAGTCACTGTGTGGTTCTACAGCATGGTATTATATTACAGGTTTTCATCTCTGTTTTCAGTTTCAAGAGATTTTGATTCTGGGTGTCAGAGGAGTCCTGCTCCTGGAGAGGGGCTGTCCTGCAGCTGTGTCTGATGGAAGAGCAGTGATTTGCCCATGGATGTGACATGTAAGGTGTCTTTGCCACTTTTCTGAGGAGTCTTGCAACTCCAAGTTTACTGCACATGACTGTGCTGAATTCTTTGCTATTATTAAAGCAGGTGGCAGGTTGTGCCAGGTGCCATAGATTGACTTGGGATTCTCCTCATCCTGAGTGCTGGCTGGGAGGATTGGGGTTTTTTTGCTGAAATAAACATTTCAAAACCCAAAAAACTTTTTTCAAAACCCAAAAACATTTCCAACTTTTCTTAACATGGCTCTGGTTTTGACAATAAATAACCAGTTTTGGAGTTTTTAGCAAGAAAGATTTTTCAGTTAATAAATTAAAAGTCAGCTCAGTGTCAATATCATGAATGTTAAAAACAGTAGATGAAAATGAAATTTCCTATAAAAGTAGTAATCTTCCCAGGAAAACTACTCCTCCTGTTGTCTTTGTCACTTGAAATACTTTTTTCTGAGAATATGTAAGCATCTCCCTGTCTCCTCTCTCTCTGTTTCATGCTTGACTCATCTATGAAATATATTTAGACTATAAACCTTTTGGAAAAAAGGTTTAAGGGGTACCTGACCTTCCTATAGCTTTCTTTGACTTAATTCAGCTGTGAAACAATTTACCTATTTTGCCACTTGCCTGTAGCTAACTTTTCAAAACTTTAATTTATATTTGTCTGGTAGAACTATGGTTTTTATAGCAGTAGCAAAAAGGTTTTTCAAGCAGAATGAGGTATTTAGGACCCTGACATAAGGTATAGAGAGGTACATGTTTGGCACAAAAGGAGTCACCTTGAAAAGTGAAGACACTGCAGACCTGGACCCTGACAAACCTGGTCAGCAAATAATATCTAATAGATGTCAATGACACTATATGTAGGAAATGTGGATGTAACCTGGAGAAGTGCCAGTGAAAAAAACAGAAAGCTAGAAACGTGTGTTAGAGAACTTACATAAATGACACTAACTTGAAGGGGAAAACAAAAAAGGGAAAAAAAGAGTTAAAAATTAGGAAAGAAGCAGAGGGAAAGAGGAAACTCTCTATTTGAACATCTTATCCTCCTGGTGAAGGATTTCAGATGCTGAGTCCTCTCTTCAACATCCCACCACAGCCAACATCAGTGTGAAACCACTCACCCTAGCACACAGAGAAACAGAAGGGAAAGTTTAGCAGCAGGAAAAGCTGTGCTCTAATCAGCTGACTTCAGATTCCTGGCATTTATTTAGGGTTGAGTTTTATTTTTTGTATGTAATTGTGTTCAAGGTAAGTCACAGAAATCTGAGTAGAGGATTGCTTGCATCAAAATCACATAAGTGCTTAGTGGCTATCTTGATCTCCTGTGATTAAATGAAAGGAAAGCCAAACAAACAACCAGCAGACATCTTGGCTTTGCTTGTGTGAAGAAGAGATATCAAATCTTAGACAAATATGTTGCTTATTATTACCAATAATGAAGGGTGTCATATTATACACTAAACAGACTTGGTGCTGGTATTTTAAATCCAAGATTCGTAAGAAATTCTGCTCCAGGGGCGATGGTGACAGCTGGATGTAAATGACTTATTTATGGATGGTGTGTATGAAGAAAAAGGACAACAACCATATCTCTGATATTACAGTTATAGGTGAATAAAAGAAAGAGAAAACAGTTTGTAGCTTTCTTATTGTGTCAAGTCATCTGTGCATTTGATATGGTCAAAGGCAGATAAGAACAGCACACCTTAGTGTTTGCATTGTTGAACATGAGGTCTGAGTGCTATTTGAGACTTAAAATCACCACAGAATCATAAAATACTCTGAGCTGGAAGCAACCCACAAGGATCATCAAGCCAAACTTCTGGATCTGTGTGGGGCAACCCTTTCTTATTTGTCGTGATGGTAGAAACAATATTTACCCTGTTCCAGTCCTCAGCAACCTCCTCAGCTTCCATGACCTTGCAAAGATAAAGGACAGTGGCCTTGCAATGACATTAGCCAGCTTCCTCAGCACTGTTAGCAGCACTCCCACTTTTTCTCTTGTCACTCTTCTGCTGCTAAAGTACCTGTAGAAACCTTTCTTGTTGCCTTATGTGTTCTTCACCAGATTGAACTCCAGATGGGCTTGGAACTCCTTATCCCATCCCTGCATGTTCAGACAGTGTCCTGTATTCCTCCTTAGCAACATGATTCTCCTTCTGCCTTCTGTAAGCTTCCTTTTTTTGTCATGGGCTCCTTTTTCATCCATGCTGGCATCCAGTCACCTTTGCCAGGCTTCCTGTAGAACCAGATGGACTTTTCCTGAGCTCAGAGGAGGTAATCCCTGAAAATCAAACAGGTTTCCTGGACCATCTCCCATAAGATTCTGTTAAGCAGGACTACAAATGAGTTTGAATTCTCTCTTCAGAGTCATGGTCCTTTTTTATTCTTGCTTTGCTCCCTTCTTCTGGGATTCTTAGTTCTGCCATTACAATGTCACTGTAGGCTACCTCTAGTCTTTGTTTTGAAAAGCAAAACACACTAGTAAGTAAAATGCCTTGTTGTGTGATAAGGATACTGGAAGGCAATTTCTTGTCACAAAAATAATCTTTGTGGTTGTGACCATTCCTTTGTCAAAATGTTGCACAAATCAGCATTTTTGAGGCTATGCTTGTAAAAGGCAAAACATTACACTAAAAGCTGGATGGTGGGTGTTTTGCTTAGCCAGAGACAAGATAATGACTAATGTTTCCAACAGATATGAAATACTGTTTTTCATTTTTCTGCTGAGTAGTTCCTCCCAACGAATGCTATGAAGCCAGCAAAAGGCTCTTAGAAGTCATGTAGCAGTGCTTGAACCAGAGTAGAAATTTCAACAATCTTGTTGGTAAACTCTTATATCATGGGGTGAAACTACATCTGATAGTTACATAAAGAAAGATATACAAGGGTGTCATTCTTTTGTACTTTTTTTCCTACTCAGCATATAAATAAAATATGGAAGCATGAACAGGATAATGTTGGAGACAAAAGGAGAAATTAGTTTAAAAGCAGTCCTTGAGGCCATTAACATTAATAGCCTGATTGAAATGTTTAGCTTAGAGTGCCCAAAAGCCTCTAATTTCTGGGAGCTGAAAGAGTCTTCCAAAAGATTTGTGATTTTTAAACTTGTACTGTCCCTTTTGTTTTGGCCACTGTAGGGAACAAGATAACAATCTAGGAGGACCTTTGCTATGCCATGGTTGGACTATTACATTAATGTTTGGTGTTGCAAGAAGTGCTTTTCTAACAGACCATCAAGTCCTGCAAACACTGGCAGAACCACTACTAACAGGGCAAAAGTGTTCTTCAGTGTACAATTCTCAGCAGCGCTCCAACAGCAGAGTACTGAGTAGTGCTATTGTAAAAAAGAGACTTAACTGTAAAATCTTGACTAGGAACTGTAGCTCTGTCCCACATGCTTCTCTCCCCTCCTCTCCCTGGAGTAATTGGAAAGAAAACATTGCAAATGATACGTGAGAAGTGCTCCTGGCATGGTCACCAGCTGTGGCTGAAGTGATGAGATATTGTGAAATCCAAATACATGTTTTATTATAAGGAAAAACTTTGTTCAACTATTATGCAGTGCTGAGGAATCCACACTTCATTTGCAGGGGAAGAAAATGTTCTATTTCAATTCCTTGAAGAGATGTCACCCACTTCTTGTGGGCAATCACTGCAGAGTTACAGCTTGTTTCTAGATTCCAGCTATGTAAAAAATGTTGCCCATATCAAATTTGCTGACTGCTGTACTACATGGGCAAATGTTCTCTACAAGGAGCAGAATTCTGAGGAACAGTTAAGGATCTCTGGGTCTCCTTCTCTGATTACCCAAGACTTCTTATATCTGAACATTCTGTTACTACAAACGTATATCAAAAAAGTGGTAAATCTCTTTAGTACGGGCGTTGTTGTGAGAAATGTGTAGATCCCATAAAATACCTATTGTTATTTTCCTTGGAGTAGAAATTGAAAGTTGAGCTGTTCCTTTTCCAGGGCCTGAGCTGTCCAGACTAGTAGCTCAGTCTTTAACTCTTGCCCCTCTATAAGGTAACCTGTATCCAAAAAGGTTACAGAAGTATAACTTTTTCCCATAAGGAAAGTAAAATATGCAGAACTAGTACACAGTATTAAAGTACAGTGTAATGGATCTAGGGTACTTTTCCAAATGGCTCAGTTATGGATTGGCTTTGTCTCATTTAACATTGATTACTTCTGAATTGTTTCAACCAGAGCAAACTCCTAGTGTAACTCAACCCAGCCTAAGATTGCTTTCTGGGACAGCATTGAGTTTACCTCTAGAGCTGCCTTACTCTGTTCATTGAGCATGGGATGATCTGGAAGTGGGATCTATCTAATTGATCTAAAAGTTAATTATCAGCATATGACAAAGTTGATACAACTTTTATGTTATATCTCCTGAAAATAGGTATTTTTTCTGGGGAGCAACCAGGTTGAACAGGAAATGTAGATGTCAAAAACTGAGAAAGAAATTAAGAAATTAAGCCATGATTTGCCACTGACTGTGGTGGGGTCGAAACTGCTCCTCTGATGTGCAAATTATGCCAAAATCTACACTTAGTCATTTTCACCTGGAACATGATATAAAGAATGTTGATTAAGCAACAATTCCATCACAAATATTCAGACTGGACACCTGGGTATTAGTGATACTAGAAGTTACTCAAATTACTGTGATGGTCTCTGCTGAGGCTGTGTTGGGAACGTTTGTGGATAGTCTCTGATGAAGTCACCAGCAGGTTTGGAAAGGCAGCTGATAAAAGCAGAGCTGCATTCCACTGAATGCACACCTCCTTAATTCAGACAGACCTCATGTCATTCCTCTACTGCACTGAAGTATTGATGACCTTCAGCCATAATCTTCACACAGACATGTTCATTTTAATCTCCCCCCATATCATTTGCTAGGTAGCATATTATTAAATGAAGAAGGAATAAAATTTATACTTTCCCTCTATCCTCAGATAAATCTCAGCCCAAACCTCAGAGGCTCTGTCCCCTTTGTCAGATGTCTGCTTTTGACCCATATCCTTTCTCCAGACACCATATTTCAAGCTTGTGAAGCTTTTGTCACCCATATATCTAATCCAATGCCTATGTTGTGTCATGTTTAACAATTCACCCCTTGGAGCTCACTGGGCTACATTTCTCACTGTGCAGAGGCTGGAAAGGGTTCTCTTGGAAAAAGGAAGTACCAGAAGGAGGCAACTAGGAGTGAAAAGATCTTGCAAACCTGGGATTTTGGGGAAGATTTCATATGCCTTCAGACTTTAGAGTTCAAGTCCATCGACACAGAGCAGTCTAAGAAGCTTTTGTATTTTTTCTGTTTCACTATAAACTGACAGCAGTTTTCACTCTAAAGATATACAAAGATAGCAGTAAAAAAAACTTCTATTTTTCAGTCAGATCAACTCCATCAGCTAAATATTTGACATCTATTATAATAAAATTAAATATAGCTGAATTTTCAGAGGCAAAAGGAATATGCTATTATTGAATGTAGCTGATAACCCTTAGTTTTGCAAACGTTTGCTTGTAATTATGATAAACATAGTTAAATTCATAATTAGCCCATTTTATCCTGAGGGAAAATAAAAGATAGAACAATATATGTATTTAAGTGTGGCTGGCTTAAATGAAATTTTTTTCTTCTTAGTTCCTTACTTCTAGTGTTTATATCCCCAGGACAGGACAGGTCAAGATGCAATCTAAGGTACTTGCGAGAGTCAATGAATATAAAAGCCTATTATTTTAAGGGGCTCTTTAGGGTTTTAACACTCTTAACTAGCCTCTCAGGGCTGACATTTAACACATGTGCCCTATAGAAGCCTTTAATTTACCACGTGCCATCAATTTCATATAGCCAATATATGGCTGTCAACCAGGTGCAGCTCTGCCTGCTCCATAAGAGTTCAAGTGCTCTAGTGCAGCCCATGATGGCTTAAGTGTGCTGAATAGCTGGTTGCTCTCCTGCTTTGTTAAGGTTACATGCTGAGACCAAAGCTGGTAATGCCTGAAAATTGTTTCTCACAATTTTCACTCCCTCTTTCCTTGGACATGCAAAACAATGCTGACAAAAAAACTAGCAGTCCTACATCCTGAAAAGAACATGTGGCTATTTATTATTATTATTATTGTTATTATTATGTGGAGTTCAACATATTACTGAAATCTCATAATCTAAAATCCCACCTTTAAAATTTGTTGAGCATAAGAAATCTGGGCTCTGTGGGTCGGGGTTTTTGAAAATTATTACATTGGAGACTATTTTCATGATAAGCAGAGAGCAGAAGTCTAGAGCAGCCATCACATTAGGATGACAAATCAGCAGTAGCACAAGTTTGTTTAAGTTGTAAGAAGAAAATATGCCTGAAAGTGTCCATGCTCTTGTTTTTGGCATCCTTAAAGAAAGTGAATAAATTTTGGGGTGTTTGTGTCCTAAAAATGTTTTGTGTAATAATATTCAGCTTCTTCATTCTCTAGTGAATAATTGGGAATTAAATTGGCTGAAGTTGAAGAGGGAGGAAAACCACAACTGGCAGAGATTATAGACTTAATTAGCTTTTCTTTGAGTGAATAGCAAAAACATGGAGGCTTTTTTAAAGAGAAAAATACCTAGACAAGGCATTAACATTTTTTTAGACAAGAGAGTGATAGAAAAAAGAAATGCTGGTCTTCACCTCTGTTATGTTTTCAAGGGCACTTTGAAATCCTATTAGTGTTGTATAGATCTTGAATTGCCTTTTATGATCCTCTTGGTGTTGCACAGACATCTTATACAGTTTATTTTTGGGAAACATTCCATGTTAGTTTACATAAAGCACACCCTGATTACTGTTGTATTCACTAGTTGTTTATATATAAAATTGCCTCTGAGCCTTAGTGGTTTGATTTGGGTATTTAATTGCTTTGATTTGTTTATTGTATATGATGAACTAGTGTTTATTGGTTTAAACTCAACCAGGGTGCACTTAATAAAAAAGCTGGTTTAATTTCTAAAATACAAAGAGATTTAATTTGTTTTAGATGCTAAGATGGCATACAGTGAGTTGGTACATATTTCTGTGACTCTGCATGACTCAGTGGAATCCTAAGGTCACTTCTGAAGCCATTTAAAGAATTACCAGGGGATTTCTTGCTGGACTCTACTTGGGCCAAGTAGAACTATATGTTGTATATGATGAAATCATTTAAATATTTGAAGTGGCTAAATAGAGCACATTTGGATTGGTTGAGACAAGTTGTCAGTTCCTGTTGACTCAAACAGATAACTTTGTCAAAGACAAAATGGTCAAAGAAAACAAGTTATGAGAAAAAAATACAATGAAACTTTCCTGACTAACCTTTTTGGCCTTTTTTAAAATTTTGAATCTGATTTTTTCTTTTTAAAGCTCTAAAAAGTAAAAGGGTATGTCCAAAATGTGATGAAAATATTAATTCTAATATTGATATTGTAGGTAAAATAATGTAGAGTTACATATAAATGGAGCTTCTTTCGACCAAGAAACATTCAATTTGGTTTGATCAAAATAGACGTTCTCTGATCAATAGGTGATTTCTAAACTATTTAATATAAAATCAACTTTCTTTATAATTGTCAGTCTTTGGCTTACTTTTTAGAAGGAACTCTGCAAGTGCCCTTTAAGTTATTGATGACTACCCCAATCTTAGGGGTAACAGGAATGCTGTATTGCATATCCCTAATATGGGATATATTCGACCTTTAAAAGTAGAATTTCACTCAGTTTACTATGAAGTAGCACGTGTGATGTCATATCACTGTGATCAAACCTGATTTTTTAAAAAGCAAAAAGGAATTGGACAAAGTAGAAATTAGTGAGACAATAGAACTGCATTTAGCCTGCAATTGCTGTATATTTTCACTGCATTGTTATTTAGTTAGTATGAAATATGGGTCTGTACATAGTACCAAAAGTCTTGACCACAGATGTGTTGTTTCACAAATAAAGGCTTGTACGTGGAGGGAAATGTATTGTGGTGAAACTGATGTGAAGTTCATGTACATAATTTATTTTCCTGACTTGATGTGTGATTCAGATGCTGGATCATTGGGTTTGTTTTTTTTTTTTTTTTCCAGAAATCACTGGTGGGAACTAAAAGTGGATTGAGGACATGCTAGCAGCTTTATAATGTTTGATAGAAATGTAAGTTTGTCAAGTCTTGTCATACAAAATGTGATTCACCTTTTTGCCTGAAACAGCTGTTTTTCCAGAAAAAAAAAATAGTGTTTTTGTCCCAGGAAAAGCATATTGTGTTAATTTTTCTCCAAAGCTGTTCACATTGTGTTTAGGAAAACTTGATGTTCAGCTTCTTACCCTGGAAAAGAGGGTGGAGAAGGTCTCTGTGTACATTTCTGGTTAAATGAAGATTTCTCAGAATGCTCTTTCTTCAACTGACAGATCTATGAATAATGGCTGACCATGAAAATGCTGAATTGTTACAGCAAAGATATTTTTGAAGAGTCCTTCTGGCTTCTGTTTCACTTCTTAAAACATTCATATCTTCTAAAAATCACAGAAGGAAAAAAACATAATTTATGAGAAAGCAAAAAATCATTGGCCAATTCATATTAGGAATACGAGTTAAAGGAAAATTATGTGGTATAACATTTAATATTGACTGAACACTTTTCTAACACAGTTGTCTTCCTTTGGATTTATCCTGTAGAAGAGTTGCAATAAAGCTGAAATGTTCATTCTTCCTCATGACAGCTCAAGGGTAGCTAAGTGTTAGCCTTATAGATGGACACAATCAAATTATGTTGATTGCATGAGATGAATTTGGGTTCCTTATTATAGATATTTATTTTTAATTGAGTTTATTTAGCAGAAAAAATTCAGGAAGTGTTCATCCCAGAATATTGAATGAAATTACATAATGTACTGGAATACATTGTAAATATTTCCTACCTGTACATCTCCTTCTGGTGTGTGCTAGAAGGAGGTCTCCTTTCAGGTAGGACATACTGGAATGGTAAGAGACTGCAAGAATGCAGTAACTTTTAGTGCTTTACAGTCTTTCTCATGGCTTTTGGAGGAGGTATTCTTTAGAAAAGAGCACCTCTGAGGTCCCTCTGAGATTTAAAGTGCAAAGTACATTTCCTACCCCAGGGACTGTAGTTCTTCACAATTCCCCAGGGATTGCCTGATTTGTATTTCCTTCATACTCAGGAATAATAAAAAGGAATAAATCATTATGTGCTATTTATTATTCATTACAAGTATTTTAACACTGATGAGATAATCAGGGAGTTAGGCTGAGAACTTTGCACCTTTGAAAATCTAATCAATAGAGTGCCTAGGGAAAGAAGACAGCTATTTGAAAACAACTTTAAAATAGCTCATTTTTTACAGCAACCTTTTGAAGCCATTGTAAAAGTCTGTCACTACCTTATGATTATCTTTTATATTTGCAAGATTTCTTTTAGTTTACACTTGCAATTGGGGGGTCTTGCACAAAAAGCCCATCTTGAACTGGACAAATTAACTGGTCCACTACTGGATGCAGCAACACAGAATGCATGAGGCCATCTATGTATTTAAAAACAAAGAGGATGTTTAAGTCTGGCAACAGAGAACAACTGAATTCACTTAATTATACAGAAAAAATATTGCTAAAATGTTCCTTGGAAAAGAAATGGAGGACTTGTCATGTTGAAGGCTCCAGACTAAAAGTCCTATGAGGAGCAGCTGAGGGAGCTGGGGGTGTTTAGCCTGGAGAAAAGAAGGCTGAAGGGAGACCTCATCACTCTCTACTACCCCCTGAAAGGATGTTGTATCCAGGTGGGGATCAGTCTTTTCTCCCAGATAACAAGAGATAAAACAAGAAGAAATGGCCCCATATTGTGCTAGGGGAGGTTTAGAGTGGACACCAGGAACAATTTCTTCACTGACACAAAGCTTTGGAAAAAGCTTCCCAGAGAAGTGGTGGAGTCACCATCCCTGGAGGCATTAAGGAAACATGAGCATGTGGCTTGGGAATAGGGTTTAGTGGGGAACATGTCAGTGCTAGTTAATGGTTGAATCAGTGATCTTAGAGGTTTTACTCAGTCTTAATGACTCCATGTTTTTGTGACATATTGGTATTAGTTGCTCCACTTTAGGGTAGGGACTCTGACCCCCACTCTGGAATAGGCAAAGTTATTTCCCATCAGCTGCCTTAAAGTGGCCATTGCTCTTGGCCACATCCACCTCCTCAGGACTTCCTACTAAGTGAGTCAGATTTATCCCAGGTTAGTGTCTTCATTTTCCTGGGTCCTGTACTCAGTTTTGTTTTTTCCAAGTACTGCCTGACAAGTCATACCTCCTGATTTAGGATTGCAAATCCATCAAGCCACAGGGTGCCATTCATACCAGCACTCTGGCATTGCACTTGCAAGTAATTCTTACCCTGAACTTTGCCAGGAAGGCCCAATTCACTTTTGAAATACCAGAAAATGCTATCAGATATAATAAATATAGAAGAAATAAAATACTTGACATATACAAGCCTTTTAAAGCTGCTAAGAATTTTCTTGTTGTGGGCTCTGCCATCACTAAACATAGGAAAATTGTCTTGTGTGATGGAGCACTGCAGAATGAAGCAAAAATTTCTCTATTCTGGGCATTGTCATCCAAAATGCCTGGCCTTGACCATCATGGAAGCTGGAATTTCAAGGGAAGATGGCCACAAGATGTTGTGGCTAGTTTATGCTTCTGGAGTGTTATGGTCATTTGCAGGTAATCTGGGTACCATTTTATGCCTCAGAGATGGGAAAAATAGGATGGAATTAATTTTGCCTCAGAAATTGAAAACTCCCTTTAAAAGCCCTGATCTTGTTGTTGACTCTGCTGGGTTTTGCATTTCGACAGCTACTATACCAATTTATCTGATATTTTTCAGTTAATTTGGCAGTCATGTTTTGAGTGCTGGTAAAATAGAGATAACTCTGTCTCATACTGTGCAAGTGCTGCAGGATTCCTCAGAACAATCACAACTCAGATTATTTTTATAGTGTGGTTTTTATAGTGATATGCTTCACCATTCTACAAGGCTGAGTAAACATCCACTCATGCTAGACAATGCTTTTCTGTTTGTTTATGTCAATTAAAGAGCTTGAATATACAGACAGGGAATCCTACATTGCTTCCCTAAAACCAACAGAATATGAAATCAGCTGGGCTCAGTGCCGAGGAGCTTATTTCTGGTGATAAACTGAAGTAAAATAAAATCTGCTCCATATGGTTCAATTGTAAACTTTGCAACTACAAACAAAAACGTGCTGTGTGACTAAATATTGTAGTACAAAAGCAGCCATAAAGTGCTATCCCTTAAGGCATACCCAGAGTCAGCCTGCCCACTTTCAAATGTGCTCTTGAATTAAAAGGGAGTGTGGGAGACCAGGTGATGCTTGGTGTGTGTATTGCTGGGGGAAGGATGTGGTGGTTCAGGTTTCTGAGCCCAGGTCATGAGCTGGGACATACCTTGCATCTGGAAACAGCTGCCCCTGCCTTTCTGCAGGAGCTAACCTGCAGGAACTCACACAAAGGTAACCAAACTCATGCCAGGAATGAAAATCCCTCTATTTCTGTCTACTGTGTGATTGGCATTGTATGCTTTTATCCTCAAAGGGCATGCAAATGGGAAAAGGCTAAATGTATGATTCTTCAGCTTCCTGCAATCCTACATAACTTCTACATACTATAAATCCTATGTATGTCTATTTGTTTCCAAGGAGGGTGAGCAAGAAGGCAGGTTGAGGTGTTCAGCAGACAGAAAGACACATAAACAATCCCCACATGCACCAACCAACCATTTCCAGACCTCTCCAAGCCTGTGCCTGATCTTGTCTTAGGAAGGCAAAAGTAACTAGGAATTTGAAGAGGCCCCTGGTCTATCAAAGGGAATGTGTTTTGTTCAAACCTGCCAACCAAGGCCTGGTTTAGAACACACTGCTGATAGATCTCTGAGCATCTGCTGTTCAAATGCAGCATTTTTGGATTACACATCACAGCAGAAACCAGATATCCCCATGAGAAAGTTTTGAATGTTTCACCTGAATTGTAGAAGATTTTGATAGGAGCACATTCAGAACACTTTGGTGCAGAAACACAAAAATGTTCCTGAAGCTGAGATAGTTTAGCTGTGTCACAAATTGGAGGGGATTAAACCACTTTTCTCTGCAGCATGTTCAAGGGTCCCATGGGTTTAGAGTTCTAGAAGAAAAAAAGGGAAACACTTTGCCACTCTGAATTAACAGCAGACCCTGTAAACAGTCTTGCTAAAGGAAGGAGCAGCATGGAACCTTTTTGCAATGTTTGAAAGAAATTATGGGAAAGAGGCCAAAAAAACATTACCCCCAGCTTCAGACTGTAAAAGTGTTTAAAATTGTTTAAGGACCCCATGCACTCCCCTTGTACTGTAAAACCAGAACCTTCAGGGAACAGAACGTAAGGAACTGGAAAGAAAGAACTGAAGATTTATTGGTGTTTTCAGCATAAACACTCATCAGTCCCATTTGCAGAAAAGGAAACAATCCTGCTTTTCTCTTTCAGCTGAATGGAGGTTTTCTAAACTGCTTCCTTGCTATGTAAGTATGAAATGACACACTCAAGGAAAAATATATCCTATTACTAACTGCAATATATATAGACAATATTTTTTAAACTAAAAACAAACAGAAAGTGCCCCACTGTTTGATTTCAACAGGACAGCTATGCCTTTGGGTTTAGATCAGAAAGTGTTTCCAACTCTATTGTTGCAGGCATGCCCAAAGCATCAGCAAAGGAAAGGGCTTCCAATTTTTAATAGAAATTCTCAATAAGGCAGAAATTATTATTTTTCTTTATTTATTTTGCTTTTGTTTTGATCCCTCCAATAGCCATGTAACGTCTGGAGGTGGCCTGGGGTAAAGCTGTAGCTGAACAGACTTTGCTTTGGTTTCCGAAATGCAACAAAACTACAGTTCTCTTCTGAAAGGGGATGTGTGTGCTGACTGCCTTGTTCAGGGTTAGGAGGAGTTGAGCTTTCCTGATCCCCTTGAGCCTCGTTTGACATCTGTTTCTGCTTACTTATCCAACAAGAAGCAAAGGTACTTGGCAACACTGCAAAAGGGAGGAGGAGAAGGTAAACGAACCAGGACAAACTGAAAAATACAAAGAATCTGAAAACTTTAATAGAAAGCACAGCTATTTCTAGTAATCTTGGGAAAGGTACCAATAATAAAGTTTTCTCTTTAGAAAGTCCTGTAAAACTGAGTCAGAGTGCAGAACACATGAGCAAAGTTCAGACCCAAACCTGACAAAGGGATGGCCAGAGCAGCGCTCATGGCTGGCTTCCCCTGTGAGGGTGGCGAGCAGCCAGTCTGCAGTGCCACTGCCAGAAGCATTTAACACAGTCATTCACAAGGCTATAGAGGGAGGAGTAGAAGGCTTTGGGTGGTGAAATGGATACAGAAAGACCTGATGGTGTCTCCTGTGCCTTAGTCCACCCTTAGTGTTAAGGTCTTGCTGACTGTGCCCTTCCCTCTCTGTTGTGTTGGTCTCACTCATATCTATGTAGGACATCCAAGTTGCTCCTGGATCTCAGAAGACCTCTGTTCAGTTTACCTCCCAAAGCAGGTTTTGCCTTCTTGAATGTAAGACTGCCATCCTTGGCCATGAAACAGTTTGTTTCCCAAATTTAAACTCCCACTTTTGAAATTCACCCTTGAGGTGATTCCTGTCCTTAAAGCATCAGCCTTCCTGATTGCAGTAAATAATTGAAATATAAAGCACACATAGATGTCTGTCCTGAGGAGTTTTAATCACACAGAACTGAGGGGCATGCATTTCTCTGAGCTGGTTTCTTCAGCACTCTGAAACATTCTTTGGTTGGGGTCTGGTTCTCTGATATTGCTTTTCTGTATGATATGTTCTGTCTCTTTCCTTGCTTCAGAGTTTTCATCCCTCATAAGCAATTTCTGCTTTCTCTGAACCCTACAATTGCAGATGGATAAGAAAAAGAGCTCCTTTCATTCTTCCCATTTCAAGTATTCCAAGAAATAGAAACATTGAAGTTAAATACTATTCACTGCACTTTGATTATACACATGCAGGAGCAACTACATACTGGTCACCACAATTTCTAGACTGTAAATACAGACATTCTCCAGAGCCTTGATCTTTGTTATGTTCCATTATGTGAAAAACTACTTCTGTGCTCATGACTCACTGAAAGAGCCATGTGCTTCTACAGTGCTTCTGTAAACAAGGCCCACAACATCTGTCAGATTATGTATGAATTCATAACAATTAGGAGTATTCTGAACTGACCTCCTATAAATCCTTATGGCAACAATCTTCCTTGAAAAAATCAATTTGACTTGAAAAGTCCTCGCTAAAAAAAACCCACCAAAACTCATGAAAAAATAATTATCCTTTTTCATTTGCTTGGAAACTTACATAAAGAACATGAGAGTTAAATGCTAACACCTGAATTGCAAACGACCTGATCAATGCACTCAGACTCCTATTGCATATTGCAACATATTCTTTTCCTAGAAAAATAGCAGTACAGTCTTCTGAGCAGCACACGATGCAAGTGGAGAAGCAATTTAGGTTAGTCAATAACTTCCATCTGTTCTGAGGCAGTGAGCATGAAAAGATTTTCTTTATTCTGGCATTTATTCATGGCAATGCCTCCTCCGTTTTATTTGTGCCAAGGTATGCCATTAGTGTATTCTGCAACTATTGCTTGTCCTCTACATTTTTCTGAGTGACAGCCATACAAAGAGGTGGACTGTTAACTGGGATGCTCTATCAATTCTTGTAAGATGTATGTTTATTTCTTTTCTGTGACCTGACTGAATAACACAAATCTCCCTCAGCTTTGTTCCCTATGAGTTCCTTGAAAAGTATATGTTCTCCTGTTTTATCACAATTTTAGATTTTACTGGCTTCAATTAATGTGTCTTCACAAGAAAAACATAAAAATACTTTCTTAAACTGTTTCTTAATCTTTAGTCTGTCTTATATTTGAGTGAAACTGTTTTTCTCCCTTGCTTATTTAAAAACATACACAATTTGTTTTTAAACTTTTATTCAACCAAGGGCTGTAACATACTTGCTGAAAGGGGTTGGGATTTTGAAAGCATAGAAACTGTGACTCTTAGGCAAAATGTTTGGAGAAGTACCTCTTAATTCGGGCTTCACAACTTTAATATGAACTATCTTGGATGCCAAACTTGAGACATCAAATATTGTCTCAGTCTGAGCTTTCATTGGAGACAATAACCTCAGCAGGTGTTCATTACATCCAGAAAAATAAGTTTCACTTCACAATGACCAGATGAGGCAACAGAGGGACGTTTTTGAATCCTGCACATTTCAGAGCCCCAGATTTTGTTGCCCAGTTCTGCCCTTGTGGCCTGGAACAAATGAAGAGGTAACAGGTCACAGGACCTAACAAGTCACATTGTCCAGTGAGTGCTTTGAAATGGGCCTTAAGAATTTCATTTTCTTGGCTCCCTTTCTGCCCGAGAAGCTACACACTTTTTTGGGCATTATAACTACACAAAAAATTAAGATTTCTGGGCTCTTTTCTCTTTTACAGAGGGACAAGACATTTGACCTCCTCAGACACACCAAGCCTCTTGCTATACAATCATCAAGAAGCCCATTTGTCTGATCACAGATGCTGAAATTTTAGTCTCAATTTAACTGTTAGACAGATTTTTTCCATATGCAAACGATACATATTGTTTGGAATTATCTTAGGGCATTGCTTTCATAGAAACTTCACATTTTTCCTTTCTAAATATATAAATACCCAAAATGTATTTCTTTCTTCCCACTTGGTTATTTTGCATAATCTCTGCTTTAAAAACTGAGATGTAAAGTTTGCTCTCTTATGCATGGTAAAGGATTTCAAATAATTTTGCCTATTGAAGGATCCTACCTGTTCATCCCCACTGGAACTGCATTTGAAGAAAACTCCTTATTCCCTGTCGAGTCCATCTAGAGTGTTCCTTAGGGCTGCAGCCATTGGGAGTGAGCCATATCAGGTGGCTCCACACATGATGGAACAGTCTAGGATGGGGAAGGAAGAAATGTACCTCACTGTTGTTTTTAGTTTCAACTCCTCTGAGGCTCTAAACTCTGTGTTGAAGCTCTTAGAGTCACAGCACAAAAACACAAATTAAGTGAAACAAAAATTTAATTAATTGATTACAGGAAGTTCACAAGTTTGGGAAATGACTATATAAACATACAAGAACAATGAGCTTATATGTTGCCCATACAAACACAATGAGCTAAATCATTATCCCAGAGATGTCTGGGTGACAGGAGCCCTGGGAGCCCCAGGCCAAGGCAGGGTTGTGTCTGGCTCTGGGCTGGCTGCCTTGAGCTGCAGAACAGAGGACTTTGGGCTGAATCACAAACGTGCAACTACAGTCCCAGGAGGAAGCTTCTGCCTCCAGAATTTACCAGGCTGTGACCACAATACAGACACACTCCTTTGTGTCTGGGAAGATTTTTTATCCAGTTTCTTGAAAGAGGACAAATGTATTGAGCTACTCGAGAAATTGTTGCATGCTGCCAGCTACCATTTTATGGAAACAGTTTTAGGAGAACTGGTTAAAGTGTCAATGCTAGAGGTATTTTGAACATCCATGTTTAAGAAATGAAATTAAGAAGAATAAATCCTGGCAACCATAAAGTATTTGTTCCTAGATATGACTTGCCCCCAGGCTAATTAGCTAGTGGACTAACCTTGAGTTTTAGATTCCTGAAAGGGTTGGGGTACAGATAGTCTTGCATATTCAGAGCAACAGCAAGGAGACAGAGCTTGCAGAGCTGGGCTTTTTGTGCACAAAAGACTGGGAAAGAAACTATACTCAGTCCTTTTAAACTGTTAAGAAGGTAAAAACAAGATTGCAAGAGCTCCAGTTCTTAATGGCTGCAAAATGAATATGAGGACTTTTTTACAGAGGCCCTATGTTTGCAGAGAGTCTTTTGTGTATCTGAGTATTTGTCTTCTTTCATGACAATGGCATCGTTCTTAGATTTGCTGCTTTCCTCTTCTTGAATTTTGTGTCATTCTGTTGTGGGCAGTCTAAAAGCAGGTTTTTGAAATGTGTCCTTGAATATGTGCAGATGCACTTAACTACAGAGGAAGTCTCAGTATATTGAAAAAAAAAAGGTGGAAAAGAGTTGTCTAAAATGATATGCAACTTACAGCTTTTCTTTTCTATTTTGCAGTTATTCACTGGACAGTTGAAAAGTAAACAAAATCAATTTTTCCACTTTTCCCTCACTCCAGTTTTCTGCTCTTTTCCTTGACTCCTTGTTAATATATTTTGTTGGCTCCAATAGCACTCAAGGTGTACATTTTGTTTAGTTTGTGTAAGAGGATTGGCAGGCATGGAGGAACTTTCCCTTCAGCAGCCCATGTAGTGCTCTGCTTTGTAGCTGTAGCCAGACTGGTGTTGAGAACACACGAGTGTTCTAGTTCCTGCTCAGCATTGCTCCCACAGCATCCAGGCTCTCTCCACCCCCACCCCACTCCCACAGGACAGTAGGCTTGATGTGGGCTGGAAGGAGAAACAACAAGGAGAGCTGAGCCAAACTGACCAAAGGGATATTCCATACCACATGATGTCATGGTCAGCAAGAAAAAAATCCAAGAGAAAGGAGGAGGTGAGAACATTCATTATTTATGTGATTGTCTTCCAAGACAATCACTATAAGTGCTGAAGCCCTACTTCCCAGGAAATGGATGGTCATCTCCTGCTGATGAGAAGTAGAAAAACTTTTTCCTTTGTCTTGCTTCTGTGCAGAGCCTTTGCTTTTATTTCTCAAAGAGCATTTATCTCAACCCATGAGTTTTTAATCTTATTTTATTCATCTGTCCTCCTCAGGAGGAGGAGTGAGAATGGCTTGGTGGCTCCTGGTATCCAGCCAAGGCGAAACCACCATTGTATGATCTGATGGACAAAGATTTTACAATGAATTTTGGGATTTATTTGCAGCTTCCAAGAGATGTTGGATAAGTCACCTATCTCCTGTGCTTCTGTTTAATATTTAGCTTTTATTTGTTTGTGTATTTACTTTTAAAAAACTGTCATCTCCCCTTTGAGCAAAGGACTATGATCATGTATCTGTGGAGCACTTACCCTACTCAGTGGGGAACATGAAGCACAGGAGCTCATCATAATAACAAAATTAACTTGTAGCTCAGTTGTTGCTGCTGTTCTTCAGGAACTTCCTTGACATATTGAGAGATTAAGTTGCAAGACTGAAAAACTGTGCTAATTCCTTACTTTCTCCTGCCTTCTTTCTTGAAGGGCTCTGCAGCTGTTCAGGGTACGACATAACAGAATATCTGGTGCTTGGTGTTCTCTCACTGCCATTGAAGGGGTAAAACCTGGGACTTATGGCCATATGATAAAT
Source organism: Calcarius lapponicus (assembly GCA_039654755.1). Classification (NCBI taxonomy): domain Eukaryota; kingdom Metazoa; phylum Chordata; class Aves; order Passeriformes; family Fringillidae; genus Calcarius; species Calcarius lapponicus. Next base: position 145,367,540 of record CM077464.1, read on the forward strand.
AAAAAGTGATAAGGGAAGAGAATCTATAGATCTATGCACTGGCTGTCCAGTGCATTCATAAATGTTGAACACTTCCACTTTTGCAGGTCAGGATTTTCCTTCCTTGTTTTTCCCTTGAATAACAGCTCTCAGTTCTGGTCAGTGAATAGGATTTGTAACTCTTTTTCATTACAATGGTCTTGTCAACTCATTTCCAGGAGTCAGATGAGAGCAGAATTTGTGAATGCAACATGGAAATAAATATTTTTAAATAAAACCACAAAAAAGTAAAAGCAACGTAATGAAATATTTTCTTAAATGTTACAAAAATCAGTTATGTTTGGCCCATCATATTGACTGATATTGTTGGTTCTAATAACTGATATTGTTAGTTCAGTTTTCTAGTAAGAAGTACAGTCAAGGGAAAATGCAGGCCTTGTTCTTTCCTACTGAACAACCCTACTGAACTACTCCTCTTCAGTGTTCAATTACGAAGGAACCGTTAACTTATTTTATTTCTGTGCCTGGAAATAGAAATAGACCTTGACAGAGAGAAAGGTTTTATGCATGATTTTTTCTGCATCTATCTTCCTGACAATAAATCTGCTAAAGTAATTGGAATGAAATACAAGACATAATAACCAGCAGGGACTGTTGAAATCTCTGCCTTCAATCTTCCCCTTAGTGAAAAAGATTTAACATAAAGAAGCTATAATCAATAAGGGCACCAAATTTAATAACAAACCAAACAACTGTGAATATTCTTCTAAAGGAAGAAGCCCTCATTATCGAAAGTGTACACATCCAGCAAGATTAATTTGCTCATCACTGTTATTCTCAGATGTGAATTTAATCTATTTTTAAGTATCTTAAAGCAAAAAAAAAAAAATCAAGGGAGAAAATATTTTTCCTGTGAAACTTAGTTTGCCTGCAATAGAATACCCTTTCCCTGCAGACTGCTAGCCTGGTTTACAATTTTTATTGAGAGACAGAGATGGATATGTATTCAAATGTTATGATCTTATTAACTTGTTTTTATTTTTGTGCATGAAATCTGGTGAGAAGCTACTCTTTGCTAGCAACACCCTTGTAAGTACCTAGCAATCTACTTTAAAGCAGAATAGGACCATATGTTTACTGTTGTTTCCCCTATTCTGCCTGTTTTCAGAATTTTTGATATCCTCATAGTCCCCTGGGAGAAAGAAGGCAAGAATCTGTCTGGTTGAAATGCTATAAAGTCCACTTCACACAAAATTACCTCCTATAGTTGAATAAAACATCAACTCAATAATTTCCCAATACTCATAAAGCATCATTTGTACTCAGAACATCTTTTGGCACAATCCAGCTTACTGACCAGTCCTATTATGTGTCAGGCCAGATGTTGGCTGTCAAAGTAATCATCAGATTAGTACAGATATTCTTGGAAGATTTTGACTGACACATTTATCTCCCTGCCAGCTGGTGAACCCACTTAAACAACCAACGAAGAAGCAGGTCCTGATTCAAGAACTGGTGAATGTAACTTAACTTAAACATTTAGGATCCGCAGCAGGGTTTTTTATACTTCTGTCCATTTTCACTTTAGGGTCTGTAGTCTTCCAAGGCACTAAGCATTTCTGTGTGTCACAAGTGGAAAAAGTGTTTAAATCTCAGTAACACCCTCAGTGTCTGAATAGAAACTGGTAAAGATGCTCCTCTCCCTGAACATAATGGTATTCTCTTGGGAAGATATAGGTTCAAATATTGCTGGTGGTTGCAGTAGTGAGGGTTGATTCCATATCCCATATCCCATATCCCATATCCCATATCCCATATCCCATATACTGTTATTTTTCATGGCTGAAAAACATGTTTATGAAACAATCAGGTGCATGAGAGACAATGCCTATTTGGGTTCCCCAGACCTTTCACAAGACAAGGATTGTCAATCTTTCTATGGTTCAGGACGTCTCAGGATTTCTTTAGTTTCATTTTTGTTGGAAGATTGATTAATTCTTTTCCCCAAAGAACTAAAAATATTTAATAGAAAATTCAATACCTACTTGTGTGACCTAGAAATGTGTAAAGCATTTGGCAGAGAATAAGAAGAGAAAGTTAAATTGTTTTTCGTATAAGTTTCAGCATGTTTTCCTAGTAATACTTGACTAAAGCTGTGGGATGAAATCCAGCAAATAGAAAGTATGTTGAGTGGGTTTCAAAACATGACATTATATCTGAAATAATCACACAGTGGCTACTTGTTTGCTGCGCTTACGCAATATTGCAAAATGAAGGGGTAAGTGCTCACACAGTGACAGTGTATGATACACTGTCTTCTTCGATAGCAGACTTTCCTGCTAGTCCCTCAGGAATCTGAGTGATTTGTTACTGTAAGGCATTTTTTCCAGTGGCAAATGCTGTTTTTTGGTAGCATATTACTAAACGGAGAGTGAACAGACAGCTCATTCCTGCCATTCCCCATGGTCACAGAGCGTTCCTGGCAGGGGAGCGATGCACGCTCGCATGAGTGAGGCTGTGGGTGTGAACTGCGTCGAGGAAACAGGGAATTGAAGGCAGGATCCACCCAGCAGTACACCCAGTTACAGACACTGAATTTCCACCTCACTTCCCACTAAAGTCCTTCTAGGTTTTTTTGTCAGAAATAAATTTGGAAAATGTGAACCTGAATGACTAGTTCTTCACCCATCTCTTGAACAGAAATAATAGTAATAGAAACAAAAGTATATTTAATAAGAGGTGCTCGCAGTAAATGTCATTGGAAGCATGATTCAAATATCAAATTTAAGTAACTCTGCACTAAATATTGTATAAAATTAATGGCTGCCTAAAAAAGAAACCTCTTTTATTATGCAATTAATTTCCAACAGAAGCAAAGACAGTGTTTGGGGTTTTCATCAATGACCCGGTGAAACATCGCAAGTACCAATCCTGTGTAACAGAGATATAAATGCACTTTATATTTTTCATTTTAAAACTCTGTGCTTGAAGTTCACAGTGTGGCAGCTCACAACAGCTGTTTATAAAAAAATCCATTGATTCAAGGTGAAGAAGGAGCAGCTGCCCTCAGCCTTGGAGTTAGACACAGTAGATTAAATGAAGTTCTTGATCTCTTAGAGTAAGATATTTCAAAACAAAGGCTCTCATTTTTCAATGAGAAGTGCCTTTATTTCCCAGACTATAATTAGACTCCCAGACTGGGGGGCAATTCCCCTCTTACTTCAGACAGGACATGTGCATCCAAGAGTATCAGGTTTATGTCCACGAAGAGGAGAAGTAAGAGTATATCCTGGACACTGCTGAGGTGAGGATGTGGGTGGAAGAGGGATTTAGGAACCTACCATGGTTTACACATTTTATTTGGTGATTTTTTCACTCTTTCTGAAGGTATATAGGTGAAAAAGGTGAAATGAAGCAGCACACAGTGTGACTGGGGGTAAACTGGTGGTGTGATTAAGGGTGGGACAAGGTACAGGAGTATTCCCTGCTGTTGACTCCAAGTCCTTCCAAGTTTTTTAACACTTCTTATTTTCCCCAGTTATACTGCTTGTTTTCAGTCTTGGGACACCGTGTCTGCCTGCAGGGAAATGTTTTTTATCCTCATGCACCTGGAGAGCATAACTCATTGTTCTGTATTGCCAGATAAAAGCACAAGCTGGAGTAACTTCAACTTTCAATTGGAACCCCAAAACCTGATCATGTTACATTTCACTGTAAAACAGAGCACAACATCAGGACTATGGAACTCCTGTGTGACTTCCTTCTTTGTTTGTTTTCCTTTCTTTGTGGTGCCTCATTTTAATGAGTTTGTATTTTGCTGCTTCTCAGTATTCACAGTGCAATATGAGGGATTCTGACGTTTGGCCAAGCTGCAGAAAACAAAATTGAGCTCTTCATTAGCCCAAAGCCAGCAGCTCCTCCATAATCTTTATCTGCATAGTCTAACATTTGAGCACCTCTATTTTATGGCCCTAGCCATTGCCTGCTTAGCATCCCCAACTGCCCGACCCAACTGTTCCACCTTTAATTCTGCTTCAGTTCTCATTTCTCTTTATCTTTAGAAACATGTATTGTTCTCCATGGTAGTGTCAGTGTGTGAAGTAAAAGCAGATAATCAAATATACATATGGAAGGAGCATTGCATGAAAGTATGGGATTGCATTAATCTCTTGGAGACTAAAAGGCTAACAAAAGTTGGTAAACAGCAGCAGTAGACATACAGAAAACTAGGGAGAAAAGAGTTGTCTAACTCAAACTCACCAATATTGGTCAGCTACCTAAAAATTACAGCAGATTTTTCTTTACTTATCCTCAGTCCATGTGGAATACTTACAAAACACAGAGGTTCCATGGACAAATGATATTTAGTCAATAAAAATACTTTTGCCATCTATTAATTGCAGACACTATCAGCAAGGACATCAAGGCTTACATCTATCACTACATCTTTTATCTTCTTTGAATTTGCTTCTGTGCCAGTGGGTTCATTTCTAGCTTGTACAGTCCCACACAACAACTCCCTCCTATCCTGGCACTGTCTCATCCAAGAGTATTCACCTTTAGTTCTTCAGAGACTTCCACCATGGCATCCCCTTGTCTTCATCCTAACATGAAGTGCTAGCTGTTTCTTTGTCTGTGCTAGCTGTTTCATTTTGGAGTGACCCATCTCCATTCGTTTTCCATATAACAGTCACATCATCAGTTGCATCTATGCACCTTCTGTGTACCTATCACCTACATTCAGCCCTCACCCCTCCCTGGAAAAGCATTTCCTCAGATATTTGTTCTGCAGCATAAATGTGTGTCCTGTACATGTGTGCCAGTGGTTAGAAGGGCTCTGTTGTGCATGGAATAGTCTTCTGGGATACATGGCTATAAGTCTTAGGGCCAAACCAATGTATTGAGAATAACCATGTAACAGAGCTTCATACTCTTAAACCCAGCAATAAAGGATGTTGCTGTGAACATCCTCTGGCTCAGTCTCACGCTAATATAGCACAGGCACATTCTTAGTTTTATTAGAATCTTCTGTTAACTTCAGATGAGGATATTTGGTTGGCTTGAGGGCTAGCTGGAGGGAGATGATGAGAGGAAGTGGGTATAGTTGCAACATAATGTTTAGATGTGGTAAACTGAGTTTATTTCACCTCAAGTCTTAAAGGAACACAGAAGTGCATTTCATGCATTTGGCAGAATTGTTTCACAGAAATGATACTCTAAAATTCACTCTGTAGATACCATGGGTAACTTACACTTCCTGAATCCGGCTAAGTAAACAAAGAATCATTGTTTAGTTGAATGACAATGAAACCCATACTTCAAGGTAAACAATTCAACATGATCCACCAAAGGCTGATATTTGCTAGAAAACAACTGCCAGGATTAATCCATAGACCAAAGAATAATATAATGCAGGCAGCCTTTGTTATATATCACAGGATGGGCATTAGGATATTCTATATTTCATCACTTTAATTGCTTAAAAAGCAATTCTTGCAAAGCAAAGCCAAAACCCTGAAACATAAGGACTAAACAGAAGGCATTAAGTACATATTGTCCTTATAGCCACTGGATTTCACTCACAAATTAGAATTGTCGTAAAAAGTGAAATTCCTTATTTTTTGGCATGTTCTAATGTTTTTTGGAGTAGGTTTTTCTTCTTTGGATTACTGCTTTTTCTGTTACATATCCTTATTTCATCAGTAATATGCACTGAATATGATTCCAGTTTTTTTCTCCCATGTTTGTTGGAGCAGTGAACCACGGTAAATGAAGGCACATGGCCAACCATATGGTAACAATAACATGAGTGCTGCAGTAGAGGAAGATCAAGAGTTGCATATACATAAGGTAATATGGAATATATTTATACAGTTTTGAAGAACAGCGCTAGTCTGTTTTCTTCAGTAATATTTATGTTCTTTGGAGTGACAGAATGAGGTCAAATCCAAGATGCACTGCAATGAAAGCACCAGTCAAAAAGAACTTGTCTCTTTCATCTGTTCTAGAATTTGATCTTTCATATAACTTTGTGGAAATTGTAATATATCAAGCACTATTGGAATTTGCCTAGAAAAGATGCCATTTTCTTTTCAGAGAATTGATGTAATTAAAAAAAATTATATAACAGAATGAGTTGTGTTTCAAACAGTAGAGCTAAAATTTACGTCCTGTACCACTTTCCATTATTTTCAGAATGCCCCATTTATTGGAACCATTTCTTATGTCAGCTGGGATAACTGAAATGCCCAGAAAAGTGGTGTGCAAACACCTAAGCCTTGTTAAAATTATTGATTAAAATTTTCAGCTTAACTATAAAATGGTGTGAAAAGTCATTCATAAAAACCTTACCATCATTTAAATAAATCTAATCTCAGTCAATCACCACCAGCAGCTCTGAAAGCTGCTCACTTATGCTTAACCATCATTCTCAGTTTAGTTTTTGATCTGCCTAATCTAAAATTGGTTTACTGCTTTTCTGTCATGTTAATAGATGAACAGGAAAGATGGCCAAAAGTAATAAATGGAATTTATCTTGCCAGAATTGGGTGGGATTACAGCACTTTAAAATGCTTTTTTGACGAAGTAGAAGCCCCTGAGCTTTCATGAGAAATGGGAGAGAGCATTGTTTGAAATTCTATTAACTTCCGTAAAGAAGGAATAGGTTAATTCCTTTTAAATATTTGCTGAGTCTCTTTTAGATACTAAGCAAAAATACAGGTAATGTTCAAACTCAAGTAAACAAACTGAGACTTCTGTTCAAATAACAGGCAGTATTTTTCACTTTCCCATGCAATTATAACTGTCATTTACAACTTGATTATGTACAAAACTGTTTATCAGAATATTTCTTAATGGATATTAAAATATATAATCTCAGAGTACCTGATAATAGGCGGGTGCATATTCATAAAGGTTGGTACCTAATGTTAAATTAGGAGCATTTGCCTTTTCCTGAAATTTTATTTTTTGTCCTGGATTTCTTGAGACATTTATAAGAAAAGTGTCTTTTGAAGTTGGATTACAATGTAGTTGTAAGAGTTGCAGCTCTGTGTTACCTGAGCTGTTACCAAACACAGATCTGGATAGCAGAGTCAGCATGAATCTGTAGGGTAAAAAGCTGCTGGAGCCTGGCTTAGTTTCTTTAGGGCTTCAGGACACTCTGCAGGGTGATCTAGCATGCTATTTGCTTCAAGTATTTCCTTGTGTGAAATATTCTCCTCTCTTTTTTTGGTGAGAAATTTTACGTCATACCCAAGATTTGCAGACTCATGTATATTCAGATTTACTTCTTGAGATTGAATGATTTCTCTTTACTTTCTGTTTTTTAAATCCAGGCAAAATTTCCACCATACTGTGCTACCAGGAAAGCTCAGTGAAACCATCATAGCAAAAATAAAAGATTTTAGGAATGAATTTGCATACTTTAGGATAACCTATTTCATTCCATGCTCATCCACATAAAGTACCATAGTTTCACCAAAATGTTGTCACAGAATCTTAGACAGCAAATAAAGATCAGATACATTCTTGTGATTGAACAAAGATTTGACAGAAGTTTAAAATTGTACTGGATATACATGTATGAGTCTCAAATACAAATTTCCCCTCAGTCTGCACCTGTTCCTGTGGGTAAAGCACTGATACTAAACTATAACTTCTATGTGATTGTTCAGGAAGAGAAAATTTTTCTAGACTAACTCTGATTTAAGAAATTAGTTTTCAGTTTACAGGATGGGGATGCAATCAGCTGCAACTTAATGTGCTGATTTGGCAAGGCAGCAGAGCCACCATAACTGGCTGTACATATGTTCTTAGTTCACCTAGACATAAGGTTAAAATGTGCTGTTTTAAGCTAACACATTTATTTTGCTGTTAGGACAGGTGGGTAGACATATGAGGCAGCTGAAGAATGTTACTCGTTAAATTGATGCCAGTTTTAATAGTTCCAATGTTATGTGTAGCAGGAGTTAGCTTCAAGAAGAGATTTTCTACCAAGGTTGAAGACAGTCCTTGCCTTTGAACATGACACTGAGGCATAGGAGGTACAGGAGGGAAGAAGACTTCCTAGGTATGGGAGGGACTGAGAAATAAAGAAAAGCAGTAGAGAAATATTAAGGTATCAGGCATGGAAGGGATGATCTTCCTTTCCATATATATTTTGCTCCCTTAGTAGGGATGGCCAATAAGTAGATCTTTCCTTTTTTGCACTCCCAAATGAAAAACATGTTTCATGCAGCTTTTTTTCCTTTTGCTTCCATGTGAATCTTGATACATTGAAAAGAAGTTATTTTATAGAGCTTTTTGCTTCCCAGGTGACCCTGGGGTTATATGAAGATGTCACCCATGGAGTTTCCGAGGAATATACCTCCTGAGTTCAGGCCCCTATATATATATATTTTACTTCAAGGAAAATTGATGTAGCACCCTGTCTTAATAGACTGGTTCATGAAACACACATGAAACCAAATTTTTCAAAAGTTTTTGTGGTAAGCCTCCTGTATGATGTGCTGTATACAGTATGAGCCATCTCTCAACTTCACTAAGACAGGGACACAATTTTCCACATCAGAGTTGGCAGTGTGACCTCTGTGGGCTGGTTTCAACAGGCTGAAGCTCAGATTACTGCTCTGTTCTGAAAAAAAGGTATACTGAAGTTCTAACCTCATGGTCTGCAGTCACCAGACACCATGCCAGTGTCAAACACTGCACAGACAGACAGCAACACCACTGAACCTATGTGAACTTCCACTGCTCTGACCTCCTGCCAAGTGTGAAAAACACTCTGAAGTTTTCAACCTCTTAAAGAGCTCATCTGCCATTTGGAATAAAAAAGATTCCTTGTTTGACTTCTCTTCTGCCACATGAGGGGCTGGGTGATTTTCAGGGACAGCAGCAGCAATAAACCTGTGGGATTTTCCTGGTTTGTGCAGGCTCAGGGCACCTTTGCTTTACAGCAGCAACTGACAATCTCCGGGAAAGGAAGGCACTCAAGCAGTAGCTACTTTCCCCTCTCCCATTCCCAGACAGTGCTGCACACAGGTGAGAGTGGAGTATCCCTCTGCAGTCCCAAAAGCTGTGAAATTCTTCCATTACACAAAATCCATGGCTGGTGACCACACTGTGCATGGCACAGCGCAGTGTCAAACTGTGGTGAAGAAAGAAGCACTGCAATTCACACTCCCTCTGGAACAGGACAATCTGTCTTTCCAAGCTGAAACATTTTCAGGAGGAGGTTTACAAACTCTGGAGACTTTTCAGCTTCAGGAGAATTCTATCAACTCATATTAGAAAGTAAAAGTTAACTTTTGAAATTCTATTTGTTTAAACAGTCTCTAGTTTGCTGAAACTGTTGAGGTAAATCCTTGTCCTTCTGAGGAAAAATTGCACAAATTCAGTGCTTTATTTATTTTCAAAGCATTTTATCAATATTTAATCACCTTCAAACCACTTTCAGAGAGTAGGTAAGTGATGCCACTTTCACAGATGGCGTGGTGGGGAAACAGGCTGAGCACAGCTTAGCCTTGGAATGTGCTATTACAGAGAGGTTTCAGGAGCTAAAAGATCTCCATGGGTCTCCAGGCCTAGCCATGAGAAATATGAACAAACTGCTGTCAACTCACTAATGTGTGAAATATAGTGGGCTAGATTTTATGAGTTTGGGTTGACTGATTTAAACAGCAGTAACTGGGAGAACACTTTAATATTAGCTCTGCTGTAGAGGATTTAGGTAGTGTTCTGCAGGCTGCCCTAGGTAGTCATTGGCTGAAGTACATAACTATGAAATGAACCTTTCACACACTCAATCCTTGTCATGCTGGCTCATGCGGGAGTCATCGCTTGCTGCTGTCACAAAAAAACTGGCGTAAGAAAGTGATGAATCAAGGAGGGGATTTTCCCTTCCCTCCCTAGAAGGCTCCTCTGGATTCTGTGGGAGTCTTCCTCTCTGCTTACAGATCAGAAACCACTCAGTGCTGCTGGGAAACCACAGAAAGGCAGCAGAGTCATGCAAATCTGTTTTATGCAATCCCAGTATCCTTTAATGACCCAGTGCAGCAGAAGTCATTCCAAACCACCGGAACTGCTTTTGTATTGCACATGGGGAGGCTCCCAGCTTCTGATCCCCAGAGAATCTGCACATAACTGAAAGAGATACGTCCAATGTACGTGGCACAGACTTCTCATCATTTGTTCTATGAAGATAAGTCTTGGAGATAATGTTCTTTTTCTTGTCTCTTGCACATTTCCCCCTTAATTTAAACTGAAAAAGAGGCCAGAAATCAAACTTTCTTCCATTTAAAAAAATATTTCTTCTTTATTTCATGTCTTTTCAAAGAATTTCAAATCTCTCTTCTTAGAAAATAACTTGGCATCCCCTTGTATAAAATAAGTTTTCCTATAGTTACATTGCATGATAAAGGAAAATTAATATGATAAATCCTGCTTTTATAAGAAAAGTACAGGAACTGTAAAAGTAAAGTCACTTCAAAAATGCTACACAGACAGAAGTTGATAATATGGGTAGGGTTTCAAAACCCTTAATTATTTTCAGAAGACTGGAACATCAACGTTTCTATGTACATCATCTGTTGTGCATCATGAAAAATACCAGTCAATGAAAGATCTACAGCTGATGGAAATGCAGCCTTGGAGTTTGTGTGTTCCTGCTCAGCCAGAGAGTTTGCTGATGAGGGTGATGTGCTGTCTCACATTACAGTCCTTGGTAAATTTTTGCCCTGATTGCCTGGCTCACAATGTTTTCTCTCCTAGATTGGGAAGGGGTGAGTGTCAATAGGGTATCTTCCACCACCACAGACAGCAAAGCTTCCCATCCCACACTTTGTACAGGAACAGGAGTGAGGAAGCATCTTCAGAAACTGTGGGGACACAGTCACAATTGGTTTTGTGTTTCAGAATTGCATTACATGCCAACACAAAGTACTGGACTTCAGATATAAATAACTGCCTTGATTCATGTTTCACACTGGCTGCAGGCAGCACAGCGATGCATCTCACTTTCTACCTGACCTGTGGATGTGTAGGCTACACAAAGACTGACTCAGTCATTAAATCGTGTGTGGAATCTTCAGCCCCACCATGGGCTCAAAAATACATTCAAGCCACCTGTGGGGGATATATTTAGAGGAAGGAGGGTAGAGATGGCTTTTGGCACAAACTCAAAACCTATCTTTCCAACTAACATTTGGCTTACTGGATTTCATTGTATGACTATATTAAGCTTCCCTGTAATGCTTTTTACTTCTTATTTGTAACTTGCAGGGCCTTTCACAAAAGATCATGTGTTCCTCACCTTTTGCAGTTGTATCATTTGGGGGTTATACCAAGGCCAGGGCAATCTGGTTTTCAGCCAAGTCAATTTCTTGAGGCCCGAGCAAAGTTTATTTTAATAAAATTACATAAATCATGTCAGTCATTCTCTTGCCTGGTTTGGGAATAATTTTCTTGCACTTATGAAACACACTTATGCAGCTTCCATCAGCTTTGGTTTTTCCTTGTAGCAGGGAGGTTTGGCTGGTGGGTTGCCTGTTGCCCTGAATGCAGTCTCTATGCTATTGGTTATTTCACTCTCAATTTCCTGTTTGGTGACAGATCAAATAGTCTGCATAAAGGGCAGAAGGAATGGTAGGGACTTACTTTCTTCGAGTAGAAAACAATGTCCCATATGTGACCTCAGCAATACCACTCCATGTGGCACTTTACTAGTTTGCCTTAAAGAACTGGATCATGTCCAGGCCCTGGTGTGGTGCTAATTATCACAGCTTTTGGCTAAGAATGAACTATAAATCTTTAAACACCAACAAGTCTGATTAGGCTTGATTTTCTTTGGCACTGTTGTGGTACCTCCGAACAGAAAAATGTTTTTGCGAAACAGGTTCAGTACATGCGATACTTCCTTGCACACAACACTTATCACACTCAGGCTTATTGATGCAGGAAGTTAGTTTCCCAGTTCTATTCTTTAAAAAATTGAGGTAAGGCCAGATCTACAATTGATATAAATCAGCATAACACTGTTGTCCTTAGTAATGTTTTCAATAGTTCAGGATATAGATCTTGGATTTCAATTCTCTAGTCTAGTGGTAGAAAAGGTCTATCAGGTCATGTTGTCCATGTCCTTATCTGTGAAAAATTGTTCCCTTGTGTACAGAAATAGGAAGCAGCCCAACATTGTTTTTAAACATTTCATTTCCACAAATGGTGTCTTTACCACTTTGCCTTGGGAGTCTGCTCCATTCAGATGGGGATTTTCCTGGCTCTAAGCTCTACAGCTTTCATTTCATATTCATGTCCATAACTTCTGTACCCAGGTAATCATTTTCCCTCTGGCTATTTGCATTCTTCAAATATCTGTAGACCATTGTCATGCTCCAGCTTTTTGATTTTTAGACAACTTGCAAATATCTAACTCTTAAAACTTAACTGGTTAACTTAAAACTTAACTGGTTGAAAAACCAGTTCACTTTAAAACCATAATTGCTCTTAAAGTGTCTCTTTCTGTCTTTTTCTTTCTCTGAAGTGTCTCCTGTTTGCAGGAACCACCTGCTGTCCAGCAATGAATGCAGCATGCAGTTGCAGATCACTGGGATGGAGCAGAGACAGACTTTGTCTGGGGTGAGGGGGGAAGGGGATGCAGCCTCCACATGGATGGAGATGCTTGACTGAGCAGTGGGGTGCCAAGCAAGTTTTTACATGGTAACACTTGAAGGTCCTGCTTGCCTTCCAGAGCAGAGCAGGGGAAGCACATTTCTGCTCTTAAAGCATTCAATTTAGAGTAAAACCCCAAACTGTAGTCAAGATTGCAGCCCTGCAGGGGTCAGTTGAAATGATCATGCCAAGGAAAGTGATCAGGGCATTATCCTGTATCTGGGATTTTCAGTAATTTCTAGATGTTTTCAGTGACTGTGATTACACCAGTGCAGTAAATGTATGCCTAGCAACACAGATGCTGAGACTCTCTAAAACCCAGAAGGAAGAAAGACTGTCAGGAAGAATGCAAGTGTCACAGGGTTCCTCTTGCAACGCCACATGTGACAATGCAATGTGTGGCTGACAGTGCTTGTGCCTTCCCAGTTCATGACAAGAGTTGGTTGACCAAAAGGAAATTTAAAGAAATTTGCCTCAAAGTGAGTAGCCTAAGCTTCTCATTAGAAACCAGCACAAAGGATTTGCAATCTTTCTTTCATAAACTGAAGCAAGAAATGCTTCCCTTTCTAGCCTTTAGCTATGTCTTTCCTAGAAATACCTTTTCTTTCAAGACTAGAAGATGATTTTGCCCTTTTTTTTAAGGAAAGAAGGGCTATTGTTGTATTCCTTCCACACTGATGCAAACTAATAGATCACATACATATTTATTACCTAACCTTTTGCTATTTGATTCTATCTGAATGTGTCTGCTGTGCATGTCTACAGAAAGGGCAGTAGCTGAAGGATTTCTGTGAGGCGGGGTTAGCCATGGGCATCTCCACAAGGGGGTAAGGAATGCCCTCCTGCCCCTTGGAGGTCTGCCCCACACTTCACAGTGAAAATGCTGAACCTGAAAGCTCCCTGTTATGGAATGATTGCAAAATTAACAATGCCATCAGAATGTGTGACTGCCACAGCAAAGGCCAATTTGGTACCAGCCTCCAGTTCCTACAGCACCACTTCATGAGGCACTCAGAAGGATCAAGGTGTTGTAGTAGATCTCTTTAAGAATAAAACACAGAGACAGAAATATTCCCTTCACCACTATTAATGTGCCCACAACCTGGGAAAGTACATTCATATTGAAACAAAATGAATGATACAGTCAGTTCACAGGAATGTTCTGATAATAGTCTGCAGACAAAAACAGTGCCATTGAATATTCTATACCTGTCTTGCATACTTATGATGACATAGATAAAAAAATAATTTTGTCCTCATTTTGCAGGCGAAAATAATATTAATTTATTTCAAATAAATTAGAAAAGTGGGCCTGGGGACTCGTAGATCATTTAAAAACTGAAAAAAATGCCATGCAATTATAGGAAACAGCTTTCCATACTGTGTCTTTTATCAGTTATATTGGGTAAATTTGACATTATATGGTTTATCCCAAATGGTTACTATTATTTCTACATTGATTTGGCTGGAAACAGCCTTGGAAAATATGAAATTACTTGTAAACCCATTAACAACCAGATGGTTGGGAAAGGTCATGAATGAGATGGGAAAAAAGTGGCGTGTTGCATGATCCAAACCATAAATATGGGACCTCTCAACAGACACCCTAGTAAGTAATTGAAAAGAGGAGAAGACAGTATTATGGATCTAAAGGAAAAAAAAAACTTTATTAATGTTGAAATGATTCCTGAATGTGTATCCATATCTTTCATTCTAAAATAAAAGAAAATACTGCCACAAAACTGGAGCTAGATCTTTGTTTTATACTTATCCAAGCTTATATAAACAAAATGTTCCCACATTTTTTATATTAATGTCTCTTTTGAATAAATTCACAGAGGCAATATTTTAAGTAATTATAGCAATAATTTTTTTAATTCTTTGTTTCCAGGGTACTCAGGCACAACACACAACCTGAGCTGTTTGTTTTGTTTAAACTCAGTCTCTGCATTCACTTTGTCACTGTTAAAACACTGATAAAAAAGACAATAGATTTATTCAAGGAGACCAGGTGGTGTTTCAGATCAGATGCAGTCCTGTGCCCCAGAAATGTCCTCATTCCACTGAAGCCTTGCTGGACAGACTTGTAATTCCTTAACTGGTAAAATGGACAACAGCCCTCATGAGTCATGCAGGGCAATAACCTCTAAACACTGTATTTAAATCTGAGGGAAGCACTCCAGGGTTTTCCAGCTGCTGGAAAACTGGTGAACATAAATGTGTGTAAGCTGATGGCAATAATGTGATGTATTTGGTCACATATATAGGCTGAAAGGTCAGCTCCTAAGTGTTGTGAGATTTAATGTCTTGTTAAAATGGAAGTGATGGGGCCCACTCCTTTGTTTTGATAATGGGATTTTTGGTCCACAGCATGGATGTGCTCTTTGAAGAGTAGACAGTCAAAAAATACCACAGGGCCGATGGATCCTTCAACCTCTTCTTATTCAGACATTGATTCTGTTCTCCAAGATTTCCTCCAGCCCTGGGAGTGCCAGAGTACTACTTCTATTCAATAATAATTGTGTAAGAACTTATCTAGATGCAGAAGTCTTTTCTACAACATTGACCCAAATATTCTGTGTTGCTGCTGCTATGTTCCATTGCTTGTTCTTTCTCTCTAACAGTAACCAAAAGTCAAATCATAGTCTGATACCTGTGTGCTTTAGGAATCACATTTGCTAAAAAATCCTCAAACTATTAGAAGAGAAAAAAAATCAAAACATGAGGAAATGAGTATTTCTTACAAGTCTTTGAATTGTCTGCAAATGTTAAGTTGTGGGTCTTCTGTAAATGCATCTGCGACTGATTAGAGGAAAGGACTCCACACAAATGCTGGAGGACTACAATGTCTAGTTTTGAGTCTCCTATGTTGTGTCCATACTCAAAGGAAGTAGAAGTTTCTTGAAGTTGTGATTTGCCATTTTTTATGTTGCATCCCACTGCTTGATATCCCAGATAAGAAGTGGGCCCAACTGGAAGTAAAAATCAAAGCTATCTAAACAGTTCTGACAATTTGTCCAGCATTTATCATTCATATCTATACAGAAATTTGAAACAAGCTTGAATATCTAAAGGCTTTGTGTTTAATAAAACTGTAGATTAAAGGCTGCAGCACGACCAGAGGCTGCAGCCTCTTGCCTGTTTCCAGCAGGCAGTGTGCCATAATGTTTGAAAATGCTATGGAGGCACACTACATTATCACAATGATGTTGCAAGATTCTGTGTTATTTGTCTGGCAGTAAGAGAGCCACTATGAGCTGTTAATACAAAATCCAGCACTCTAAGCCATCTGTGTGGCTGTGTACAAACCCACTTTTGTAACTCTGGCTCAGATTTAGTTAACATTGCAGCCTGGCATTCTAAGTGTGGCATACACACTGTACCACTGTCAGGAGAACGTCTCAGCAATTACCTCAGCTTTTCTGTGCTCTGGGCACAAAGGTGGTTTGATAGAACCACAAATCTGAGCTGAAAACCATTTTTGTATTTTACAAAATGCATGGCCAATCTCACTTGAGATTCTCCTAGAGTGCTGTCAGCTGGTGTGGCCTACAGAGAGAGAGGTGGTTTGCAATTCTTTATGGACAAGGGCAATGGCATATTCACCCATTCATCTCCATGGCAGGATTCATGCTCTGTATTTGTACCACACCCCCTGACTCTTCACCTGAAGATCACATTATTTCCTGCCATGAGTGAGTGGGGTTTCTCCAACAGCTGTGGCATCAGGGCAGAAATCGTATCTGTGTCTTATGGATGGGGACTGGGGACACTGTTTTGCACTATGTCTAACTCAGATGTTTTGCCATCCATGTGTTAATCACAGGAATATTCTTTCAGATATTAAGAAATATAAACGAGCCGTGCCTACATCTACAAAGCCAGTTAAACTGCTCAGCTTTTTTTAATCAACACAGTTGATTTATTGTAGCAAACAGTAGCATATCTCCTTCCACCATTTCTCTCAGTTGTTTATCTCACAGAAAAAATAATACCGTGACTATCTTGTGTTAACTGGGGAACGTTTTTGGAAGAAGCACATTCAGATCATCAGTAATGTAAGAGGTGGTTAAGCAGAGCACTACACTATACCCTTTAATGACAATTAGCTGCCTCTTCCTAGATTAGTAACCTTTTCTTTAAAGAGATTATTCTTCTTTATGAGAAAGCATTGCAAGATGCGCCTTACCTTGCAGATTACCATCCCTTGAATCAAAGTTTTTTCAATACTGTTTCATTTGAACTGCAGATATAGCCATTGAGTATTCACTCTGTCTTGGCATATCACACTATATGAAGGAAAAAACAAAATGTGAAACTGTAAAATTACTGAAAATTAAAGGTAAGCTCTTTACAGAGGGTAAAAGTCACTCTTGTGACTTAAAAGAATAAAGATAAAACGTATTTAGCAGCATATTTCCACTCTTTTATACAATTCACTGAGAGCAGAGTAGATATGCTTCATGCACCAAGAAAGCACTGCAAATAATAATAATAAAAATCCCACCATTTCCTTATGCTCGTAAATGTTCCCTCTGAAGTGTAATAATATGTGTTGTTAATATATATTGTAATTCCTTGCCTGTAGTTTTTCTTAATGATGATCTTAATGAAAACTGAGTAGTTTATTTAGCAGACAAACATCAAATATTAGTTCAGAAGAATTCTCTAGGCACTGTGTGCACACCAGCATGGACTTAATCTTTGTCTTCAAACAATATTTCTCTGTGTGTTTGGCTCAGTTAATCAGGTTTCTGTCTTAGTATGCATTAAGGTCACCAATCTCAATTTAATGAGAAAATGCTAAAAAATGCTCTGGTGTAGCTAACTGAAATTATTAGAGGATTAGAAAATAACCAAGTTGGCCTATCTTACTTTTTGTCCTTGTTTTGTTTACTTCAAGAAACAGGGCACATTTGGTAACTGTTTCAGTGCCTGGAGGGCTCTTTCATCTTGTGGTTCAGGTGAAGGCAGTGTTTTTTACCTCCATTTCTACACCTAATGGGAAACAAATGAGGGTGCCCATTAGGCACTGCAATTGAGGCTAGAAGCTTAGGAAAACTTTATAGGGAAAGAAAATCCCCCTCATCTTTGTTTGCTGCCATGTACTTCATCCTGTGCCAACTATTTTACCTTTCCTGGATCACAGGACAAAGGTGTAAGTGACCTCCTAGGTGACCTGTTCTTCTGCAGATGGACAAGCACTTCTTGCTGTGTGCAAGGTTTGGACTCAAATGGAGCTTTGAGGCTTCCTATAAAACTTTTTCCTGATGCCCTATACCTCTTTCCTACAGTATAACTGATGAAATTACTTGAAAACATGTAAATGGAAATTGCAGGCTCCTGTCTCTGCAACCTTCTGCTTTTCTGCATATTATTTCCGTATTTTTTATCATTCTTTTTCCATTTTTTCCAAATCAGACATCCCTTTATGACTCCTCTGAAGTCAGATCCCACTGTAGAAGTTCACACAGCCTCACAGTGAGGAATGTTCCAGCAGTACCAAGGGGAGTCTTCTCCTGCTACTTGCAACAGAAAAGAAGTGGGAACAAAGAAATAGGGCCCCTAGTAAGCCCCTTGATAATGACAGATGAGTGTAGGAGAGCTGTCAGAACATGCTGAGGGTGAATATATACATATAAATATAAATATATGTGTTTATCCAGGCTACAAGACACTCCAGGCAGCTTCCTGTTTCATCATAAAACTATTTTCATAACCCTAACTGTTGACAGTTACAGTCTTCATAACTTAAAATTCATAGCTCTGCTTAGGCTTCAACACCTGGGACACTACCAAGCAACCCAGATTTCCAGAAATTTCCAGAGTTATCTGGAGTTTTCTGGAATTCTCATGAGTTATGTGATGCTGATTACCTTCCTGTTGGAAAACGTTTTCCTGGATTACAGTTTAAAATCCACTATCAAGGATCTAAAGGTTTTCCTTCACCATGTCTTGTGCAGATATGAGGGACTTGTCATTGGAGAGATTTACTGATCAGATGAACATTACAGCTCTGAGGCACTGCTTCCCTTAGCATTTTTATTACAGAGTGGGCTTACAAAACAGCTGGTGTAAAATGGATATTTAAAACCATCTTAGCTCCTAGATGCAATTTTTGTGATTTCAAGATCTCACTCGAAATATCATGAGAAAACTCCAGCAAAAGAGACAGAAATGCCAAGCAGTGGCAACAGGGAGGTGCAAAGTCAGAACTGTGGAGAAAGGGCTCCAGCACTCTTCAATAGGAATGCAGAGCCCCAATACCTGTGCCACTTTTAATCATGTACATTTGTGCTCCCACTGCCTCAGTTTGTGGTGCTGTTGCAGTTTCCTTGAGGAGTACTGTTCAGGTGGACCTTAGAGTTCAGCTCAAAAAGAAATGAAAAACGAAGGAGGCAGTGGCAGAAAGCATCTGAGCACCATGTCTGTGCATGAGACAAACAGGAGATAGGAGAGATGATACATTTCTGGCCATTGAACTCTGCAGTTAAATTTCTCACCATTTCTCAGCCTTTGAACATCAGCAGAAGCCTCAGCAAAAGTCATCTGCCCAATTTTTAAATGTTTATTTCTTCCCTATTAAAGCTGGCCAAATGGCTTAAGAAAGGATTTGCAAATAGGTTATAAATTTACCACTATTCACAGGTCTGTTTGATACTCAAACCCATCTGACTGTTATTGACACTGTGAGGCATTCATAGGTATAAACTCTTCTTGGAGTTTACTGTGGGTGATTTTAATGGGAATTCATAGTGGACAGTTTCAGTTTGAGGATTAGAAATACCATCACGATTCCCATGGGAACAATTGCACGGCATGCAAAAAGAGTATCCCATAAATGAAAGGAAAAGTTTTCAATTATTTGGTCAGTATTTTCAAGCCCCATATTGGGTTCAAAAATGAGGGTGAAATGAGCAAAATGAAATCACTTTCAAACAGAAGATAGATATCTCCAAAATTTCAAGGAATTTCCTTATTATATTATAGTACCCACAATGATATTTTAGACCAACACTGCAAGTAAAAGGAATGAAACAAATACAAGTTGTTGTTTCATTTTTAAAGAAAAAGTTACACGGACTTTCTATTTTATTCCACATGTAGGTCTCCAAATGACATTATTTTCAGAGCTACAGAGCATTGCAAAACTCATGAGAGATCAATTCAGTTCAATTTGGTCAGAATGAAAACCCCACTGTCTTTTTCTCATTCTTTGTCCAATTCTCAACGAGTTGAGTTGATGTTTTTATACCAGTATGAGATGCTAGAAATAATTCCAGATGGAAATATCTATGGAGGGAACAGACTGGAGTCAGAATAAAAATCTGCAGAAAGACAGGAACTAAATACCTCCTTAAAAATACTTAAGGACAAGATCTTCATCTTAAGTTTTCATCTATGTGAGTTTACATGTACTGAATGTTGTGAATCACTTTAAAAAACATTTTCCCCTTGGTTCTTGCCCTAAGGTTGAATGATTCTGCCTACTGTAATTTACATTTCACTGTCAAAGGCAGAAAAACTGAAAATTGAAGATGGCTGTTCCTTTCCTTGTTAACTCACATTTTACATATTTTAGTTTGTCTTTGAAGTAACTATTCTTGGAAACCATTCATTCTTCTGTCCTTTTGGATACCAGGGTTGTCAGAAGGACTGTGAAATAATTCACGTAATGAACCCAGTTAAAATAACTCGTGGTTACAAAGTGCTGCTGGAGGGAAAGCCTTCACTTTCTGACTCCTGCTCCTCACTGTGGAGGTTTTCTCTTGCTACCCCTTCTCTGTGCTCCTGCTCAGGGTCAGTTATTGGAGATCTTTTGCTGGGGTCCATGCCTCACCCATCAATACTCTGCAAGGCAAGCCTGGTGGCCCCTCTCTCTGCCTGCTGCTGAGAGCAGGTGTTGGCAGTTCTGCTCCTAAACCTGCAGAGCCCTTGCTTCATTTTCTGACTTTATATGAGAAGAGTTTAGACTAACAAGCCACTTTACAGGGGCCTGGACAAATCCCTTTTCTAAAGGCTCACTAATGTCTGGTTCATAAACACTAATCTATACCAGGCCTGCTCTTATTCATTGTCATAAAAGAGAAATGGGGAAAAAACCCAACCCTTTTTCAGTCATAGCCCTCCCTCTATGGTCCCTCTGACTTGTCCCACCCATGTTATTTGTCAGCTTTGGACTGTCGGCAATGGAGATCTGAGGCACTGGCAACATCCTCATCACACAGGGGCTGCTGTTTGAACACTGCTTGCAATTGCCAGCCCAAATGCTTTCTTCTCTGTACTTTAATCCTTTCCTCTGCGTCATTTACTAACATGAAGTGCTATAAATTTTCACATGGGAGCAAGTGGAAGTGTTTCTGAGCATGAGGGGATGAGCAGTGCCGTTGCTGCAGAAAGAGAAATGCAAACCCCTTCTTGAACCTGTCCAGCCACAGCCAACAGTGACAGGCTATTGACTGTAGCTGTGATTCCATGTGTTTGTAAGACTGGGTCAATAGTTAAGGCTCCAGCCTACAGACTGAAGCAAGCACAGAGCCCAGCTGGCAGACCCTTCTAGTGGTCTCACTGGGAGGCTGAAGGGGGGATCCTATAGTCACCTTCCACACAGAGGCTGTGCCCCAGGATGGATGAAATCCAAGTGCTGTCAGGAGCTTCAACTGGATAAATCACAGCAGCTGCTTCCCCATGATGTTACAGCTCATGTGCCAGTTCCTTTGCAGTGCTTTTTGAAAGGGTTAAATGTGCCCTATTCTTTGCAGCAAAGTAACTGATAGATATAGATATAGATATAGATATATAGATATAGATATAGATGATATAGATATAGATATAGATATAGATATAGATATAGATATAGATATAGATATAGATATAGATATAGATATAGATGATATGGATATAGATAGATATACCTGCTCTCTGTGGTCTGCGAGCAAAACCTGTGTTCCCTATGGAGCATAAGGAGCCCCTTTTCCCTTCTCCTTGAGCTGTGTGCCCAGGGCACGAGGAGAGCCGAGGATTTCGGTCTGAGCCCCTTTTGCTCTCTGCTGGCAGCCTGCGGGAACAGCAGCGTCTCAGCGAAAAGGACCTTCCCACCGATGAGAAACAATGACAGTTTGTATTGCTGGCACAGTTAAGGAACACGCTAACACGTTTTGTGTATTCTTTGCCTCTGTGTATGAACTCCTGCTGGTAGGTTACATTTACAGAAAAATAAAAGCTAATGTGTGGTGAAAAAGGACCATCTTTGAGTGGCTATGTACCTGTATGTCTGCCTTGTAATTTAATGTAAAATTTAGGTTAATGAATTGCAGTAGAGGAAAATATTTTGGAAAATGTTGCCTGCATTAGAAATAGTCAATTAGGTATGATCTTGAAATCGGGTGTATCTCTTCACTTATGACCACCCAAATGCAAAGATTAAAAAGGAAAAATTCCTTTTAATCATGAAAGTAAAAGCCTAAATTTTTGTTGACTGATGAACAGGACCAGATGAAGCAATTACCTTTCCCACAGCAGTGGTTGAACACCTGGTAATGGGGTGTGTGAACACAGCTACAACCTCCACCCCACATTTCAGCTGCAGCTTCTGTGCAGGGCTGTAACTCCCAAACACCAGGCAAGCATAAAGGGTGATTGAGTTTAGCTTGGAAAGAAAATTGCAAGCAGAGGCATTTAGTCATAAAGGAAATGAATCCTTGGGGTAAAGGAAAAAAAAAAAAAAAAAAAAAAAAAAAAGATGGGTCTTAGGAAGGGATATAGCCACATAAAAAACATTTGCTTGGCAGAAAACCCCTAACCATACTAGGCCTTCAAACAAGAAGGGTAAAGAGGTATTTCACTGAGTTCACCTGGAGGCTGTCCTCTGTCTTCCACAGCTTCACTGGGTACCACACACTGGCTCCTGGTCAGATGCACCCAACATTGTGTGGCTTCTTGGTCACCTCCACCCTGTGTCAGCCCATGCTGGCTGCCAGGAGGGGATGGGTCTGTGGTATTTGAAGTGGCTTTATTACCCAAAGTAAAACATTGCTGGACATCAAAGTGGGTGGCAGGACAAAATTAGTTTCCCATGGATTCTTAATTTTGAATTCTGGAAGACAGCATTAGACAGGACATGTAGAGTACACGGTATTGACTGTCACCTACCTGTAAGGCAGACACCCCTGGCATGTAGCAGGGGCAGAGACAGCTGATAAAATCTTTTCTCTTCTCCCTTTTATGAAAATACATGTATCAAAATAGTTTTCTTCAGCAGAAAGTCAT
Organism: Calcarius lapponicus; assembly: GCA_039654755.1. Taxonomy (NCBI): domain Eukaryota; kingdom Metazoa; phylum Chordata; class Aves; order Passeriformes; family Fringillidae; genus Calcarius; species Calcarius lapponicus. The sequence goes on from CM077464.1 coordinate 145,390,454, forward strand.
ACATTTGTGCCTCTCTTCTTGCTGATAAAACATTTCAGTTAGCAGACATGAAATCAGCTACCCCACAGTAAGACAAGGAAAGGAGGAAAGAGAAAAGGGCTGACTGCTGGAGTGGGGAAGACTGCTTTTTCCCCAGTAAGGCAAGAAAAGACTCAGTAGAGAAGTTTGATTGGTCTCACCCTCCTCTACTTTTCAACATGCTGAGTTGCAACACAGGACATAGACACTAGGTAAGCAAATCCAGTGCTCAGTGGTAGCTTTCTAGGGGCATTTCAGAGGGTCTTGTATAGCTTGCCCGGCCTCTGGCTGCTAGTCCCAAAGTCCCTGAGATGCTGTGTCAGAGTGGACATCTTCCAAGCAAATGTTCTGGGTACCCTCACAGTCATAGTCATGCTCATACCTGGACATCTGGCTTTCAACTTAGGCATGAGCCAGAGTTTTTGTGCCTAGAATCAAACATCCTGAGGTAGTTGGTATTGTGCTGAAGATCTTGCTTAGGCCAAAGATATCATGGATCATTGCACACCAAATCTGATTTAGTGAGAACCTCTAAGGACAGGGAAACTGAACTTTTGCTGAACATGGGTGTTTTCTGTGCACAAAGACATCAACACACTATTACCCATCATGTCCTCACCTGTGGTCATGTTGGTAACATCTGTGGCTTGTTTGAACATCTGAACATCATTGTACAGCAAACTCTATACCTCAAAATTGAGGGAAATTTTTTCCTCTGTGGTTCCTAACATCCTCCTTTCATTTACTTTCACTGTTTCCCTGAAGTGATTAAAAAAAGCTTCAAGGAAAACTGTAGTGAAGTTTTCCATTTATAGAGCCTGATTAACAAGAAAACAGGTAACTTTCTCCTTCAAACACAGAGGCATGGGCTTGTTCTTGAAAAGCAGACAGGATTTTTTGCAGTCCTGCCTGGCACACTGTCAAAGGCTTGTGCTTTCTGACAGTGAGGGCACACGTGCTGCGAATAATAGTGATTGGGCATCATATCTTGAATATCCACCAGGAAAAGCATTGAAAACACAGTGTATGTCCCCATTATTGCTGCAACAAAACTCCATGAAACTAAACCTGAAAGCAAATAAAACAGACATCAACTTCCAGAAAAGGCTGAAAACCACACACTGAACATGCTAATTGATACAAGTTTTTGACAATGTTTCTGTATTTCTAGTACATGGGAATTATCTTCTTCAGGACATTGTGTTGGTCAAAGATTGGGAAACATCAGAAAACAGAGTCATTGCTGGAGCACATGCAGAAAGCTGGCACCATCAGTACTGTTAGATGTATTCTTTAGGGCAAGTGAGATTAATATTCCCCATTCTAGTAAGTAGGTGAATTTGACAATGGGTCTCCAGTTATTTTCTATGGGTGCCTTTTCCTGTCTTTAAGATGGTGAACTAAGTTGTTTGTGCCTATTTCTTCTTTCACTTCCATTGGAGTTAAATCCTTCACCACAGTGTGAAGTATCATAACACACCTAATTTTCCTCTGCTTCTTAACCCAAGACACTCCTGGGGTAACATTAATGTGCCAGCTCCAACTGAAGGAATTGTTGGCATCCTTTATTGAATAAAAGCACTGAAATAGCAATAGGAATGGAGAAAAGGGAAATGGAGGCAGTTATTACAGTAATATTTTTTAGGGGGGACATGAATCTCATGATATTCTGCTATACAATAGAATAACAAGCCCTTTGGTAAGGAAAATGGGGGAACTCTGACATCAGCATAGGATTGAACCTCTCACTCATGCAAGGAATTGCTGCAATTTCCTACAGCTGAAGTACTTACCAGTAGCAAACTCATTACAGCACATTGTTTGAAAAGAGTCTTCTCACTGGAAAATTCAGTCTCAAGTTGTCAAATGGGTCTCACTTGAAAAGAAAGAGGAGAAGCAAAGAGGAAAGAACCAAGCAATCGCAAATCCCTTTGCGTCGGAAGTGCTGAATTTTTGCATTTGACATTTCATCTCATCAAAACTAACCCAATTTGATACTTCATCTAAACAACATTAAACCATTCTTTAAAAAAACCCACAAAAACAAACATACAAAAAAACCTCAACCAAAATAAGCAAAAGAGTTAAACAATCTGACAATGAGAGAAAACTTAACATTCCAGATTACAAGAAACACTAAAGCTTGAGCCAAAACATATTTTTTCACTTTGTTCATTTCCTTAAAAATCTTGGACAAATTTAGTTTTGGTTTGTCCAAAACCAAATATCTTTTGTGTCTAAAAAACTCATTATTTATTGACCAAACTAATCACATTAGTTTCCTTTTAACAGAAGGGCCAAATCTTATATTTTTGGGTCAGTTCCCAAATGATAGTAGGTGATGGCAGAGAGAGGAGAGTGTCCTGCAGGAGATTTTGAACCAATTCATCTATGTTTGTAATATAATCCAAGGTGCCATTAGACCACCCACAAGCAGATAAAAGCAATATTTTAGAGGAACTATTGAACAGTACTTTTACATTGAATAACATGGTTACATTGCACACATGTTTCTTTGATTATATTAGCTTTAAATTTCTATTTTCTTCTGTTACTAAATATTGCATTGTTGGTTCTCTCAATAATAATGATAATAATGATAATAGTAGTAATAATAATAATAATAATAATAATAATAATAATAATAATGACAGTCCCTACAGAAGAGATTATTCTGTACCTATTTTGGGGGAAGATATACTTTCAGCCACCTAGATATGGTTGTTCATGTCTAAAGATTAAAGTTCCTCTCCCTGCCAGTCTGCAACTCTGTGACAAATAAACAAAGTTTCTGTAGTTGACTCTTTGAATTCCTCCTGGCAAATGTGCAACTGAGAGAACAACGATTTCATTAGAGGTCCAGGGGTCTGCCACTTTCTATTCAAGTTGGAATGAAAATGGAAACTGCCATAATCATCCCTGAAACTGATGGAAATTTGGATATAGATTGAACAAAAAGCTGTTTGGAGGGCACCAAGGAGGCGTAAAATTTGTTTGAAATTTTGGGGTGCTTCCTATCTTACTGGACTCTCTTGACCCCTTGCCACTGCAGAGAAAATAGAAATCTAACAAATCCTTACACTGTGGTTGACTTACAGGATGCAGAAAGGACTGTGCCAGAGCAGCTTGGTAATACTTAATTAAAAGAAGATGTGGCAGCATTTCAATGCGCATAATTATTTCTACATCTGATCTCCCCTCTTCAGGTAAGCATTTAATTTTCACGATCAGTATTTTCTGAAAAATGGTCCAAAGCCTTTTTTAATATCCATGAAGCAGGGTTGAAACCTCTCTTTATCTAAGCTATGCATCATGTAGAGGCATTGTTTAAACCTGCCTATTATTATGTTAACACCATAAGCATCTTGGGTACCTTACAACCTTTTTACTTTGGTTTTCTAGCAAAAAAAAAAAAAGAAGGAAGAAATCAGGAAATTCTACAAACTGCTTGGAAGCAAGTGTGTGATGGGCATAGCAGGGGCCCCTCTGAGGCCACCTTGGGAGCTTTCTGTACTCATAATCACTTCCTACTGTGCCTGCGGCCACTGTCAGCCAGCACCGGGCAGCTGGTGGGCGAGCAGGCCATGACTCCACTTCCTCTGGCATCCCCCTGGGATGGAGGGGTGTTCCTGGGATGCTCCAGGGCACAGCAGAGGGTGGGACAGCCGCCCTGCACAAACCACTGCCTGCCTCATTCGCTTGTGTCTCGTCACCAGCAGCCTTTCCTTTCGTCACTCCTGCTTTTTCAGCCTCCTGCAACCAATTTGTGGGTGGTGCTCAGAGTAACGGGAGATGGAGAGGTTTTCTGCTTCAAAACAGAGTGCTTGATGGTGCTCTCTAGCTCACACTCTATCTGCTTGATCTCCTGGAGAGAATCTGCCCAGTGAAGTGGCTTATACTTATCTCACTTACAGAATGAGTGGCCTTTTAAATGCCAGTCTTCCACACAAGTATCTCAGTGAGCACAGGCTCGCCGGCACACTGGAAAAATTATCAGTATCAGAAGCAATTTTAAATGGGGTACTCAGCTGATACCCGTGCAGATGATAACCAGCAGCTCTTTCTTACTGGTATCTTGCCTATCTGATTTTAAAATATCTCATCAAAACTACACTTCATTGACTTTGTATTCTTGGTCTACCAGCACTCTCTCTACCATTAACTGGGCACCACTCTTCTGTAGTTTTGTAGCTTTCGATTTATGCTATAAACCACTCATGTATGGAAATATTTACAATATCTTGGTCCATAACTTATAGGAATGCATTTGTTTGCAACAAACATCAACGATGTATCCATGAAAAGCAATGAGTTTTCCAGACATTGGCCAGTTCCTTCCAGACAAGCTTGTTTACTGAGGAGAAAAAAAGAGGGGGAAATTAATCTAAGTTGTGGATGCTGTTAGTGAAGATCATTATTTCTGATTCAACCACCTCAGATTCCTTTTGTATGCAGTGGAAATCATCAATACAATCACTATAATTTGTGCTCGGGAGGATCATCTGGTCCTGAAACAACCATCAGCCTTTGCAAAGTACCTCAGGCTGGGTTGATGGGCCGCAGGCAATAAAACAAGGCTCAACAGGCCAAGTGTCAGGTCCTGCACTTAAGCCACAACAATCCCCTGCAGTGCTATGGGCTGGGGGAAAGCTGCTCACTGGCAAAGGACCCAGGGGTCATTTTCCTGTTCAGTCAACACCAGTTGAACATGAGCCAGGGTGTGCCCAGGTGGCCAAGAAGGCCAGTGGCATCCTGGCCTGGATCAGAGTGTGGCCAGCAGGACCAGGGCTGGGATTGTCCCCCTGTACTCAGCACTGGTGAGGCCACACCTTGAGTGCTGTGCCCAGTTCTGGGCCCCTGAACTTGAAGAAGGACATTGAGGGGCTGGAGGGTGTCGAGGGAAGGGCAACAGAGCTGGGGAAGGGTCTGGAGCACAAGTCAGGTGAGGAGCAGCTGAGGGAACTGGGGGTGTTTAGCCTGGGGAAAAGGAGTTTAGCTCAGGGGTGACATTATTGCCACCTACAGCTCCCTGAAAGGAGGTCATACCCAGGTAGGGATCAGTTCTCTCAGGCTACCAGTGATGGGACAAGAGGAAATGGCCCATGAATGTGCCATGGGAGGTTCATTTTGGACATCAGGAGGAATTTCACTGAAGGGATTATCAAGTACTGGAATGGACTGCCCAGAGAGGTGATGGAGTCACCATTCTTGGAGGCATTCACGAAATGACTGGACAGGGCATTTAGTGGTCTGATCCAGCTGACAAGTTGGTGATTGGTCAAATGTTGGCTTCAGTCGTGGTGGCCTTTTCCAACCAAAATGCTTCCATGCTTCTGTGATTCTGTGATCTTACTGGGTGGACCTACATTGTCTGGGGAGTGAGTCATGACAACTAGCTCATGAGCAGACACCCAAAATTGAGCAACATGGTTCCCATTTCTAATTCCTGCCTAGAAGCTTACTTAGCATTGAGATCAGCAAAATTAAATATAATGTACTGTTTTATGGATGTCTGAGGAACTGGACTTTTATTTTTGACTTCAGGCACAGGATGGGCTCCACCATGAGACTGACTCACACATGCATATAAAGGTCAGGAATATGCGTAAAAGCAGGTACAGGGTAAAATTCTTACGAGACAATGACTGCCTTTTGGTTTTGAGAAAGCCACTATGAATGGGTGAATGCTGAGATTTTTAGATCATGTAACTGTATCAGCTCTGTCTTATGCACTACAGATCTTGGTTAAGAAATGAGAAGAGTGGCTTTATTCTGCTAATTTCTCAAGCACTTGTTACAAAGTCGTCAAAATCATTAAACATCATCATAGCTGGAAAAGGGAATCAGTTTTCACTCCATATTATCAGTATAAAAATGCTAGATGAGGGCCTGTTCTCTTGTTCCTGCATACTCAGAAGGAGTAATCTATTGCTTTTGATTAGAATATCCAAATGAAGAAAATATTAAAGAAAGCAAGAAAAAACAGGAAATAAACTGCAGCTGGTACCAATTTCAGAAACAGGGAAAATGTACATCTGAACTTTGGGGAGCAATTAATCTTGAAACAAAACCTGCCCTGAACTTTTCTGACCTCCTTCTAAATATCTTGCAGTCCTTATAGAAATGCTTTATTTACCTGCTGAACAAGCTGTAAAATATATTTTATTTTTACCTGTGCCTGGTACGGTCTGTCCTGTCTTAACAGCTTGGAGATGATCTAGAGATGTCAAATGTTCCTTTGGGGCTTGGTATCTTGGGATGGAGCTTCAAACTGGACAACTTTGACTTCTTAATGAGCTTTTCAATTTACCTTACAAATGTCAGGGTGTATACTGTTCCTTTGTTTTGAGAGCATTAGAATAGGTGCAAAGTATGTGTGCAGGGTATTTCTTTGGCATCTGATCCTTGTTTCTTCTTATTTCTATAGCTGTTGTTTATCTCCTGACCTTTGTGATATGCAAATATCACGCATGCACCAGAGAAAATAAGAGCAGCAAGTCTGGGATGTAGTGGAGTCCTTGTGGATGCTCCTATCCAGAGATTGAGCAGTTTTCACCTTTCCCAGGTTTGCAGCAGTTGGATTTGAGTGGCAGCCTTGCTCTCAGATCCTGTCTCTCCCTTGGCTGGGAAGCTAACTCTCTCCATATGTTCAGGCATTTCCTGAGATGGAGCTAGTCAGCGCTTGATCATGGATGAGAGTCTGGCATCCAGTTCAATGAAGCTCTTTGTTTAAACCCCATTTATTGACAGAGAACACCAAACACCCCTTCCTCCTTATCAATGGAGTGATTTAAATACTCCAAACATTGAGCATGAGGTATTGCCTTCCCCTACCCCCTTTGGCATTAAATGGCTGTTAAAGTACAAAATGGGAAAGCAACAGAAGTTATTGGTCTCAATAGTGTTAAGGCAAGATATGGTTCCCCACTCAGGAAATGTCACATTTAATACAAAACAAGTTTCAGACTCATAGAGTTGCCAAATTATTTGAAATTATTTGTCTTTCACATACTCAACTACTACCCTAAATCAGTGCCAGACAGATAAAGGAGGCACAATTCTCAATGCAGATGAGCTGTAAACAGACACCAAGTTTGGAAGGAGTGTTATGCTGAGCTGCGATAACTTAGACAGTTTCCTACAGGTTACCAGAATTCAATATTAAAGAAGGAATAAAAATAGTAACCTTGCTTACTCCCCTTGGACAGAGTTATGGGGTAGAGAGAGACATCTATTGATCCACCCTAATGTAACATCTGACACAGTATAGGCTAGAAATAATTTGCATCCCACCCACAAGACTAATAAAAAAAAGAAGGAAATCTGACTCAGAGATGTGTCACTGTGTCAACAAACTTCAGTAGTAATGTATCTCATGTATGTCCTGTTTGTGACTTGAGCTGCAACCCTATCCAAAGACATCCTTAAGGTGATTTGCAAGGTTTGGGAAATGTGCAGAAGTTGCTGTAAGCCAGTAAAGATTGAAAATTCACAATCACAGTGATAGAAGACCAATGTGGTTGAAATAATTAAAGCAAAAAATTCACAGTTCACTTCAAAAATGCATATTTAAAATAATTCTTACAGTAAATTCTTTTCAATTTTTCTTTCTGGTTAACTATTCTCCCTTTCTGAGGTACAGGAAAGGTATTAGGGACTTCTGGTTAACACAGGAATAAAATAGCTTCCTTTCATGACTATGGCAGATATGAAGAAATATTGCAGTCTGAAATGCTATCGGTAGCTAGAATCACAGAATCACAGGACGGTTGAGGTTGGAAGTGACCTCTGAAAATCTTCTGGTTCAGCCCCCCTGTTCCAGAAGAGCCACCTAGAGCCAGTCATTCAGCATCATGTCTACAAAGCTTTTGACTACCTCCAAGGATGGAAACTCCTGAAATTCTTGGGGCAATGTGCTCCAGTGCTCCATCACCCTCACAAAAAAGGTCATATGTTTTGATTTGAGAAGAAGTACACTTGAAGGAGCTAAGAAGAATTAGAAGTGCAATTATCCAGGAACTGTACCAGCCCCCCCCCCCAACCCCCCAAATTAAAAAATTATCTCACATCTATAAAGAATATATTGTAATGCAAGAAAACCATTGTGACCAATATGCAAGTCACATTTCAACAATTTGTTGAAATTGTTTCCCTACCTGTGAAAACTCAAATGAGCAAAAACAAACATTATCAAGTTCCCTCAAGAGTCTCAATGTTATATTTTAAGAAAGACTTTTTGTCAGACTTTGACATTTTGAATGGAGACCTGGTATGGCATGATTTTTATCATTAAGGTACAAGGCAGGAAAGACAATCATGCAGAAACTGTGTGAACTGAAGCTTGCAGAAGCTGATAACAAGACCTTTTCACCAAGCCAGCTAGCTGGTGTCAAATCTCATTGGCTCATATTCAGGCAATCACAGTTGGAGTTGCTTCCCCACATTTGTAGTTTGCAAAATGTCTTTTAATACTGGCAAGTACTAAGTAGTAACAAGTACTCTGTTCTTGCATACGGGAGGATAAAATTTTTATCCTAGATTCAAATGCTATAATTGTTTTGGATAGAAATCATAGGACTCCTCTGAAGGCTCAAATGTATCTTTCCAAATTATTGTGCATAAGGTGAGCTGTCAGGATTCCCAACAGTTGCTTGGGAATTTGCTCAGAGCCTCCCTGGTGCTGGGACAATACAGCACAGGTCCTGTCAACTGCAGGAGTTACAGCAGCACAGGTCTGGCCTCATGTCCCCATGAGAACAGAAAATCCTCAGCAGAAGGATTTCCTTCCTTTCAGCAGAAGGAAGCAAGATGGGCACAGGTCCAGTTTTCCCTGAGGGCTGGGCAGCAGCTCTATGACAAAGGCAGTGACATGCCCCAGTGTCCAGCATGAAGGAGATGGACAGCGCATCAGCCTTAACTTATGTTTAGTCCATGTCAAGATGAAAATGTTTCCAGTCATGTCTCTGATGTACTTTGCAGGTTTGCATCTTCTGAGTGCTGAGACTTCAGCCTGTGGGAACCTTCCAGGCAAAGGATATTTCACTCATTTTTCTGGCACACTGTTAAGGCAAACTTAAGCAATATTATACAAGTCATATGGTATCAAAAGGATCTGCCTTCAAAAAATGGCCACAGCTCCCCTGTGATTGATATGACAGGAGGGAAACAGGGTAATTAACAGTGTGGGGATTATGAAGGCCTTTCACTGACAAACAGATGCTGTGGGTGATGTTAAGGAAAATGGATTATTTAGGATTAGGAAACTGGGAAAACATGAACAGATCCTGTATCAAATTCATCTTTCAAAAAGTGGCTTTTGTGGTTAAATGTAGTTACTCCATTTGTCTTTTTGACCAGAAGCTGCTTGGGCTCTAAACTTTCTATTTTCTGTGCTCACACAATGCCAGTCACTCTCTACATCTACCATGGGGGCCAGGAATACTTTGCCTCTGGGCTCCTGCTCTGCGGGGTGATGACGCAGTGTCTGTCCTCACAGCTTGGGGTTTGGTAGCTACGGTGACTTGGGCAGGAGGCAGCTGCAGTGAGTTCTCATGTCAGCAGTAGAGCAGGGAGGCCCATCTGTGCAGGATGCACACCCAAGTGCATCTGGTACTGGTTTTGAGACTCAGTCCAAACTGGGACCTTTAGGCAATACCAAAACATAAACAGAAAACATGAACTGAACGCTGATGCGATGCACCCTGGCTATAACTACCATGGGTGATTTGTCAGTTATTTCTGAGATTCTCCTGGAGTTTGTTCTTTCAGACTGAAGCTTCAAACTTGTAAACCCTCACCAGCTTCACTTTACACTCATGAGCCTGCCCACTGCTCTCAGCAGACCATCTTCACTGTACAATGCCAAACACTAGGACAGCTGTCCACAGGATCATGGCAAAAGTAGGAATGCAAGCAGATCTTCTGAACCCAGCACCTTGTGTATGGATGAAAAAGCAATTTGACTAATCCTTCACTGTCTCTTTGCCTTTTGCTTGAACTGCTCCTGTGCAAAAACCTTCCTCTTCTGCCTGAAAAAATATTTCATTAAAGGCGTCTTTTCTTCAAATGAAGAAAAGACGCATTCTGAAAGCAAAGGTCTTAAGGATGAATTTTGTGAACATTTCCTTCCTTCCTTCCTTCCTTCCTTCCTTCCTTCCTTCCTTCCTTCCTTCCTTCCTTCCTTCCTTCCTTCCTTCCTTCCTTCCTTCCTTCCTTCCTTCCTTCCGCCACTTCCGCCACTTCCGCCACTTCCGCCACTTCCGCCACTTCCGCCACTTCCGCCACTTCCGCCACTTCCGCCACTTCCGCCACTTCCGCCACTTCCGCCACTTCCTTCCGCCACTTCCTTCCTTCCCACTCCCCCTTTATCACCCCATTCTCACCCTTCTCCCCAGATTTGCTCTTTCTAGAGGGAATCTGAAAACTTAAGTTTTCCAAAAGTGGAAAACTAAGAAAACCAGCGTGTCATGTTTCTCTGATAGCTGGAATGTCTTGGTTTACATCTGTTTCCTGTACAAGGAAGCCCAAGGAGCAATGAACTCACCAGGAACAGAAATGTATGCGCTTTCTTTTTATCTTTAAACAGAAACAGCATGGTTACGCCTGCAATCTGAGTCCACACAACCAGTAATTTCTCATTAAAAATACAATTGGAAAATAATTAAAATGCTCTTGTGAGCATGATTACATCTGTGTTAAATAGGAAGAGTTTAAATCACATCGCTACTGAATCAAGATATGGGTGGGAGGTTTTTTTTGGAGTTCCCAGAAACTAAATGTCATAAGGCATGTCTGCTGGCTCGTTCATCCCTGGGACCACATGGCTCTCATGAACTCACATGAATCAGAGTCTACACATGCTGTTGAGGGTGACAAAGCATCTGAAATTACCAAAGAAACTGAGGAAGTCACAAATTACTTAGAATAAAATATTTTCCCCCACTCTAAAGCAAATAATTAATTCATTTGAGGATTGCTGTGGCAGAGTAAAGAAATAACTTTCAGGAAGTTCACCTTGCTGAAGAAAATGTTCTTTTTGTACAAGTAAAAAGATAATAGGAATAGCAAGACCTCCTGATTAACATGATCTCTAGCATTAAGGGAAATCAGTGAAGTGCTTTATTAGTGGAACAAGAATGGTTTTGTTTTCTCTTTGTTCTGAGCTCTGGTTAGATAAATGAATGAAATGGGTACAATCTGTACAGGGTCTTTTGCTCTGTAGTTTTTATTCTATCCCGTCACCATGGAACCGACATTCACTTTTGTCAGCGCAGCACTGAGCCCTAAAATCAAAGCATCTTGTATTTTTGACATCTGGCAAGACTCTTTATAAGCTAATGGAGAAACTTTCCCTTTTTTGCCTATCTACAATGTATGTAGAGACAGCAATCACAATGAACATAGTGGCATTTTTTGCCTAAACTATCCATGGGGAATAATGTGGTTATGGGTTGTTTTTAATCTGCCACATGAGACAAAAACAAACCGCTACAAAATGGACGCCTTAGTTTTAGCAGATAAGGAGAGTGGTCAAGTTTTTCACATGCAGCTACTAATTTTCAGTAGTCCAAACTGAAATACTTTGTAAATGCCCAGTTTGCAGAAGGCATGTGCTCTACCCTGTCCCAGCTTGGGCTGTTTCAAAAAGTTACAGACATGTCTTCAGCTGCATTTGAAAATCTCGTCAGAAGACGTTTCAGAATCTGAAGGTATCCACCGAGGAGCAGCAGGAAGAACCTATGCGTAACCATGTTCACTTCATCTGCCAGTATGTATAAATGCTACATTGAAGCTGCCCCCACTCTGCTGTGTTACTTCTCAGTCTGAGCTCGGTGTAGCAGAGGGCAAGTACCAGACTTTTCTGAGGATGCTGACATTGTGTAGCAAATCCAAGGTAGAAGGGGAAACCTTTTCTTCTCCCTTTGCTTAAAGTGCAGCAGTTGGAGGCAGAACTCTCCTTATCCAGTCTCCTAGGGGTGATCACAACAACCATTTCGTTTTTGTGAGAGATTTACTTTTCACCTCTCATCAAGACAAGAACACTAGAATGGCTCAGAATACATCTACAAACACTGGTTAAACTTTGATAGAAATACCTTGTAATATTTGTAATTATTTGGGATTTATTTTAACAGCATGAACATTGTTTATTCAGCACTATCTAATGTGTAGAATTAAGGCACTTAGGGCTTCAGAGAAGAGAAATTTATCTCTAACCTAAGTGGCTAAAATTGTTCTGTTGTGTCTCTGCTGACTTGTTTCAGCAGCAAATTCAGCACACCCGATGTATGAAGTGCAGCAGCTGAACATCAAATCCAGTCCAGGCTTCTCCTGTGTTCATCAGACTCCAGGGTTCACTTTGATGTCCTGTCATTAGAATGCTGGAGCAATAGCTCGAGTGCCATTACCTTCAGCTCACCTTTGTTCTGCAGGATAACTTGTATTCTCAGTTAAATCCCTTCCTGTACCAATCTTTATGATAATATATGCAGGACTGCAATGTCATCTGGTTAAGTAGATGCACTGCCTTTTGGGATCACACATATCCTGTTACAAGGGTCACTTGTTCCTCAAATGTTTCTGTCTGAACAGAGAGCTTCACAGCTTCTATGTATACAAAATATTGGACAGCTTTTCCCTGCCCCAAAATTGCTACATGGGAAATTTCTATGAACAAAGGGCTGGAAGACATGGGTTGTTTAAGGCCATGTGCAAGTTAGATTGGACACTTTGCAAGCTTTTGTCTTAGGTCCTGAGACTGCTTAACCTGCTTAGAGAGTTCGCATTGCTTAGTTTTTTCCCAGAAGTAAAATACATCCACTGAATGTTGGCGTTGTCTTTCATTTTCAATGAAGACCAAAAGCAGTTGGCAAAGAGATTCCTTAACTGGCAGGAGGATGCCAGCAGCAATAGTGGAAAGACAAGGCTGGGAATAAGAAGACCACTATCACAGACATGCTAAGAACAGCACCCTGGTAGGTAGACAAAGCAGCTCTCTGTTTCGGGCCCATGACTGAAGATTTCACTGCAATAATCTGTGTGCTCACAAACACCCTCACAATCTCACCAGTCTGTTTGCAAGCTGGAATTTTCAGATAGCTTTCTGTAGGAGGAGGCATCAAAAGTACAAATCATGCATGGTATTTCCTCTTGAGCACAGGAGAGGAAATAAAGTGAAGGCAGCCAACATTTTTGAAGGGATGACTAGAGGGAGTATATACATTTCAAAGTAAATAGTGAAGATAATATAGGTGAGATTGTTGCACATATAAAGTGCAAATTTTAAGAGAAACACGAAAAAGGAGAGAGAGCAAACCAGAAGTACCTTTGGAGATATATAATCAAGAAAACCAAAGTGGAGGTTTTTAATACAAAACACACTTCCTGTAAGGAAACAAGTCTGTTCCTCAAAAATACCAAGCTTGTGCTGCTCATAAGGACAGATGAGAAGATGAATTTTGTGGATAGAAGTAACTAGAGTTTCTAAGATGACAACAAAGCATGTTATTAGGACTGTAAATAGATTAGGAATTTTCAAAAATCAAAAAGGTGTAAAAGGAAAAAAAAATATTCAAGTTGGTATGTGAAACAGTGTTTTCAGGTATTGAAAAAGTATTATGATATCAAACATACTCCATTTTCAGGGTTTGCCTTTGACCACCTTTGTATGATTGTTAGGCTGTTAAAAATGGATGAAGATGCAAAAAGATCATATCTTATTTGCCAGCTGGTGAGAACTATATTGAACCTGAAAATGGCTGGCCAGAACAGCCAGGTAAAGAAGGTCATCTTTCAAGTGATTTGCTTAACCACATGTCCTCCAGCACACTGATTTAATCTGTGTATCTCTGTGAACATGTATAGAGCCACTGAAGTATCTACCCTTTGTAAAGCCAGATGAAAGAATCTAAAGCAGCTACAAATCCTGTATGGATTCCAGACTTCATTTTTTCCTTTTCTGATATTTGACATGCTGCCTCAGAAACCAAATAATTAATGGACATAACCAAATTTGGCAGCAACCCCTGCCAATAACTCAAATTCCAAGAAACTTCTCTTCTTCCAATAATAAGTGTAATATAGTAAACCCTTATGCTGCATCCATAATCACAGCACCTGACATTTTTCTTCAGTAATTTAAGTCAGTACAGGCTAATAACATGCCTGTTTAAGTTTTCCTTTAAGACAACGAGTCCTGAAGAAAACATACAGAAGTGCAAATTTTACCCATATGACAAAAGAACAATTGCTGCTGAACAGTGATTTGGAAGTCATAAAAATGCAATATTCAGAATCTCGCATCCATTAGTTTGACAGATGTTCTTAAAAACATTCCCCTGGTTCTCAAATTGGTATAATTATTCTGTCAGTGCTGTGTGTCCCTGACAAACATTCAGAAACTCTTATGACTTTTCTGATTGCCCTTATGTTTTCTGAATCCAATAGTCATATGCTTATTGCTTGCTCAATTTTAGCCAATATGTGTAATCCTCTCTGCAGATTAGCCGGGATGTAGTTTGAGATGCAGACTTTCTTTGGTACCCATTACTCGTCTGTTTGTGCTCTTGTGACTCTCGTGGCAAACACCCAAAAGGGTTCTGAGAGGTACACCCTGGATGAGATGGTAGGTCATGCTCTTGGGTCCCAGTGAAGACACTCCTTAAACAGAGAAATGCTGGGTGAAGATGTCTGGGCTGTATTGTGCCTGTGTCTGATGGAGACAGCCTGCCCAAGTGTCCCTTCAGCCTGTCAGTCAGGGGTTCCTCACCTCTTGCACTTTTGGCAGCTACCCAGAAGCCGCAAGCTGGACTAGCTCGTGGCTTTGTGCTGTGTCCTCTGTAAGGAGAGCACCAGCTCAGCCAGCTGTCATGCAGGATGGATTTTGCATTTGCCTGTGGAAGTAAGCAATCCCTCCTTGGTGGCAGGGCACCTGAAATCTTCATTCAGGCAAGCTTCAGGTTGGAAAGAAGAGAAAAAAAAATTAAGGCTATTTATTTTAGGAGCTTTATTGAGCTAGCACAATCTGGACTAATTATAGTCCTAAAAAGTAATTCTATCCTAAGAATGCCTGGGTGTGCTCTGTCTGTGTGTTCATGCACGAGCACACCCTTGTGTACGAGAGAGAAAGACACAACCACCATAACAATCATAACCCAAGAAGCCGCAGGATTGGCACAAAAGGGACTTTTTTGACAATGAATCCATTTTTGTTAAACATTGTGGATTATCTCCTAGGTTCTTTTGGGAATATACAGAAGATTCCTGTGCAGACCTGAGGGAAAATCCTCATACTGATCTGTTAACACCTCTGCAGTTAATATAAATATTGGCAAGAGTTATATAAATACTGGTGGATTCTGGAGGGACTGTGAGCAATTTAACAGCAAGAAGCTCCCTTTTAAGTACAGGAAAATAAAATGCTTAATGTGTCCCAGGATATGCTGTGTGTATGTGAGTGATTACATACAAATGCCACATAATGAGCAACCTGAGAAGATGCTAGTTGCAAATTAATTATTCCTCAATTAAAGCCACAGTAGTGTACTTGCTCTGGTTGGGATTAAAGTTCCTGCTCTGACATTATTCACCTGCTGCTATGGAAACAAACACATCTAATGTTAGAATCAGTAAGCCTGTTTTTCCTGAAGTTATTATTTTCTTGGGTAAATTAGGCCCAGATCCTCCATTTAGCTCTCCTGTGGCAGCTCTGTGAGCTCAGTGGAGTGGATTGTGGGTCACTTCACAGCAGACCAGCAGCCAGGAGGATGATACACGTCACCTTCTTCACTATGCATATTTTCTGTTTTTTACTGAATCTACTAAAGCTTGCCAAGAGCATGTAGAGTCTATCCCAGGCCTCCCCACCCCTGTTATCCCTCTGTCTGTGTTTATCATTTACACTTCATGGAGATTCCTCATCTTAATTTAGAACTGCCTGTGCTTTTTTAAGCAG
This sequence comes from Calcarius lapponicus, assembly GCA_039654755.1. Classification (NCBI taxonomy): domain Eukaryota; kingdom Metazoa; phylum Chordata; class Aves; order Passeriformes; family Fringillidae; genus Calcarius; species Calcarius lapponicus. The sequence goes on from CM077464.1 coordinate 145,406,424, forward strand.
TTCCTTAATAAGGAAAGTGGGTCACGCTGTGAACTTAGGGAAGGTGAATATGCCCTGTCCTCTGGGGCTCTCAGAGGAGGGGATTTGGGGTGATATGCAAGAGCCCTTTTCAGAAACAATGGGTGCAGGTGAGCCACTGTTCTCGCCTAGTGCTGTGGCCAGTGTGTGGGGCACAGGGAGCCCTGACCCTGCCACCTCACTTCTCAGGGAGCAACGTCATGGCAGCTGCCTGGGCTGGACACGCATTGGCCTTGCCTTTTTTGGTTGGTTGGTTGGTTTTTGGTAGGTTTTTTTGTTTGTTGGTTTGGATTTTTGTGGGGTTTTTGTTTGTTTGTTTGTTTGTTTTGTTTTGTTTTTTGGGGTTTTTTCAATGATAGGCTGCCCAAACTCTTGACAAAACAAGAGTTTATATCTACCAAATCCAGTATTTTGTTCTCCATGGAGGTGGGCCAGGTCCTGGGACTGCTTTTGTTCGGGCCACATGGAGGAAAGGAGCAAGCTGAAATTCTCCTGGTGGAGCACCTGGTTACTGCAGGTCACAGTGTGAAAATCAGAACTGAGAGGTGTAACCCTGCGAAGCCAATTCCACAGATAGATGAGCTAAAGAGAGGGTCCGAGTGTTTGCTGACTATCACCCTCTTCACTCTGCCTCAAAATCTTCCACTTGAACCACCTCTGATTTTGCAGTGGATGTTCACCCTGTGTGTGGTTGATCTAATGCTCCCTCAGGCTCTGTTTTACAATGGGTGGGACTGCAGAGGAAGGGGCAAAGCCTGTGTTATTTTCCTCTTTGGTTCCTCTTCTGGTAAAATATTACAGGACCTTACCTTAGTGTTCCTGTTATGCTTTCTATTTTGTTAAAATGCCAGAGTCTTTTGGCGTTTTCTGCCAAAAAATATCTCTACTAGTCTCCTTCCATTTCCTCTCCCACACTCCTCCAGGGTCAAAACCCTTCATTTAACTGGGGCTTCCCACTCTCCTCATTGCCCAAAAAAAGTAAAGAGTGCAGAAAAGAACTATTGTTATTTAACAACTTTGAACAAGAGAAATAAATCATAGCTACTTTAAAAACAGGCAATTAGAGCGATATTTTCAATGAAAAGAATAATCTGAAAACACAGACGTTGTATCACCAGAAGGCTTGGAAATGCAAAGAAATTAAATGTCAGTTTAATTTCTGCTACAGTGTCAGCTGCAAGAGACCTTTTGCAAAATCTTTTGTTAATATAACTGCCAAAGATTGCTTTCCTGGGCCTACAGACAGCCTGAAAGGCTACTTTGCAATTAATCTAGCTTAATTAGACATCAATTTTAATACCAGAACACCATCTAAAATTATGGAACTTAAAGTAGAATGGTGAAATACCAATCTAGTTAAACCAAAGGGTTAGTGGAGGGTGAGCTCTGCATGTGTGGAAACTATGTGAAGTTGAAATTCAGTTTACTGGTTATTCCTGGATGAATAGCTTTAATATAACAACAGCTCTTATCTCAAGGATGGAGTAATGAAGTATTTCTTCGGTTCACGGTGGGAACTGGTAGCTATTATACAGAAGGAAATACAGAAAGAAGAGGAGATGAGTGGGAAGAAGGAGAGAACAGGGATGGAAGAGACGAGGGGCAGAGCACAAAGACCTGGAAGGGGAGCACGTCTTACTCAGCAACACTGACCGTAAGAAGGCTTTAAGCAGATAAACATCAATTTACTACTTAAAAGTCATATTCTACCCTTGAAGTATGTGCAGACCTCCCCATGAGGTCAGTGGGTGTGCCAGTCTGAGCTGTCAAAAAATACGTTGTCTGAAATTTATATCCTGGCCTTGTGGGAGTAGCTGGATGCAGGATTTGGCGCTGGCTGTGGAACAAGTTTGATGTTACTGTACAGAGCCACTGACGCTGCTGGACGCCTGTCTGAGGTGTGATTGTGCAAGGACACGGTTTTCACCCTCAGCTCACTGGAAAGCTGCTTAGCACGAATAGCTTGAGGTTGTCTATTAATTCGTAGCCATGGACTATTTCTGATTTCCTATGTACTCATTCTCACACTTTCATGAAGGTGATAATTCCTCCTTTAAGTGAGGAAGGAATTTACGTCTTTCAACAGGTGCAGTGACTTGAATGTCCTGGTAGAATAATGGGGACTCTTTCTGGTGATGCAGGGAGTTCACAGGGGAGAAAGAAATGATCCATGGCAGAGGATTGCCCCTTTCTTTGGTGTAGCTGTGTTTACATGGACTTCAGTAGGCGCAAAATACACTTCTGTCCAATGTTTTCAGACTGTGTTACTCCAATTACTAATAAAATAATTCTGGTAATTAAATACCCGACAGAGTTAATGCTTAGGTTATTAGGTAGTTCTTAACACTGGTTTTGATCCTGTGGCAGCAATGTGTTACAAATGGGAGAGCTTGTACACAACAGGAAAACCAAGGAGGCAGCCATCCATTGAGCAGCACCCTTTGGAATGAGGGGATATTTCCAGGCTTGGTGCTGGCAACTGCTGGAATTGTCAGAAATAGAATGGAATAGGACAAGTTCAATTTTTTGTGTGCCTGGAATCTAGGTTAACACAAACCTCTTTCAGAAAGATTGACAGGAGGTGAACTTAAGAGCAATATAAAGTTCCTGAAAGCCTGGCTAGTCAGTGGTTCTCTCTGAGAATGATCAAGACCAGTTATATCTGACAAGTTATCAACAATTCCCTTTAGGTATCTTCTAAAACCTACAAAATCTCCCAATCCTGAAGAGAAATTAGATAAAATCTTGAGCCCCAGGGTTTCTGTTCTTACCAAAATATTCTTGTCATTAACTTTCAACATCTGCATATTCATGTCTTCTTCCAAATATATTGCCAAGTGTAATAAAAGCTTTTAAAGCTTTTCTTGGTCTTAGTTTTCTTGATGCTGTGTCAAGGTCTGTATCACTATAGGTGCCAAAATATGAAGAAATATTTTCTTGTTTCCATTTTGGACCTGCTGTCTTTGACTTTCTTTTATTGTCTCCTCCTTCTTATGCTACAGGACAGAAGAATTAGCAAAGCAAGCAGAATAGCCCTCTGATCTGCCCCACTTTGGGTAAATGAGGTGTAGGAGAAGAAAGTCACCATCTTCTAAACTGCTGCAACAGACAAACATGAGAATGGTCACTAGCAAGCTGTGCTGGAAGAAAGATATGTGCTAGGTAAAAGCCCAAAGAAAATCTGGCATGTAGGCAACTACTGCAAGTCAAGCCTTTACAGGTCTAAGCATCCCACAACTCCCTTTTTCTGCAGAGGCTTGTACAGAGGCTGTCTTGCAAGCATCAAACTTCTCTCCACAAAAGATGATGGCTGTCCTCCTCTGGTGTATATATATTAAATATGTTTTAGAATCTGTCTGGGCTGGAATTTTTTCACTCCCTTCATTCTGAATTTACATCCCAGTGGGGCATTTAAACTGGAGGTGACAGTGTGTCTGTCTGTACCCCAGCCCTGTCAATCCAATTGCTGACAAGGAGAAAAAGCGAATTAGAGAGTCATGCTGCTTCAGTTCAGCTACTCTCTCAAAAATAGATATCAATGTGAAGTAGCCATGAAAGGACTTTTTGTGTGTGGCTTTATGCTGTCATAGCAGGGGTTGCTGTAATGAACTGAGGAAATGTGAGATGAAGTGGGAATATAGGCATAGATGAAAAAACTGACAAAATGTCAGGAATCCTTTTTTTTCTAAATCTAAATGTAGCACTGAAACCAGAGCTGAAATGCATTAAATAACTGTCAAGTGGGGAATTACAGGGAGCTGCCTTCCAATCTGGGTAGAAGATGCCTTTCAAAGTACTAAGTAGCATCATCTTCATCTGATGTTTCACACAACGGTATAGAGTAATGCCAAATTGGGATTAGATGCACAGCCTGGGTAGAATGACAATCCTGCTACAGGCTTTGGTGAACAGCACTGATTAACACCCAGTGGAAACATGCCTCCTGCATGGAAGAGCTGTGGAGATGCAGAAATTTTCAATAACTCCTTTGTTATGGCCTTGCACTGGGACTTTGAGAAAGGGAAAATCCTGATAAAAGCTGTCAAGATCTCGGCATGCAGGGAGACCTTCTTTGACATTTCAGGTGCTATCACAAAAGAAAGAAGGAACTATGCACAAAAGGAGGTGACTGAGTCATGGAAACCATTGGGAGACCAGACCAGTCAGACACTTTGTCAATGACCTCATGGATTGTCATCACCAACTGGTCTGTTTTATCATTCCCTCTCCCCTGCCACCAACAGTGAGAGCTCCCCACCACGAGTTCTACAGACAAAATGTAAGATTGGAGGTGGAGGTCTGCAGCTCTGCTGTGCCTGGGTCACAGGTTCTGGTGTGTTGTGCTCAAAGACTGTCACACCTGCGTCATGGTGGTGGCCACAGGAGGAACTGACATTGGGTAAAGAAAGATGTGAGGAAACTTTGATACCATACACAGATCTTACAGAAATCTGTAGCAAAATGTAGAGAACACCAGAGAAATCAAGGAAAATGTTTGAATTTTCTGCTCCACCTTTCCTGGTGAATAGCTGAAGTGAAGGTGTGTCTCTTGCACAGGTGTGTCTCTTTCTCCTTGGTCAATCATCCAGCCTGTGAGGGCACTGCACTCTGAGGCAGGTGCCTGTGAATGTCTATCTGACTTTACACTGCATGGAAGCACTTCATAAATAATTAATTTATGCCCCCAAACAAGTTTTAATGGCGCTATCATACACCCCCCTCCCTACCCACTGATAGTAAGAGAACTTCTCCATTCAGCAGGGGAACACCACTGGTGCTTGGCTTTTCTGAGCTTGGTTTGATCAATAAAGGCACAGGTCAGCAAAGTCTAAAAACTGTGCCAGACCTTACTTATGGTGTTGCCTTGTGCTGACCCAAGATGGGACCATTGCAAAAACCTCTCTCCTCCATTTTGACAAGGCATCTCTCCAATGCCCAAGCTCATTAAGCTTATTACTCTCTTTGAAGAGATACAAAAACTTTCTGCTACACCAACTAATCCCCCTGATAAATGTGAGCCAGGCTTCAACTTTGGCTCTCTCAAAGAGTGTGACATTGAATTGCAAAGCTCTGTCTCCTCACAAGGAGCTCAGCTGTTGTGCTGCTGGAATCTGGCCGCAGGGATCGTGTTCAGACGCGGCGCTCGCAAACCAGACGTGTGGCACCACTCACCCCAAGGCATTTGCTTCAGAACGCCCATCCTTGTCTCTAGACCACTCTAGGGCTCTGGGATGACTTCTGAAACAAATCAAGGGCAGAGCAGTGAATGCTAACTGTGTTTGCACTAAGGCAGTGGTTCCAGCCACCATTCCCATGGACCAAGCCTAGGAAGGATGCTGAAAAGCTCCAAGCTGGCTCTGGGACACATCCTGTCTTCTGGACATTGCATAATTAAGCTGTCCTTTACTTAATCTTGTTTTGTTGTACTTTGTCTAAAATGCAAAAACTAAGAAAAGAAGTGGGAGTGTGAAGACAAAGACAATCTTGCAAGCATTCTAATTTCACCTTTTATGGTAGGTATTGTTTCATTTAGCCTACATTATGGCTTTGCCTACCATTTGATCTCAGACTCACTACTTGAACAGATTTGCTATTTAAAAAAATACTGCTTTTAAATGATGTTTGCTTTAAGTAAGTCTGAGTGTGATTATTGTGACTGGATAAAATAACAGACTGTTTGTTTTCTTTTAACTGAATTCATAACATATGTTTGTAATAAATGGACTTGGGCAGTTGTTCTGATGATAAATGGGCCAAATTTTGAAATTAGTGCAGCCTTGATGAAATTTCATCGCTGCAAAATCCAAAAAAAGGGGAAAAATTCATGTGTGAAAGTTAACAACTGAGCAGAGTGGGGGACCTTGGAGGGCAGGATTTATGGCTGCACAGTATACTGGGGGACAGGGAGCAGTGGAAATGTGTGCTCAGAGGGAAGAAAGAGTTTCTGAGGCCCCCAGCGAGTCTGTGCCCATTGCTGTTTGCAGGGCTGCAGACCGAGCTCAGCCGTCAGCCACCTGTACTTCTCCTCCTCGGGAGCAGCAGCTCCCCCTCAGACCACCTACTTTGAAAGCAAAGCCAGTTAAGGCAACATTTAACTGCTCTGGTTCAAGACAGTGATGCAAGCTGCCTGTTACCCAGGGAGCCTGAGCTGAAGGACTTCCTTGGCTGGCTGTGCCTCCAGCTTTGTCTGGATTGCTCACAGAGCACCTCTAAATGCAGTGTGCTGGTTACGGGCTGAGCTGCTGGGCTGAATTTCATGGGCAAATTTCATCTCTCAGCTTCCACCACCTCCTCAATTTGATGCCAGAAAGTCTAGGATGGACGGTGAGAGCACTGACCTCTGACTACAGAAACTGGTCTTCTGCAATGGATTTCATAAAGCCAAAGACAAGTTTGCTTATTGCACTTGCTTTACAGTACATGTGCTCTGCTTCTGCCTCCTTTGACTTAGAAAAGAAGAGAATAGCACCCTGTTGCCTTCACATTTGCAGGGTACACAGAATCTCTAAGTCCTGTGGATTCCCCAAATTCATCTCCACTGCTCAGCAGCCATCATAGCTCAAATGGGACAGTTGTCTCCATTTCTTTATTGTGAGTTCCTTAGAAAACTAGACTAAGCCTTGTACTTAAATCCCAGCACAGCGAGCAGTGATTGAAGGAGTGAACAAAACATTGAGGGAAAACCCCACAAGAAAATTTTAGATTCAAAACTTCTAAAAGCAACTAAAATTATAAAACAATAAAGTCAACAACATAGGGCCCCACCCTTCAGCTTATCTTTTTTGAACTTGTGCTTGCAAAGAGCATCCTTGGAATTACTGCTTTGTTTCTTCCTTTGTGAGAAAGGACCTTTAGTACTTTAACTGTCTTCTGATGTCTTTATTTGAGGGATATGCGTGGACAAAACAACTCTAGTGTTTCAGCCTGTGGTCAGGAAACATGCAGATGTTCTGAAATTACTCTCTGATTCAATGCAATGAAGTTTTTCATGCTAATACATTATATTACTTCCCAGATCGCTTTTCCAACTAAGCAAGTGAAAGCATTCATTCAAAGAATAATTCTTTATTTTACAGAAACTGATTTTTCTGTCAGTTCAAGTCCAGTTTTTGGTGCTGTTACACACAACAAGTCAAGTACAGTCTTGGGGATGGGGAGCAGGGGCCAGGAGAGGTGAGGGGTGAGCTAATGTGACCAGCCACAGTCCCACTTGCACAGCAGCTCTGTGAACCTCATTTAATCTGTGGGAGCTTGTCACTGCTTGGGCTGTTGGCCATGGCCCTGCTAAATCCCTCCATACCTACCCCACTGAGAGGACAATGACAAAATCTCTCAGGAAATTTATTTATTGGGTTGGACACATGAGGTCTGCCAGCAGTTGAAACTGCAGACAGGGGTGATGGGTTTTTCTTGCACTCATTTCTGGGCAGCACATCAGACACTACTCCTGTTGCATGACAAGGATGTCCCAAGCCTTTAATTTACATTGCTATTGACTACTGTGCAAGAAATTATGCAACTGTTCTTATAGACCAGTATCAGGAAGACCTTCCCAGCTCCAGTCTAAAGTGTCATTACTGGTACTGCTTCCCATCTTTACAGTTTTGCTTAGAAATATCATTATTTTAATATATTTTTACTCTCTTCTATTTATGAGTCCCTTACAAAGAAGTTATGGTGCAACTATAGACAGCTATTATGTTGCAGTGGGAAGAGCTGTGCTTTTCCATACATCACAACCCAAATGGGGTCAAGTTATACTCCTAACATGTATGTGCCACAGGATGCACTACTTTGGGAGGATATCTTCAGCAGAAAACACAGAAGTTCTTAGTAAAGACAGTAACTGCACGTGGAAGAGACTGCAAAAGCCATGAAAAGGATTGCACATCCTAAGGCTGTACCTGTACTGAGCTGCAGGCTATGGGGAAGGACTGGGTGCTGTAATGCTGCGCTGTGTTTAGCCAGGAGCAGAGCTTTGCTGTGTGCTGTTCTTAGGATACACTGTAAGGAAGGCAGCACAGACTGTGCTGGGTGGGCAGAGGATTTATCCTTCATTGTTACCACACAAGCACATCAGAGCCAGGTACTATATCTAAAGGCAAACTCCTTTGATGACTTCCAGTTACATTTCCAGTTGACGTTTCTTTTGAATCATGATTGTAACAAAATCCTTTAAAGGCCTATGGAAAAGGTAAACTCTTTCTGCAGTATCTGAGGGCCTTAAAGCTGCACAATACACTGAGAGACTATGCAGCCTTTGTTTGATTATACAAGTAATTAAATTTAAAATTGTATTAAACTTGTTAATAAAGACACAGAACATTCAGCTTCATACTTTGATTTGTTGCAAGTTTTCACTAAATCCACAATATCCTGGTACATGTATACACTGTGTTTAAGGTTACTCTGATTTAACCAAGTAAATGCAAAGTAGTGCTGAGAGAGCTGTGAAGATCATTTCTGGAGATAACTATGATCTGTTTCAAAGTTGAAAGGAAGTCAGAAAGGGGAATATCTATGAGAGACAAACTCCTCAAAGACAATCCAGAGGGGTCTCTCAGTCCTTTGAGTCCTGGAGGAGCTAGGGAGATATTCTGGATCCAGCCCACCATTACTTGTTATTGCCTCATTCCTTCAGACTTTAATTCTCAGAAGGTGCTCCCTAAAATGTAGGCTCAGGTCCTTGTTTTAAACTTATTTCAGTTTTTATAACACCATGAAGAATAGAATTCAACTTAAGGTCTCCTCTTGTGAGCTTCCCTGTCTATTTAGAGGAAAGTTGGGTTTCAAATACTGAGTTCTTTCTCTCTCTCCTTTTCCAGGAACAAAAGTCAAAGACCCACAATCAATAGCAACTGGAACATTGTTGTGATGCCAGCAGTAAAAAAATGTGTAAAAAGGTCAGTGATGCTCACCTTACAACTGAGGCCTTACAACTTTTCTCTATAATGACATCCTTTACATGATTGGCTTCAGAGAGGCTAACTTGCAGAAGTCTGCTTTGATCACACATTTTAGGAAAGACATGGAGAAAATTTTATTCTCCTTTCAAATAAGAACTGTACACTCACACTTGTGCTGTTAAAAGCACAGACCATAAAACACAAGCACTACAAGGTGGCCTCCCTGGCTCTGCTATTCTATAGCTTACTCATTTTTAAACATTTACATTTGTTCCTCAGACATTAACATACCTTTTGCTCTGCCATGCACCGTGAATAAATTTGTGTTCCTAGAACAGGCCAATGAAGTAAAACTTCATAAAACTACTCAGATTCACAGCTGTAACTTGAAGCAATTTTGACCTTTCACAGGAAGAAAGAAAACAGAGAGGAAGGAGGGTATGTGTATATTCATTACAGGCCCTAAAGTTTACAGAAACACAGGTTCCCAAGAGCCTTCTCAATAATGGTTTTAGTCAAATATTTATATTTCTATAACTTTATATGTTTAATGATTTTCCCCATTAAGGTTTTTGTGGTTTACCAAGGAAAATCCAAATATTCTTGATGATGATTGGTGAGTTAAAAGTTCTTGTCGCAAGACAGTGTATAAAAACCTCTCCAAATAACTGCCCTTTTCACACATCTGGAAAGACTCCATTTTTTTTATCTGGTAGAGCCTTACAAGGGCAGCTTATTACAAAAATAAACAGAAGAATACATGCAGTCACAGAATGACTGAATTGAGTATAATCTTACAAAAACAAACCCCGTCTCAATACTCCTTTGTTTGTTGCTTTTTGGCAGTATTATTGACTCTCCTGTGTGTATTGTATAATCATTACTGCCCCCACTTTCTCCCTGATGTGAAACATGTCCAGGTGGTCAGCAACAACAAGGCCAAGGCTTGCCTAGAGCTGAAACCTCCTGGAGCTGAGTGCATCCTGGGAATGGGATCTCTCATTCTCACTCACTTTCCAAGTGGAAAAGGAAAGTGCAAAGGACTCATCAAGGAGGTATATAGCAAATCTGACCTGCTGGAGCACAAGTTATTCCTCCTGAGACATTCTACAATGCAGGTAAGGCACCTGAATCATGGAATCATAGAATTCTTTTAGTTTGAAAGGACCTTTAAGGTCATTGAGCCCAGCCATGGCCACAAACATCCCAAAAAGTTCTTTCTACTGGAGCACTAATTCTGTCAAATGAAAGAAGTTATGAACTATCACAGGGAAGAGAATATTCCCAGAAACCAGAGGGAATTCACTCTAGTGGAAGCTAAAACCATTTTCCAGTCTTTTACAGATCCGTGTATGGATGCCTCTGGCCACTGAGAGAAAATGTTGTCACATCCAGCAGGCATCCTATAGGCTAATTACCTCCTGCTCAGTCCTTTGATGGGAAGGGAACTGTGCTGCTGCAGCACACCAAGGCCAGCTATAAATGTCTGTTTCATAGACTGGTGGGTGAAACCCCACCCTGCTGGGCAAGGTCTGCATTGCAAAATCTGGTACCTTCTGGCACTGAAAAGATTGGAGCACTCTGAAAGCATGGGATGTACTTCCATATGTAGAGGGTACATGGCATTATAACTATGGCAGTAGAGATACTTTCGCTTCTGTGTATATTTGTAATTTCAACAATTATATTCAGTAGAGCAAACCAGAAAATAAAAGGTATCAAATGTATTTTGTTGTTGCTATCTGTCTCATCTGTCTGGTCCTAGAAGCAATAAAAAAGCATGCAAAAAACTGAGTAGTCTAATCAGATGACATTTACTGAAAACATATTTTCATTTCCATCTGTAAAGATGTCTTTTATTTTTTGAGTCATGATTTCTGTGATACAGACCTACCTATTCAGCCTGTTGCAACAAACACCAACTACACAGATAAAGTCTTATCTACCGCATTTCTTGAAACTTGCAAAAGCAAGGAAATTACTTGGCAGTAATGCCTTTGGCAAGGAGCTCAGGAACATTTCTGTGATGCTGCCACTTAAAGTGAACATAAGGCAGGAAGTGTGTGCCTGAAGTTCTGTCTTGTCTACAAGTATTCATGTGTTGGCTGAAGGAATTAAGTTCCAATATGTAACTAAAGTTCAGCCCAAACACTGGAAACACAAAACTGAAAGTAATTTTTCAGTTTGGCATTATCTTACCTGTGGGGTCTGTGCTCCCCAAGGCACAGCAATTTGGAAATGAGAAACCTCAAGCTGCAATTGCTCAAAGCCTAGGGCTCCACACGTGGACTGATGTGGTTCTCCCTGGCTCTGAAAAAGGAGAGAGGCTGTGGTAGGAGGCTGGATCTGGGGCATCACACATTCAGCTGCCTGCACAGCTCCATGGCTGCTCTGGTACACTGGGGCTCAGCAGCTCAGAGTGGCCAGCACAGGGCAGGGACACAACATGTGTAACACAGTGAGGGAAAGAAGGAGAGAAGCCATATTGCTCCACAGAAGATCTGAGCTACCCCCACAGCCAGCTAGAAATGTAGGAAGATGGAAGGATCACAAAATCAGACAGTGCTGGGACAAAGACACAAGATTGTGAAGTAGGAGGACCTAGACTTGTGCAACTGCAAATGTAATCTTTCATGGGCAGCCACCAATCCATGTCCAGCCAGAAATAGACCCACAGACCTCAGGGACCAGAACAGGGGCAGAGTGCCTGGCAGTGCTCATGAACACCAGCTGGGGGGCACAGGCCATAAAACACCCAGAAGAGCAACACATTGTTTTGCTTGTCATTAGAAAGTTAAGCCAGTTCCAAAATGGCAAACACATGTATTGAACTCAGCTTTCCACATTTATGGAGCTGAGAACTAAAAAGTACTCATTTAGGGGAGAAGACAGTGAGTATTTTGCTAGGATCCTTCAGATGCCATGGTTTAAATGCATTCATCCTGTTAACCCAGCTCTGCTTCTCTGGGCTGTGTGTGCTGCAAACACTCCTTCCGCAGACAGACACTGATCAGCCTTGTCACTACAATTTGCCACATCTCATTTTGTGTTTGGTGTTCCATAATGTTATGTCCTCCACATATTGCTGTAGGCTGCAGCAAAGCATGACTGGGGGTGGGAATGGAAGGAGAGAAAAGAAGGAAATGGCAGACATTAGCAGCTACCAAATTTCCTCTGGAGGTTTGACATTTCCAGCAGAAATAAGTCAGTGCCCTGACAGTGAGCACAGAATAGCAGAGATATACTCAAGCTAACTTTAAAGGTGCCCTCAGCATCCTCAAACCATGGAAGGTGGAGCTGGTTACAAAATCACCAGAGCAGCATAGTGAATGCTCAGCTCTGAACCACTGTGGAGAGACAGCTGTCAATATCTGGATCTGCCAGTCTAATGCTAGCATGGCCACATCACTCTGCAACATAACCAAATGGAGCATGTGGACATATCCAAAATGGAAGATGCATCTTTGCTGCATGTTCTTTTGAATCCTAACCTGCTACCTGTCACCTGTCACATGCTTGTACATTCTCTTTGGGACAATAAGTCCAAAGCATACAATAAAGGAGATGTAGTTTGGTTTTTGAAATTATTATTATTTTGTTAAGTTTTTTCCTTACCGGATGTCAAGTCATTCCTTCAAAAAGGAAAAAAAAATCTGTAAAGTAAAAATTGCTATGTCTTTGCAAAAAAATTAGCAAAGTGTGATGCTCAAATTTATGTAATATGTGATACTGTTTCCAGTCCTAGGGCATCCATGCAAGCTTCTTTTGTATTTTTACTGCTCTAGTGTAATTTAGTTTTGCCTTGGAAAAAAAGTCAGTCATGAAAAACAAAAGTAACAAAAAGAGAGCAGAGAAAGGAGATAATTTCCATTCCACGAGTAATATTGATACTTGATATTGCTTTGCCTGAAATCAGAAGACAACTAATTTTCAATTGAAGCTGGAATATTTTAAAAATATCTATTATACATTTTTGGTCACTGAAAGAGCTTGACTCAGAGATAATGAAAACAGTTCAGTACAGACTGAATGTTGTCTCTTTAATTAATATTTGCTTCAGCTCTATTCCATTTCTAAAGTGAATTCAAGAAAAATAATAACATGAAAAATAGAATACCAAGTTAAGTATTTGATTTCCCCTCATTTCTCAAGAAAAATGTACTGAAATACTTTTCCGACACATTAAAAAACCTTAATGCACAGCTTACATCCATAATCAAAAGGCAAAAATAAAAAAACACTGTCACATAAATATAGGGCTTGAGATAATTATCCAGACTGTGGAAAGGTTGCTAAAATCAGGAAAGTGCTCTGGTGTGAACTGCTGTGGCAGAATCACAGAATCATAGATTGGCTTAGGTTGGAAAACGCCTTTAAGATTATTGAGTCCAACTGTAAACCTAACACTGCCAGGTCCACTCATCTTTTAGCAACATTCTTAGGATAATCCTTCTCCCCTAACATTCACTTTGACTGAGAGAAATAAGAGCAGGATTTTTCCCAGAGAAATACGTGAGCTTTTGTTAAATTGTCAGTGTATGAAACACTTAAAAACTCTCTCAGTGCAAACCTTGCTTACGGCAAAGTGCCTGTAGTTTTTGTCAGCAAAACACGCAAGCAAAAGAAAAGTCATCCTAGATAACTCTACCTAATGGTCTCTCCTGATTTTGTTACCCAAACAAAAACCAAAACAAATCCCTCCTCTATCCTCCACCCGTTCCCTCCTACGTTAAAAGAGAGGCAGCAGCCTGCTCAGGCTATAAAAATTCCCAGTCTTTTCACAGCCCCAGTCCCCAAGGACAGGTTGAGCAGCCAGCTCCCCACTAACCTCTTTCCAAAAAACGCCCCCACCCCTTGTGAGTCAGTCATTCTCATAGAGCTCCCCAGGGTGTTCCAGGCTGCTTTTGCCCAGAAATTCTGCTCCTCTGGTCTGAGCTTTCCACCTGTGATGAGGTGGCCTGCAGGAGACTTTGGCAGATTTTGGTTACCTCCCCACCTACCAGATGCAGGGTGGGTTCTTTCACATTCCTACATTGCATGATGTCAGAGCCCTTTATTTTTCCTTTTCAACTTAAAAATAAAAATTTAAAAGCATTTACATTTCAGGAATTTTTAATTCTCCTTCCCAGGCTTTGCACGTTTTATTGAACTGGTGAACCTTTCTAATTTACTGAGGCTGACTAGAAAATCTTTGATATTACTTGCTCTGTTTTTTTTCAATTGGAAAACACAGTTATTTTTAAATCAAAATGCCATTTGTGAAATCATTGCAGTTATGTTTGAATCTCCTTTTGAAAGTGAACCAGGACTAAGTGGTCTGACTCAGCTGAAATCTGAGTCTGTCCCACTGACTCTGTCCCACTTCAGCATTTTTTGTGATGAGTATCTTTCCCATTTCGGCATTTTTTATGATGAGTCTCTTGAGTATTCCATTCAAAATAACCTTGAGTTTATGATATTTTTCTGTTTCATATGTTGTATGCCTCTACCAAAATGTCCCAAATCAAAATGAAACACTTTGTCCAGTCCAAAAATATTCATATTCAATTTATTTTAAACAGTTTCAAAACTTGATGGCTTCATTCTGAATTGAAAAAAATTATATTACAGAGATAAAAAATATATATTATGACCATATGACTGTGTGAGGAAAGTGCTTGTGCAATGCCTAATTTTTAAAGCTCCACTTGTGGAAAACCATCTGTGATTATCTTCCTGTGGCTGTAATTTTCTGACCAACACAGGAATTTATAACATGCAACCTGCAGCATTTGCTTTACATCCCTTCCCCATCAATGCTGATGTCCAGGATTTAGTGCTTTGCAACTCTCAGCATTACATCACTGGATTTTCAGGCCTGGACCATGTATCCACAAGCCTGGGAGAGATGTTTGTGGCCTCAGTGAGGAGGCTGGAGTTGATATGTGTGAACAAAGGAGAAGAAGAATGCTGGCCAAATGCAGTGCTTTGAGGAAATAAATCCTCTAGGAGCATCAGAGAACAAGGGGATTTCTTAAATCCCTCTCCACCCCACAGTAGCCTTGGATAGTTACTTTCCCCACCAGATGATGTTACTTTCCTTGGAGGATTTATGCCTTGAACTCTACTGAGAAAGAGGGAAAACTCTGCCATTGAAAGTACAATGTTATCAGCAACATTATTACATTTGCTAGATTTATTTTCTGTTCTTATTGCTCTGATTTTATTCAGGTCAAGACACAACTAGATATGAACTGGCAACGTGCACTTGCAGTCCAGAAAGCCTAGGCTGCATCAAAAGCCCCACGGGCAGCAGGTCAAGGGAGGGGATTCTCCCCCTCTACTCCACTCTCATGAGACCCCACCCTGAGTTCTGCATCCATCTCTGGGGTCCTCAGCACAGGAAGGACATGGACCAGTCAAAATGACTCCAGAGGAAGCCACAAAGGTGATCAGAGGGTTGGAACATCGCTCCTATGAGGAGAGGCTGAGAGAGTCGTGATTGCTCAACCTGGAGAAGGGAAGGAGACCTTATGATACCTTCCAGTACCTCATGGGTACCTACAAGACAGCTGGAGAAAGACTTGTTATAAGAGCATATAGTGACAGAAGAAGGGGTAAGAGCTTTACATTGAAAGAGGGTAGTTTCAGAATAGATGTTAGAGATTCTTGACTGTGAGGATGGTGAGGCACGGGCACAGATACCCAGAGAAGCTCTGGATGCCCCATCCCTGGAAGTGTTTACGGCCAGACTGGAGCCCTGAGCAAGCTGATCTAGTGGAAGGTGTCCCTGACCATGGCAGGAGGGTTGGAACTGGATGGTATTTAAAGGACTTTTCCAACCCAAACTATTCATGATTCTAATATGGACCTGTTCTCCTGCTGTAGGCATGAAATTCAGCAAAAATCTAGGAAGTGCTCACATGCTGAGACTGATCTGGATTCATGGAGCTGGGAGTACTGTGCTGTGCAGCTCCTGTGGTAATGATGGGGAAATCAAAAACGTCAGTAAATTTTTAACTAAGTTCTCTTTTTTATCAGCTCTCTGACGCACAAGTGTTTCTGTCCCCACAGACCTTACCAAGCCTTGCTTTCACCGGATCACAAGAATCAAATAACTTGGAAAGGTCCTTCAAGATCATGAAGTCAAACATATGATCTAACACCACCACCACCACTTTGCACAGTGCACAGAAAAAGGGTCGGAAGTTCATTATAAATTTGGAATTCTTTTCAGAGGATGAGAATTAAAAAGGATTAAAATCTAAATTGTCTTTATGCAAAGATATGTTTGGGAGATTTTGAATGGCCACAGAATTTGATTTCATAGCAGTTTTAACACCACTGGAGAAATTACATCTCTGACTCCACAGCAGAACTAAATAATCAATTTTGCTTCACAAAGCTGCTTTTTATTGTGTAAGGACAGCAGGAAAAACCCTCAAAGAGCTCTCCAAGCAGGAAGTGTCCTGCGAGAGAGAGATGTTGTGACTCATCTCCGTGGCAACTGGGGCTGATGACGTGAATGGACACTCTGGCTTATTCGTGTTTAGCAACAAGCATACAATTCATAAATACATGTTTGGTGACTAGAATGTTACAAAGAAAATGATCAATTGTCTGCAGATCTTTATCTATTGAACCAGCCAGTAAATCTGAATGATAGAGATTATGGGAAACCAAGAGGGTTAATAACAGGCACTGCTGCTCTGCTGGTTTAATTTTCTTTTTAATCTGAAGATAAACAGAAGGAAGTTATAGTATCCCTAAAGGATTTTCTTCTGGAAGAATTAAGAGGTTACTTCAATTATTGTTATTTATTTTTTAGGACCCTACAGTGACAGGTGTTAAAATCTCTGCCCATGTGATAACACTCTCCTGGGCTGTGACAGAGGTGTGATGTGGGAGCCCAGAGCTGCCACCTGTCCACCACCATCTGTCAGCAAAAGGCAACAACTGCTGGGTTTGAAGCACTGGGATGTTTCTTCACATCTGCATGAACTGTACAGACACAGGTGCAGCCCTAGTGTGCACTCAGGCAAGAACAGGCTTTTCACAAAATACTCTAGCCACTGAATTCCTTTACTGAATATGGAAAATACATATTGTGATAATGAGGCTTTTTTTTATAGACCCTTTCCAAGTAAAGATGAAGAAATGCTCCTGCCATGGAGCAATTAATTGTCTTTTTTATTTTCTCCTGGCAAAAAGATATTATTTCCTGTTTTAAAAGGACCCATAGCTCTATCTTATGCATCTCACCTGTATTTCTATAATATCTCCCTATTTAATCTGTAACACTTTTCCATGTGTCCAAGGAGAATCACTTTTCTTCAGAGTGCCCTTGCCAAGCCACATGTACATTTCCACCTGGGTGGCAAATCAGACTCCTTGGGGAAGCTCTTCTCTGTGACTGAGTCATAGCAGACAATAAGGCTGCAATGGGGAGGATGTCCTTTCACTCAAGCAGCTGTCACTGTCTAACTCACACCTCTGACCAGACTGGAAGTCTGTGAGATCAGACTGAGATGTCTGAGATGAAGTATCTAAGCTGACTGATTCTAGAGGCAGGAAGTACAGCTAGATGAACCATCACTATGACATGTTCTTTGTTGCTGTGACCTGTAAGCCTTTATCTAATAAGAAAAGTACTTTCCAAACTATTTTTCCATACTTTTTGCAGGCAGGCAGACATTTTCCCTTCTCCTTCAAGGTGGAAGCCCCCTACCTCAATTAATAAAGTGGCTTCCAGGTACTAACACAAAATAGTTGCATCCATTTTGGAAGCATCTCATGTGAAGCAGCAACTCAGAATGAGAAAATCATTTTTTTTATGCTGAACTGTGGTTCAATTAGAAAATGCATATTCACAATATTAAAACAGAATTATTATAAGGCGAGAGTGAGCAACAGCAATGTACCACAGTATGTAACAGCCTCACATACACAAAGCCCTACTGACGCCCTACTGAAAGGCACACAATGCTAAATCCTCCACCACAGCTAGAGGAAACAAAAGTCACTTCCATGCTGAAGGAGGCTGTTTCCAAATAAAAGCGGTCTGGCAGCTCTCCTGGAGTGAGCAAGTATCTGGCTGCACAGCAGTTTGGACAGCTTATCTCCCTGTTTGCCTGGCAGTTGGAGATGCAAGACATGCTTCATTAAGAAGGATCACTAGATAGGGATGGGCTTGTTTTGTAAAGCAAAAAGTAAGCAACATTCCTGTTACTTTAAAGTATCGGTTTTCTTTGGAAATTTAGCAGAGGCCTGGTAACAATTACCATATTTTAATGGTTATCAAGAAAGGGAATATATAAGTCACGGCAAGATTTTAGAAAATAGTTGGTGGTTCTGAAAACAGTTTTGGTGCATGACTTGCATCAGTTCCCCAATGCCTGATTTTCAAAGGTCCAAATGTTCAGTACTTTCAGAAAACGAGGTGCATTTATAACTTGCATCAAAAACCAGGAGGCATCAAATGCATAAATCTTGGCATTGTGTCATCTATTTGTGCCTGCTTATCCAATGAATTTCCATGTATGTGTACAGCTACCAAATGGACTGTCAGAACCTGTCTCTGTGGTCCTGCCACTGTCCTCTTGCTAATCCAGGGAGTTCAAGTATCATAGAACAGCTTCTTTTCTGAAAAAAAAAAAAAAAAAAAAAAAAAAAAGTTTTCTAAACTATAGATGTTTTTTCTCCTAAAAGTTTAAGTTGGTCTAGTTGATCTACAATGCCTAATAAGATACCTTCCAATTCAAACTATTTTCTGATTGTCTCATCCTAATTATGTGTGAGTTTGGTCCTTTCTTTTCTGCTTTGTACTATTTACCATTCCCAGCAGGCAAAGGAAGGAATTCTTCCAGCTTTCTCCTGAGCAGGCTGATGTAAAGTTGAGCTTACCAAGGTCCCACAGGCTCCAGTGGTTCTCAAAGCTTGTATCAATCTGAACTACTTTCTGTGTGTTGAAGCAATTTTCAACTCTTATGCAGATAAAAAAGTTGGCATGAGCTGCCCATCCCTTACAATGCCACCCTCATCTATTGCTGGCACTAATTTCATGCCTGAGTGTCTCAGCTGAGATCACTGATCTGAGCCTTGGACAAGCAATGGCCAGGCAGTAATCCCTCCTCAAGCAATTGCAAACTGAATGTAAGACCAGGATAATAAATAGATATAAACAACCAGAAAAAAAGAGTGAAACAACTCTGACCAGAGAGAAAGGCAGAATATCCATGTTTTTAGCAATCTAGCAGCTTCCATAGAGGAACAGGGACTGATGAGTTTTACTTGCAGGAGTTAACAGGAGATCTTCCTGAGACTAGAAGGAAGTTTGGGAGAAAAATGCTGAAGCTTCTACTTGAAAATTCCCACATAAAAGATGGGTTGTTCAGAGTTGGAAATGGCTCTTCCCACAGTGAGCAAAAGATGATAAACAAACCAGCTGAAGATAATGAAGGCCCCTGAAAGCACAGATATCAGTGTGGTGGATGAGTTAGTGAAGGTTGCTTTGGAAAAAGGAGAAACGGGAATGCTAACTATTCACACCCACTTCAGCTCCCAGTTAATTTCTACAATTTTTCATTTATTTATCCCACACTTGCTGTTCACAATGAGTGCTGTCCTCTGTTTCCCCACACTTGTCTTCTGTCCCCAGCTTCACTCCTGTGCCTCCAGTGTCCTCCATCTTTATAAATTGTTTGCAGCCCTTGAGCATCTGGTGTCAGGACTGCCCTTCCTTTCCCTGGCCACAGCTCATTTCAGTTTCCCCTCTGCACTCTATAAGATTATCACAATCTTTTTCTGCATGTCTAACAAAAAAGTCAAATGAGACAAACAAAACTGATATCCTTCCACAATGCTCAAGTACATTTGCCCACTGGTGGAATGGACTGACCTCTTTGTAAGTGTGTGATATAATATGGACATTTCCAACTTCAATTAATAGAAAATAATAATTATTATCAGAAAATCTAAGTAAAAGCTTAACACTTTTCAAGCTCATAAGAAACAACCTCAAACATTTTTTTTTCACTTTTCATTATGAGGAATTCAAATTCCTTTGGCCAAAGTAGGAAGATGTTGAGATGATTACTTTGAGGATCAGATGGCTGCAGTCAGAGAGGCAAGATGAGTAGGCAGAGGTCATAGACTGGTATTAAACCAGTAAGTACAGCTGCAAAATAGCAGACAAGCTTTCATTGTTCTCAGGTGTGAAGTGAGAATGGTGATCTTCCCAACTCAATAAGAGGTTGATAATAACTGCACTGGTCTTGGCTTGACCATTTCAGAAAAATAGGGGGACAAAAACTTGTGGGCAAAGATAGGTAAGGGATTTGCAAGCAAAGTGAGTAAGAATTTTGAACAGCATATGACAGAGACAAATACACAATCATTAATGAGACCAGCAGTACCATCTAATTAAAAAAAAAAAAAAAAAAAAAAAAAAAAGCCTGAACAGCAAATTTTGTTATTGTGCATTTTAATTTTCTCCAGAAAGAGATTGGAGAGAAAGATTGTGGTGAGGGGAGGTAGCCAAAACAAATCTTCACTATTTTAAGAAAGTGAGGGAAACTAATATCCCTGTTTCCACTAGAGCTCTCTCATATCCCAGATTTGTCAGATGTATTTAATTCCTGACAATGAACATAAATGTATCTCAGAGCACAGTTAAGAAAGGAAAGATATCTGAATATTTGTTTTTGCAATATTTTTTTCATTTTTTAACAAGAATTTTACATCTTTTACAAAAATAGTCTGTGAAAATCATGTTGTAGAAGTTTAAATAGTACTTGTATCCAGCAAGTAAGGAATCCAAATTCTTTCTGAGCATAGGTCTGGATTTCTCACTATATCCACTTTGGAAAACTGGTCTGGGTGGGTAGCTGACCCCTGCCATTTTATGGCTCACTGATTCTTTGACAGCTACTTCTGGGTGGCTGTAGGTTTTGGCACAAATGTTTCTTCAGTAACTATTTACCTGCTCCCTTGTGCATTTCCCTTCCCTAAGTTCTCCCTGACTCCACATGAAGGACTGGAAAGTCAGCCTGTGTGAGTTCATAAAATTGTGGGGCAAAGGGAAGCGACTGACTAACAAAAGATGGCAAACAACTTCTAATTCAGTGCTTTCAGAAAGGTCACATACATGGAGTTTGTTTCTGGAACTTCTTTAAAAGAAGAGAAAACCCCAATGTGCTCATGTTGCCTATCTCATCTTTCTTCCTGGATTTTGCACGCAAATACAATGCTGAGTGGGAAAAAGAAACATTAGAACCTTTAATTCTTATTAGGCTTTTCAGTGCAAACTAAAAAGTAATTTGTCATGCTTAGTGCCTTTGCTCTGTTTAATCAGAATCAGATGAAACATTTGTTAAGAGATTTCTGCAGAAACATTGGGAAATGTATTCACTGACAATTTGTGAAAAAAATTCTGCATTTCAAAAATTAAGGAAGCCAAGAAGGTTTGTTTCTTATTTCATTCTATATTTCCCATAAAAGCTAATCTAGCAATTCTCAAAAATATATTGCACATAAATTATATGTTATTTATTTGGGATATTATCCATTTTTACAACTGTAGGAACTGTTTTGACACATCAGAAAGAAGGAACCCTGACCTGAATCAATATCTCTGAATTGCTGATGGGTGAGAATTGCTGCTTCTAAAAGCTGTGCAGTGGTCCTAAGCACAACATTTGATTGAGCATTTTTCACCAAATGAATTCAAAGAATGTTACATTATGGAAAAGAAACTGAGCAATGTCTGCTTTAAAATGCTTTGTGCACTGCTTTGTTAAAGAAAACTCGTAACAGACACAAGCCCTCAACCCACAGCCTCTCCCTCAAGGCAGCTGCCCACATTCGTGTGCTGCAGCAGTGATCTCAGCTGGACTTTGCACAGCTTTAGCATCTCTAGGAAGCTGCATTTGCAGAAAAGGAGTTAATTTTAAAACCACTGATAATTTCCTATTTTTGCACACTCTTTACTTTCCCCCTAACATCTGTTTTCTGCTATTGTGTTTGCAGGACTAATAATTTATACTGTCACAAAATTACATCTGAAAAGCAGTAGGTCTCTTATTTTTTCTTATTGCTTTTCTTTCATAAAATACAATTCCTTAATCAAGACAAGGAGGAGAAGTACAGATACTATCCCGCATCCAGGTCAGTGTACAGTGTTACTGACAATGTGGCCACTGGTCTACTGGCTAGTCCATTGGGAAAGGGTTTTTTTTTCCCCAGTGGAAATGTGTTCATAACAGGTCCAAAGGTGAGAAAAGTCACATTTGAGTGAATCATCTTTTTTCCCTGGGAAAACTTTCAACTGAAGAAATCCTGATCAGGCCTCAAACTGCAGCCATAATGTCATATTGGAGAAAGGTGTTAGGTAATTTGGTTCTTATTCCTTTGTCTCACTCTCTCAGATTGATCAAAACCATGCAGCTCAGACCAGAAAAGCCCTTCCAGTAAAAATGCTGCTAATATCAAGATTGTTTTAACTTGTGTGTCTTAATTCTTAGACAAACAGCATTAAAACCTTTTTTATTCAATCGTGTTCTAACTAGAACATATTATTCCTCTAGGGAGTGGAAAGATACATTTTCACTTGGTCAAGTCAATAAATCAGCAAAGTTGCCCTATCGGTTACTTTTCTTGGAACAAAGAAATTACATGATATCAAACACACACAGTTGCGCCAACACACTCTCATTTTAGGATGCAAGATTTTTGGGTTTTCATCCAATCAAAAATCCAGAGAGAAAATGAAAATGTATGTCTTGGACACTTTGTGGTTAATTATAAAGAGGCCTAGAAATACTGACTTAATAAACAGCAACAGCCTTTGTAAGGAATAGATGCTAATAAAGTTCACTTGTCACTGCCCAGCTCTAATGATGAATGAATAACACTTCTGTGATATATGAGGTGATGGCGAAAGGGAATGATAAGAAGGATATCATAGCTAAAGGATTAAATTAAGTTGTTTGAGGAGGGCTACACCACACAAAGTCTCCCAAGATGCCCTGGCTGCAAAGGAGGACAGCTATCATTATTCATACCTACTTTTCCAGGCTCTGCTCCCATGCAGGTCCTCTCACACGTCTAGGATCACTTCCAAAGGCCATCATAAATTTTTAGCATCTAAGTACGGTCTTTATTTTGTACAAAGCTCACCAAAATGTTCTGAGATTTAACTTCACTTGTAAATTATGTATGGCCCTAGGGCAGGGGAGTTGGAAAACCTCACTTTTTTTTTCTTTTGTTTTTTTTTAGCAATTTATGCTTTGGTGTACATGATTGAATTTCAGGTGGATAACCAGAAGTTCTGCCCATCATCATCATGTTGGCTTTGGAAAAATAAGAAATTATCTGAAAAAAAAAAAAACATAGTAGCATGTTCTGGCAGAATCATACATGATCATAATATTAAAGCCTCTAAAACTATTTATTGTCTTGTGAATGAATATACAAAAGACTTAGTTACAATGTATTCTGTACCTCCAATGATTCTAAGAGAAGCAATATTTGCTTCTTGTTCAAGACTGTCTCTGGTTCTCTTCAAGCTCCTTCTTTTATGCCATAAATATCAGAAAGACTAGGTTAGGACTAAACTTGTATTCAGAAATTACTAGATAATATCCCAAAACATTTCTTGGCAAATCTTTCCAGTACACTAGAAATAAGAAGTGTAGAAAATATCGTATGGGTAGAAAGTATAACTTTCTATATTTAAAAATAAAGAGAGTCAGATTTTTTGATGATGATGATGCAGTATCAACCCACCCATGTGGCTGGGTCCTTGTTTTCCCCTCCCTCCCCCCTTTGCCCTCACCTTCTGAGTGTTGGTCCCACTGCCTCTGGGCCCAGGCTGGGCTTTGAATTAATGAAATGTTCTGGGTAAAATTATTGGGCTTTTTAAAAATTAAGTCTGAATAATTTAACTGAAATAGTTTTGACTACAGGCTTTGTTCCAACAGAAGATGACAAGGAGGTGGGACTGGGGGTGGTGGGATGGGATTCAGTGCCTGGGGACAGGGAGCCAGCATCTGGCTTTGCCATTGACTGCACAATTTGAGCACAGCTTCACGCAGCACCTCTGGTCACCAGATCTTCAGGGAAAATGCTTCAATCTCATTTCACCAACAGAGTAAATGATGTAATCTGAAGTAAATGAAGTAATCTGAAGTGCATTGGCTCCTTAAAATACAAATTTCTTAGTTTGATGCTGAATCATGAAACTTTCGGCTGCAAGGCACTCATGCAGTATTCAAATATCATTGCTGTGTTTCTGGCTGGCCCAATTAAAAAATCTTGTTTTGAGAAGATGAAGGACCCAAATGGTCCACAAAGACCAGAAATTATCTGCCAGTCTTTTGCACTGCATTAGCACATTCTTCTCTGTGAACATGATTAGGCACTATCATTACATCCAGCTGAAGTGATACAAATGTACAGTAAATACTCTAAGGTCTAAGGCTTTGGAGCCACTTTAAAATACCCACCATCAAAACTCAAAAAGAAAACAAATATCACTCCCTAAGAAATATTATTACCACTGCATCCATGAAACCAGAAACTCCATTTCTTACCTTGTTACTGCAAGGCCAGAGGGATCTTTTCCTTCTCTAAACTAAAAGCAAAAAATACTAAAAAAAAAATTAAACATTTTAAAAAAGAAAAAAAAAACCAAAACAACAACAACAACAAAACACCCCCAAACAAACAAAAACCCAACCAACCACAGGAAAAAACCCAATAATATAAAACCAAACCCAAAACCCAAAACCCGAATATTATTAATATGAAAAACATCAGTGGAGACATGAATGAGAGGGAGAAGGCTCAATGAATAGCTAAACAGGAGAGTGGCTTGATGACACCTTCCTGGACATTCCCAGGGTAGTATGACAGTGCTGGTACAGATAATGACCCACTTTGATTATTAAGGCCTAGCTATCAACATGAAGGGATCCACATCAAGGCACCTAATAGACCATATTTTTTTCAGTTTGTACAATTGCTCAACCTAATACTCATCCTTCTATAAAGAATTTTTTTGTTCTAAAACTCCTTTTTTCCCTTCACTTTCTGTTTGTAGGATTACAGTGGCAACCTTGCCATACAGTCCATCACCACCACTACAGGATGGAGAGTGTTATCATGCACTGCCTTGAAATATAGGATTTGTAGGAATGGGAAAACATTTTCCTTTAGACAAAGGCATAAAGGGTTTACACTGCAACACACTAATAAATGGTTTAAAGGTGTATTTGATTTTTTGTGGCTTTGTTTTATATACATCACATATGCACAAGCCCTGGGTGTTGCAAGCTAAATGTGTATGTATGTGTGTGCATGTTTCAATAAAACAGATTTGTCTAAATAGAAAAAATGTATGCACAAATGAAACATAAGTTGTCCCTCTTTTTCAGTAATCTGTGTTAAATATTGAACACTGCCATCTGTTCTGGAAAGAGCAAAAGAAGTGGTTCAGAGAAATAACTTGTACTAGAAGAAAATCACCTGCTGACCCAGTATTCATTAGAGGTTGGTTTGTGTACAAAAGCCTGAGGGTTTCTAACCTTTCCAAAAGTCTTGGAAGTGTTGGTTTTATAAACAGTTCTCATTAAAAAAAGAGAAAAAACAGATTTTTTCATATGGTTTACCTTAATAATGAACTTATTTGCTGAGATTATATTGCTAAAATGGTCTGGAAAAATCATATATAGCGACTACTATTTTACATTGTTGGAAAGGCAGCTTGTTTGCGTGGGTCCAGCCCCACCAGGATAGTCAGTGACTCCATCTCCACCAGACACTAAAGCAGCAGCAAACAACCTCTGGAAATGGGAGCTCAGTGGTCTCTACTCACAGGCTGTTCGGGTGGTCCATGGCACTCTGTTGGGTTCAATTCCCATAAAATCCCCAGGCAGTGCTTTGAGATTAGAGCAGGCCAAGGACATTTCCTTTTGGTGGAGGCAGTACAGACTCCTTGTGTCCAATGCTTGCCTGGTGGTCTTAGACCCACTGACTGGTCCTGGGCACTATAATTAACCACTGCAAATGCTGTCATATTAGGCTTGCTGATCTGTGTTTGCCTGTGTCTTTATCTATTGTTTCCCAGTTTATAGAGTGCAGCATTTTGCAGCAAGGACTTTGTTCTCTTTGATCATGCAGCACACCAGGATTCTAGTTCATGATTGTATGGCTTTCTGCAATCCAAATCATAAACAATTCTAAATTTAATTCAGAATAATGTTTCAGACAAGGGTATAGTAAAGAACAGTGGACAGAGTTAACAAAAGTCAGAGAAGAAAGCAAATAGCTACCTTATTCATGGTGGAAACTGTTTATTTACTTACCTTTGTTATCTGTGGACATTTATGTTGATCACAAAACAAGCAACTAAAGGAAGATGAGAATATATTTTTTAGCTATTGCTAGTGTTGAGATGATGTGCAGCTGCTGTCATGTAAGACACTTGATGCAGTCATGAAGAAGTCCCTCCTTACACCATGTCTTAGGAGGCTGGAATGAGGGGCTGACTGCCATGAGATTTCCTATCATAATTTTCCTTTTTCCTCCTGATATTTCTGAGCACAAACAATTGAAATCACTTCTAGAAGGAAACCCTGTGTTCATGCAAAGCAACAAGGGATTCCAGCAGCAAGACTGATACATCTGGACAATTTGGTAACCTCCCAAGCTTTGATTTAACTATTAAATTGTTGACTATATTTCTTTCCAGTCCATGTGGAAATCTTCAGTCTGGAGCTTTGGAGGGCTGGTGTTGACATTTTTTTGATGCATTCAGGGCACTCCCAAACACTGCAGATGTTCTGATGCAGTCGGAGTTCTGACATTAATGAAAATGTAAACATATTACAAACAATCTGAGTTTAAAACTCAGAGATAGCACCAATTCATTTGGGAAGTGTTTCCTTACTAAAGGCAAAGATATTACACCCCCGAAGTAATCTGGCATGAAAAAGTGTCTTGAAGCACACTAGAGTGTGTCTGAGGAAACACAATAGTTTTTGAAAGTTTACAGGGGAAAAACTCAACCATCTTGCCTAAGGGATGAAATGCATTGGCCAGGTCAACACATGACGAAAGCTCCTTAAGTCATGCATTATGTCAGTGAGGGCCCTCTGCCTCAAACATGCAACCTATTAACTTCAATAGAGAGGAAGGCAAAACTTTTCCATGGGATTTGAGTTAATGAAAACAAATACAGTGTTGGGGTTTTTTAATTCAGCTGAAACACCACTCCTAATTAATTAATTACATTAATTCAATGTTTTTCATGGTGTGTAAATCAAACAACTGTGTCTTTTGCTCTAAGGCAACTCTAAAATCTAGCTTGGAGATTTTTCCTTTTCCCCTTTAAATCAGCCTTAGCTGGTTACAATCCAGAACAGTACCTTTGGGAACAGTTGGTCAAAAATAAATAGAAAAAACTCAGAAGAGAAATTTCAGGCTGTATTTTTAGCACTTTTATGTTTGAACAATTTCATTGACTTCACTAGTATTTGACTACCTGTATCTGGCTCACAGTATTTAAGCTTCTGAGACTGGGCTTCCCAGTCAATTACCTTAAGTATTGAACATAATTAAGCTCAATTACTTAAGTATTGAACATAATTTCTATGGCAGAGACTGCTCCAGGCTTTCGGTTTGGTATCGTGTCCTGGATCTAATAAACCTTCTCTGCTCTTTGTGGACTTCTAAAGCTAAGAGGCTGGGCTTTCCTGAAAGTCATCCTAACCTCAAACACAAGTTACAGATCTGAAGGAGGGATTACTAAGTGTCATTGTATGGAGGAAATCCAATTACAATAGCAATTACATTTATAAAAGACATATCAGTTCCCTGTCTTTGATTGTGTTCTGAAGTTTTAATGAATATTTCTAGGCACCAAAGATAAAAGGTATAAAAATTGCTTTAAAAGGCGTGTGTATCCTACATCTGATCAAATTTGCAAACTCCAAGATCTACTGCTCTGGAAAACTTCAACAAAATTACTCCATGAAAGACAGGTGAGTGTGCCCAATAAAGATAACAGAGATTTTTTTGCCTCCACATTCAACCATAAAGATACTTCAGAAGGATCACAGCATGGGAAATACCCCAATATGTTAATGAGACTCCACAGAAAAGTATTCAAGGACTGTTATTATCCACATATGAAGTAACTTATTCAAGTTTTGTCAAATAATTTAGACTGCTACAAAACTTTTGAGTAAGTTGCATAATTTTGAATGAGACTTGGCCTCCTGAGAGCCTGAAAAAAGTTTAATTGCTGAAATTATGGATATTCAGGAGTTTTTAACTTTTTTCCTGGTGCAAAATTTTTGTGAATTTACTTTCAAAAATATATTAAAAGAAAAATTTTTTAAAGAAGCTGGGGACAATCAATATTTATCCTGATCTTCTTCCCCATAATCTCTTAAATTCTAGTCTCCTATGAAAATTAGGAAAATTGAGATGTAATTATCTATCTTGGAAAAATACTGTGGCTTCTTTTTAATTTTCTGCAACAGCAAGAGTCATAGATGGTGTGTCAAGTACATCAGATTTTCTTTGCTATATTTTAGAGATGCTTCTTCTTGTAGTAAACTGGAAATTAGTATTTAAGGTGCTGAATTTTCCTCCCTGTCACTAGTAAAGAGCTATTGAAAAAAAAGTTGGTTTTGCTTCTGTCTGTTGTTGACTGCACCTGCTGATTGTGTTGGCCTGCTGTCCTTGTCAGCCCAATGGCTCTGCTGCTGAGGAAGTGAAGTTCATTTGCTCCATAACAAGCATAATAACAATCTCAAAGGGTATATTTTGAAAGAAAACAGGCCATTATGAGATCAGAGTCAAACAAGTGGGCTGTTTGGAGCAAGTATTTGCCTTTTTGGTCATAATGCATATGCCAACATCTAAACTGGAAAACACATGTGAGCCCACAACAATGGGAGGACAAACAGCTGCCTTGCTCTGCCCTGCAGGCAAAAAAAAAAATAGCACAGGAAGTTTAATTTTGAGTTTTCGTCCACTTACTGGAAAATGCAGTAAAACAAGCTGAATTACAAATGATACACTTTGGCTGCAGTTTTCACATCTGCCTAGGAGATTTGGTTATTAAGTTCCTAAGCTTTAACACGGACAATGGTCCAATATCTTTGCACAACTGTGGAAATCTCAGTCAGAACATGTAAGATAACACACAAAACTCACAGATATTAAAAGACCCTCTTTTTCTATCATATCTTGAGAGTCTCATGTGCTGACTAAGAGATCACTTTTTCTCCTCTTTTTCGTCTCCTCTGTGTTCTGCATGATTGACTCAGTTCATCTGAGCACTTTTCTCACATTGCATGGAGATCAGGGTAATATCCTACCTCATTTCACACAAGCAGAAACTCATACAGTTTGAATTATCCCAGGAAATCTGCTGAGTACTTATTGGAGGTAAAGTGTCCATGTTCCTGGTAAAGCTGGCAGATAAAAGGATGTGCCTGATCTGGCTGAGCTGCAGGAATTGACAGTGTGGATGTCTCAAATGCAAAGAACCTTTAGCTACCTTAAGCATGAGTTAGTTTATTGTGAGAATTTTGGTTGCATCAGAAAGGTTGTAAAACCAGGTGTGTGGTCTGTGAGACACAGACCATTTCTTAAAGGGCTCTACCTAACAATGTGTCGGTTTTTGAGGAGCTGCTGTAAAGGTCTCCACAGCCCCATGTGGGTTTGTGCACCCCACACCAATCCCAGAGCTGCCCTAGCCATGGTGGTTCAGTTACCTGTGGGATGAAAGCTGCCTTGGGTACAAGTAGCCACACCTTTCTTCACAGTGCAGATGGCTGCTGTTGAAGAAAGAGGACATTTTAAGAGACCCAACTCACTGATTTGATGTTCTGGGCAATAAGAAAGGAAAAACTTGCCTTTCTCCACATCAGAAATGGGTAAGAGCTGGCTCTAGCTCTACTGACATGAGGCTGTCTCCAGCCTCTTGCCCTGGGCTATCTTAGTAAGGCCTTGGCCAATGTCCACTTGTTTCCTTCTTGCCTGAGCTCTTGCATTGCTCCTTGTGAAACCAGCCCAAAAGGGTGGAGGGCTGGGACACACTTAGGTCATTTCCCTGCAGGGCTCACAGGCTGGTGGAGGCACACAGCCAAGGTCCATCATCTTACATGGACCTTCTGTTCACCAGGGCTCATCCTTAATGGCACCATGGCATTGGAATGGGCTTGGCCACCCTGCCTCAGGGCCAGCCTGCCCTTCCACGGGGAGTCTGTGGCAAGTCCTGCAGCTGAAGCATGTCCAGAGTATCCAGAGCCATGAGCCCAAGCACACCTGCATGTTTAGAGCCAAATTTATGCCCAGAGATTGCCCAGCACCTTCCAGAAGGGTGTCAATAATCAGCCAAAAGTACCAAAGGCAGATGGGGACAATCCACACTGTGTCCACTACTTTGGGTGACAAAACAGGAAATTATAGACAAAACAGGAGGACAGATAGGGTAAGGAGGGGAACTCTCTCCTTCCAGGCAATCCTTCCTTAAAAACCAAAAAACTCACTTACAGGACAGTGTGTCAGAAAACCTGTAACTGTCTTGGCTGTTCTATATAACTTGCAGCTAAGTCCAACTCCACGTTTTGTGGCCACTCTCATTACAGCAGGTCAAGCACTCTGGACTTGCTGTAGCATATGGATCCACAGGGAAAAGCTTATTTCCAATTTTTCTGTACTTCCCTGTAAGGTTCATATAATTACTTGAAAACATTGTGTTAGACAGATAGAGAACATGGCACTACTCTTCTCCAAAACAGTCATGCCTCCAGGATGTGACTCTTACTTAAAAAGTCATACAAGAGCACACTGAAAGCATAAAGTCTTAAAAGTAAGAAAAGTGCAACCTTAAATGCCAGGGGAAGATTTATATAAGAGATTAGAATTGTGCCTTTCTTCAGGAACTTGTTCTTGGATCTACTCAAAGATTGGTTTTTTCACAGTTTTGGAAGGTTTTGGGGTTTTTTTTCACTTGAAGGATTGGATGAGAAGTGGCTATACCCCTGACAGAAGGGCAGAGTGATTCTAAAATGGTGCTGCCATGTATTTCTTTTTGATCTAACTTGGTAAAACATATACAGACGTGCTTAATGCTAACAGATTTAAGGACCTGACTGAAGCCCAGTTATGTTGGCTAGGCTTGACTGCAGAGTGACAGTCTCAGTGTTTTATTCTTACCAATACAATGATATTGACATGGCTTGATAAAGAAGCTACTGTAAGAAAAACATCACATGCAGTCTTTTATTCTTTGGTTCAGTCTTTTTTTATGTTGTGTCCTGTGAGTTTGTTTATCTCATTTTTGTTCCCTTTTGCTCCTAGAAAAGAAAATGATGATCCTCTGTTCTCAGCAATATGTTTTTCTTGTTTGTGTTTCAAGTCTTGTGAAGTCTTGAGACATCCCTGGAAACAGAGTACCAGCTGGGGTAAATCAGTAGCAGAAACACTACAGAGACTTCCCTTTGAGATGTGTCATTGTTGGGTGTTCTCTCTTGATTTGGGTCAAAGTGATCACCCAATATGGGTGTAAGAACACATTTACCCTTAGTACTCATTACCTTCCTTGGCAGTGTGTGGCTCTGAGCCAGCAGTGGCAAGGTGGATCTGAAGTGCTGTTTTCACACCAATTCATGGCTATAAATATTTTTAACATGTTTTTACCCTCTCTCTGCTTTGGGCAGACCCACTGGAGTTCTGAAAGGATGGTAACAGATAAACAGCTTTAAAGTAATGCTATTGTATATGTTCTAAATCTTATTAATGTTTGACTAGACTCCTGTGGTCACATGTGTTATGTGAAATTACCATTTTTTTTTCCTGAGGCAAATTAATAGTAGCTGGTTTTGCACTGAGATGCAAACATTTCAGTCAGACAACTGCTAAGTATACTTGAGAATCCTATTATATGTATGAACGTGGACACTCCATGTGGAAGAGCAGAAACCACTAATATTTTCCAAAGTTGACAGATATATTTTAATTCTAAAAGAATGAAATGTGAAACATGAAATATTTACTGGATTGTTTAGTAGCCTTCATCAAGATGAAAACATAACTAAAATTCTGGTCGAGTAGATGACTACCTGCATTCAATATCAAGCCATAACCAAAGCCCGGGTGAAGGCAACATAGATTTAATCTTGCTTTCAATTTCAAGGTACTTAGAATCATAGAATGACATGGGTTGGAAGGGTCCTTAAAGATCATCTGCTTCCAATCCCCCTCCCATGGACAGGGACATCTTCCACTAGATCACATTGATTAAAGGCTCATCCAGCTCAGACTTGGGCACTTCCAGGGATGGGGCATCCACAGCTTCTCTGGGCAACCTGTGCCAGTGCCTCACCACATTCACAGTAAAGACTTTTTTCCTAATATCTAAACTAAGTCTACTCTCTTTCAGTTTGAAACCCCCTTGTCCTGTCACTACATGCTCTTTTAATTTACAGACAAGATATCTGGATTTGCCTAGAATGCAAAAGAAACTCTTTTGTACTACATATCAAATGTTTTTTCTAAGCTACAGAAGATTTATAGCATATAAATGTACAAATAGGTGGCATAAAAGTCCAGAATCTCTGCGAAGAATCTTAGATAAATGTTAAGTGACAAAGAGGTCCTTCAATATTCTGGCCCCATGTCACCATCTAAGCAAAGACGAGTAATTTGAAACAGAGGGAGGAGGTGTTGCCCCATTTCTGTACCAGCAGAAGTGGTACTTTTTGCCTGCAGAAGGATGAGAAAGAAGTGGGATTTGGCACCCTTTCAGCCATGTCATGAGAAAACTCCTTCCTTTGCTTTTAACCTCTCCAGGTCCTACTAGCACACCTACAACAGTGACATCTTCAAAATACATCTAAGAAATACAAAAGCTGTGTACCAGTAAGGTATTAAAATGTCATTCAACCTTAAAAGACAGAAGTCCCCCTGCTAAAAGGAGTTTTCACACCTACAGCTACACCAAGGCAGGAGAATGCTGCAGACACCATGATGCACAATGAGAACACAGCCTGAAGTTTAATGTGGAAGGTATTTGTATGACATGGTGATGGGTAACAGTGAGAAACATCTTGGAGACATGAATAGGCAGTGACTTATACAGAGAGATTACACACTACAAAATGCTTCCCAAAATGGATTTATGATGTTTCAACTGAGTGCAGAATTACTGGTGTAACTCACCTGCATCTCTGGACAAACACGTGGAGCTGTTGGTGTTGAAATGGTCTCTGAACTAATAAGCACTTAAAACATTTTCCCAAACATGTTTCTGATGTCTGTGAATGACCCTTTCTTGTTCCCTCATGTTATCCCACCGTTAACCCCACAACGGTGCCCAACACGAGGCACACCTGGTGGCTCCAGGAGAACGACTTGCCACCACATTTATCACCAGACTTTTCCATCTCTCAGGCTTTTGTGATCCTGACAGTTGTTTGGGCTCAGTTTCCACCAGCCGGTTGTGATGAATCTGAGCCTGCCCTTCAGCTGAAAAACCCAGTGGCTGGGTGGGCCGGAGGAATGGCCCTTCTCTCCCCTCCCTGTTTAAGCCTCTTGTGAGTAACTCCCTGCAGCTGTCTGTAAACATCACTTTCTGAATGGAGTGAGAGAAGTCTGGTGCAGGCCGGGCTCTCGCTGCTTCTCCAATGAAAATAAATAATGCTGTCAGCCAGTGCTGCACAGAGCACTGCTCCTGCCCCATGGTTTTCTGCTTCCAGCATTTACTCTCTGAACCCAAGTGTCCTAGAAAACGATGAATTTACAACTAAACACACACACCACACAAGACAGGAGAGAGCCAAACCCCATCATCCTTATCACCGCTGATAAATCACACAATTAATGGCAATTAACAGTTAATGGCTTACTAAAAGTGCAAAGCAGAAGCCTGTGTGTATGTGGGGCAGAAAGTATGTCTTTGCAGCCAGTGTGAATTTTACCTCCTAAGCAAACTGTTGTCACCCTGAAGCTGTGCCCAGGCATCCATCCTTCACACATCTTTGTCAGCTGAGGAAGCCACCTCCTCTGACTTCTCTGTCCTGCTGAGGACTGTGTTCCTCCTGGATCAAGGGGGTTGTTTGTGTCTCCCAAGTTGCTTCACATTCCCTTGGCCAGGTTTGTCTGAAAAGTTGACAAGCTGCTAACGCTAATGCGCCACCTGCTACCTCTGGGCATGGGGAGATCCAGCCCCTTTTCCTGCCCTGGCCACTGGTGTTCTGTCTCTTCCCTGTCACCAGTGGTTATTAAATCTCCAGTGTCTTGGGCCCAGAATTCAACACGGTGTTTCCTCATCCAGTGTGGTCACATAGCCTGACAAATCTAAGGTATATAGACACTAATCCCTTTCTTACACAGCTTATTTTGACCAAAAAAAAAAGTCTGGCTTTAGCCTGTTGTCTGTCTCATTCAGAGGATCTGAGGAGGCAGCAGCCTCTGTCAAGGGCTAAGATGTCAGGAGTGGGGTGGGAATGGCATTGTCCTCAGCTGGCACCTCCAGGGCTGGCCAGGCATGTCTAGCCACAGCCATATTTTTCAGATCCAAATGTAGAATGTAAAAGCAAAGTCCACTTTTTTTTAACCACTGTTTTTGCTTTCTTTTTGATCTTTCCAGCTCTGCTCTCTTCTAGCCACTTTGGTTTGCTTGCATTTTTGGAAACGGGATGAAGTGGTTTAAAAATTGGAGATTTATTTTTACTTACTTTTTTTCTGTATGAATTCTGTAGAACTGAAACTTCATTCCCATAATTTTAATTTGTTTTTCAACATTCTGGACTGCTGAAAAAATTTTCAGTATGGATCTGAGATCTTTATTTGCTATGACACAGGAACATAAACACTGGTTAGGCACCCAGGTTCTGCCAAGCCTGCACTCCCTGTGTCTAAAAGCAACCCAATCGATAAAGCAACAACCTGTGTGGAAGTAGAGGATTAAAGTGGGATGGTTTTGTTCAGAATTTACAGGGATTTCAAGCTGGGGCAGAAAAATTCAGAAATCTTTCAATTGAATCCTTCTAGGATGCTGTAATTATCTCACCATTTTGAACATTGCTTAATTGTAATTTTGAGAGTGGAGTGTTTGATTTTACCAGCTCAGGAATATTACTTCCTTTTATTTTGATCTGTATAATTACCCAAGATTTTCCAGATGTCCAGCTCACAATACCAAACTAAACACCCCCAAAACTGTATTGTTTGACATTATGTGTCACATGGACAGGGTGGGAAAAAGGTTGAAACTGTTGGATCCCTGCCAAAAATTATGCCCAAAAAACTGATACCAGTGACAGACCACGAAAAGACCCTGTAACCTCAAGGTGACCTTGCAGTATGGGTACCTTCATTATTTGGTATCTATGCCTAAATTCTTGCTTCAGCTGCTTGTTCTTGGAAATTGCAGGAAATTTTTTCTTTGCTCTTGTATTTAGCTAACTTAAATGCAGAGATCTCCAGGCGATTTAAGAGAGAAACTTTTGTCAATTCTGCTGTTATTGTAATCAGAATGCAGCAAATATGCTGCACGGGAAAAATAACCGATTTTTGCCAAAGTTTTAGCAAAGTATACCGGTCCTTTCCCTTATCTTTTTGCTGGATGTCAGGGCATATGGAGCTATGATTAGATAGATGACTTTAAGGCTTTGATAATTTCTTGTTTTCTAAAGACAGCAAAGAATTATCTTTGAATAAAAGGAAGTCAGCGTCCAATGAGCATCTCCTTGTGGCTGTCTTTGTTCTCAGTGTGCGACAATCACTTTGAAGACTCATTTTACTACAAGGGCACTTGTGTGAAGAGTAGCCCACAGGACCCTGCAATGGTGATTAGTCTTTGTATACTCCCGGATCCTTTGTGCCAGACCTTCAGCATGACAGTTCAAATGGGTTAGGAGTTCACTCTCACTTAATTAATCCCAGATTTTGTTCATATGGCACACATCGTTGGTGGCAGGACTTGCAAGCAGGACTGCATAGGTATGAAATCAGCAAACAATGGCTTCATTTTGCTTTGTGGTTCTCTGTGACGCAGGGCTCAATCTAGCAAAAAACCTTAACCAAATGAGCTAAAATAACCCCAAATATACAGATATAGTTTTCAGAAACAATACCTAGATTAAAACTTCAAATGTACATTTTAAGTGTTATTTCCAAGACTCAGAGTCACAGATTGTCAGAAAAAAAATCTAAAAGTGTTTGAATTTCCTTTAATATTACAGCCTTTCAGCACAGGATTTTAGGGAATCCACCTCCTTTACTGCAGCAGAAACCTAGAAAAAATAGGGTCACCTTATAGGCCTGCAGCAGTGAAATGTCATTAAGGTCCTGGAGGTGACTCCTTAAGTTGTTATGTTTAGAAGATGTGGTTGCTGAGACAATGCCCAGAGCTGGCAGAAGGAGCACTGATAGAGAAGTGTTTGAACACCATCAATGTGCAGAGGACACATTATCTTCCTGCAACTTTTCCACTGGTGTTGTCCAGATCTTGGATAAATCAGTTTTTGGTCAAACAGAGTTTACCAAGATTTAACCCAAGCAAGCAGTGGGAAGGCAGCTAGGCAAGCAACAATGAAAGATTCTGCAGGTTTAGTACAAAATACATTTAGATTAAGGATATGGAAAGATAATTCCTTAATTTAGGGATTAATTTAAGAATTCTCATTAATTTCTTGTTGCTGTTAATGCCATGCTGCACAGCCTCTTCAGGGTCTGTCTAATTCTGGTGGACAAAGAAATGACTGAACTTGTGGAAGCCTTTGCTGTCTGGTCTATATGTATTATTGTACCCAGAGTAGCTGAAAATTAAGGTGTTAGGACATAGGCAAATTCTGCAAGCCCTGATGGTTGGAGGCCATCTCTGTGTGAATGTAGACTGTAATAAAAGGAGTGTCTAAATTACATATCAGCATACCCTAAAAATCTATAAAAATTTCAAAGGCACATGGCTGATGACCCTTTTCCTTCAACACAAAGGGTCTTTCTCTCTGTAGTACAATGCCTTACACTTTGGCCTAAGCTAAACTTTTGTCTAAGAGCCAGGAATGAGCCCCTCAAAGAAGGAAAGATCTTCATAGGGCTCACTGCATTTCCTCCATCTGCACTCTGGAAAGGAACAATACATGTGGAAGGGCAATTTTGCCAGGTCTGCTGAAGGCAAAGGCTACTGTTCTTCTGAAGAATTAATGCAGCTATAGATAATAACATCAGTTTTGCCACTTAACATGCAACTATTGGGTACTTAGATGCTAAGGCTACCTCTCTAATAAAAATTAAGTGCAGCCAGGACTCTTGTCTGGCACTGAGGACACCTGGTATGGAGCACTGCCAAAATCAATACTGCTAAATGCTATTAAATACTAAATCAGTATATTAAAATCCCCCTCTCTGCAAAACAGGGCAATAGCCTGTTGGGAATGTCTCCTGCCATGCACTAATCTCAGAACCATGCCTGGGAACAATTTGAGAAACTGCTGAAGCAGGCCAAAAATATGCCAGAAACTTCTCTGATAATTTAAAACTGCAGAAAATTGACTTGCAGAGCCTGGGAATATCCCTGAACCCTGCTAAATTTATAGTGTAAGTGTAGCCTGTAGAGATTAGGGCAGCCCAAGAACCTATTGAAAATAGAGTTTCAGGAAATATGGACCACTTGATACAGTGACTCAATTGACCCAATTGTCTGCAACCTGCATTAAGTCTATGTCCAATTAAGTGTGTTGCCCTAGAAGTCATTTTATATCAGTGTTAATTTCTTATTTCTTATTATTCCGTTGTTAATTTAAAGTACAAATTCATCAGACTTAAGGAGAAGAAATGCAGTGTTTATAAACTAGGGATTGGCAGGTAACACAGGAATATATCAGATCATTGGGTCCAGGGATTAGCTTCACAGAAGCCAGGTGCAATTAAAAGGGTTAGGATCAATGAGCTGAGACTTTCTTTCATTTAGGTGTCTGAACTATGTTTGAAAGTTTAGTTTTTCATTTAAAGTCTTTTAATAAACTTCTTTATAGCAGCCTCAGTTTGTCTGTATAAGTTTTTAAAATGCTCTTTGTGGATGAAGATACACAATAATTAGTATTCTGACAGGCTCATATTTTTATTTAAACTATGCATTGTTGAGCATAGCAGGCAGTGCATGTGCAATGGCATGAAATAATTTGTTCCATCAGGATACTCTTTGCATGACAATATGCACCTTGTTCTCCTTACTATGAGATGTGAAAATTCTTTATGAGCTTACTATATTTAAAGGCAAAAGGAAAAAGCACTAAATCAGGCAAATGCTGAATTTCATCTGGCCATGTATTGCAGATTAAAAAAACCAAACTGAGTTAAACCCCACAAAGTTAAATCTTTACATCTTCAAAGAAAAATTGAATTTTTCTTCTGAGGCTATTACATCTTTTGCTATGTAATAATATCACTAATAAAGATTGCATGTTAGTAAGAGAGGCCCTGGGTAGGTTCAGGCAATAGACAGTTTTGTGGTTTCTGCTGTTAACAATCTGTCAAAGTCAGGCTTCCAAAACAGTGTAAAGGAAGAAATGGAAAGAGACAGAAAGGGAGAAAGGAAGGAAGAAGAGAAAGAAGGAAGGAAGGCTGGTTGACTTAATACAGGGGCACAAATTAAAAGCAGGGGAAAAAAGAGTGAAAAGAGACCAGGGCTCAGGGAGGAGAGATGAAAGTAAAAGAAAAGACAAACATACACAGCTAAGGCCAGAGTGCAAGTCCTTTCAAGTCCTCATTAACCCCACAGTAAAGAGTTTCCTTGTGAACATTTAGCCTTTTCATTGAGCTCTTCTTTTTCATTGTCAAATGTCAGCTGTGAAACATGTTTGGACGCAGCAGTAACCCTTTAAAATCCTCTTTCACAGAGTGCAAGCCAAATCCACCACTATGTTTTAGCTCCATGAGCAGACATGCTAACGTGAATAGTGTATTAACCCAATGTGTGGGTATGAAAATCACACCCAGGTCTGTGTGAGCACTGGGAGGCTAAAATTTCCCTGGCTACAACCGGAGTACCAAAGTCACCAGGGCGGCATAATTGTGAGGAAAGGATGAATGCTCACTCATGGCTGATTCCTTCAAAAACCCCCAACAGACCATGAGTGTCTTATTCATCTTTGAGGGCGTCAGGAGCAGCTGTCACAGAGGGATGATGGCATGGGATGGCCCCTTTCTTGCAAAGCACAAGGTCAACATCCAGGCTCTCTCAGTGAGAGCTGAAACATGCGCTTACCTCTTCAGTTCAGGAGTGAACATGTTAACTTCAGCGTGGCTTTTCACAGAGGTGAAGCTCAGCTGAGGACTGGGATTTTTTGAAAGCCTTGAAGTACCGATCCTTGCCAGAGCCTGAAGTATTTTGAATCTAGAAAGTTCCTTCCCAGGGCAGATTTTCAACAACTCTGTAAATAAGTTTGATATAGGGTGTTATATTATTTAGAAGGGACCAAACCAGAGTGATATGTACAAAAAACTCATAAGAGATTTTTGTTTACTAGAAGTTCTTTCCTTGCCAAAGGTAGTTAGTTTGTTCTTTCTTCATTTATTGATGCCAAGGAAAAAAAGGGGGAAAAAAGCCAATTATTTAAGAAGGTCAAATGTGTCCCAGCCTAAATTGTGAATTACTTAAATAACAGGACATGTCACAAAACTGACATCAGTGTTTCTCTTCAGTCCCACCCAATGATAATGAGAAGCCATTTGAAAAATTTCAACTGAGCAAAACAAACAAAGATTTTGTGCAGACCCTGTTAAGAGCTTGATCCAACTAACCTGTATCCAGCCAAATAACTCATTGTAAAATTAGACTCTCTCTAATATTTCCTTATTCAACAAGTAGGATATGTTTGGATTACTGCAATAATAAGCATGTACAGGATCAAGTAAAATAAATTAGCCCATATTTCTCTTTATATCAACTGACATCCCACGGAAGACAGCTGTCATCTTTAAATCTTATTTTGGAGGGAATGAGATACCACTTATGTGGGAGGGGAGGAGAAAAGGCAAGAAAGTAAGAGGGAGAAATTCTGCACATTTAGCTACTAAGAATAGTTACCAATTATTTTATTACCAAAGGGTACAGACTGAGAACAACAGGGAACAATGAAAACATTCCTGTGAGAAAGACTAGGAAAATATTATTTGTAATGAGAAAAAGTGTAAGCAGCACACTTGGAAGAATGGTTTTCAAGGAAACCCCTTTTTACCAAGATGAGAAGCAAATGGAACAAGGGTCTGAAGTGGAAGCTCATGTGCTCACTGAGGGGAGCTGATGTAATTGTTTAAGTGGATCTTGGCCTCGTCCAGAAAAGCACTTTGTGAAGGATGGCAGAAGGGTGTGTGGCAGCAAGGGAGGGGGGGACAGAGAGCTCTCCTACAGGTGATATTGGCAGCCTTGCTACTGCTGTCCTTGCAGTCCACACCAACACCTCCCAACACCTTTGTCACAGCAAGAACAAGCTGCAGCCTCCTCTCTGCTGTGGGAAATGCTGGTTGTAATTATTCCATGGCTTAACCTAGGTATTTGTCATGCTTTGTCACCAGTCTGGCCAGAAACACCCTCAAAATGGCTCGTGTGGTTGTCTGAGCCCTGAATCTGTAGGGCTGAACCAGGACAAAACTCAGACAAAGAGTGTCCAGGTGATAGATACAAGGTGGTGTTTGCCTTGGCAACAGCCCTTGGGGCAAATCTCTTCTTCCAGGTGAGTCAGTCACTGCAGATGCCTGCCTGTACGTCTCAGCCCAGGTACCAGGCAGCCCTTTGGAGGGCTCCTGTCCTCAGCTGCTCACACTCAGTAACATCCTTCCACTCTGTGCATACAAGGTTCAGTTTCTGGCACATGAATTTCTCCTTACTACTTATTTCAATTATCCTTCCCAAATCTGAACCCTTAAAATAAACAGCTTTGCTGTCCTTTAGGCATTCCCTGAGGAGTGTTGGAATTACGGAGGTTTCCACTGCCATAAAGACAAAAGCAGAAGCTCAATGCAATGAAAAGGTTAATTGATGTCAGTATGTTTTGGAGAGGGATGGTAGGAAGGAGGAGTATGCAGTTACAGCAAATAACCAAGACAAAGGATCCAAGCTCTTTCCCCATCTGGGCAGCAATCCTCCTGCATGACTTAGGGGGAGCCACTTTATCTTCTGCTGATGTTGCTGATATTTTGCAATGTATCTCAGCATGCTCACCTGATTGCAGCCAAGGGCAGCAGGAAATAATGTGAAATGATTACTCAGTCTGGGTGAGAAGGAAGGAGAAGTGGTGGACACAC
Source organism: Calcarius lapponicus (assembly GCA_039654755.1). Lineage (NCBI taxonomy): Eukaryota > Metazoa > Chordata > Aves > Passeriformes > Fringillidae > Calcarius > Calcarius lapponicus. Next base: position 145,447,655 of record CM077464.1, read on the forward strand.
GAGGCAGAGCAGAAGGACAGAGACATTACTTTGGACCAAATGAGCCAGCAGAGAACACAGATCATCAGCTGCTACCGAGTGTTCCAGCAGAGGTAAGTTTTGAAGAGACAGCATTACAGACTTGGGGACTGGGGAGCCCTTCCTGTGCATGGGATGAGCAGGGGATACCACCCAATGTTTTTAACAGAAAATTATGGTAACAGGTAATAAAAAATGGAAAAGCAGGCAAGGGAATTAACAGCAGCATGCTGATAATGCCATTGGCATATATACTTTCCAAGTTCCAGATGTAATGGGTGAAGCAGATACATCCCCAAGCATCCCCTCTGCTCCTCACTTCCCACCTAATCCAGGGCATCATCTCCTCTGATACAGGGACTGAATAGCTCTTGGAGGGTCTCCTTCTGTTTTTCTAGTCAAAGCAATTTTGCAGAGTAAATACCTGTTATTTAAAACCTATTCTATATAGGCTGTCTTTGTTTTCCTAAAATGGAATAGAATATTTAAAAAAGGCCACTTAAGTAGTGTTTAGAAGAAAGTGTTACTTTTTGATGATGAGGTGGTTGTGAGTATCCGTAGCTCGTAAATCTTTTCCTTATATACCTAGAGAGCATGGGTTTATGACCTAAGAGAGGACAGGCAGGTAGGGATATAACATTTATAACCTACAGGAGGGTAACCAGGTAAGACAGAAACCATTTGAGTAGTGGCACTAAAATTATTAAGGTTTTATTGTACTTCTCTAGCTAGAACACAGTAAATTATTACAAAGCATTATTATCTCACCCTAAGGGCTTACTCAACATATAAGGAAAAATAAATAGTTCACTTTGTACATTTAATTCAGCCATTTGCCTGTTTACATTGAAACTGGCTGCTTTAACTCCCCAAATGTTTAATATCAAGTAGGTTCAAAGAAAAGTATAACTCCTCAGCAATGAATTTCCTGACTTTGCTCTTTATGTTTAGAAAAGATGATAAAATGAATTGCAATGTTTTACAGAATTTCAGTATTTATTACATATCAAAGCTATTGGCCTAGCATTTTAGAAAGATTTACAGGTTTTTGTCTTCAGATGTCACATAACAACTTTAAGACTAATCTCAACCAAAGATGCTAAATTGCCAAAGTAGTTTCACAACTGTCTGGAGTCTTAAACCTTTCACACCGGAATTTTGCTCTGCAGGATCCACAAAGTATGTGAATAAAGAAAAAAAGGAAATAAGTGAGCCAGCTAAATCATTTGTACAGTGATTAAGTGAAAAGTCTGCAGTGACCCTTAAGCTGATGAAATGAAACCCTGCAGGAAGCAGAAAAGCAATAAACAAAATGGCAGAGGTTGTTGAAGACTATGGACAAGGTGGTGTTACCAAATACCAAGCCCTGGGGCAGACTCTGCCCTGCAGGAGAGGCACTGTTTCCCTCATCCTCCTCTAATGCAGAAACACTATACTCTACTAGGGTTTCCCAAACATTTACAAAGCACATTTCCCTTTTGGTTCATCTTCTAGAGAGTGTATCTTTCCCAAATCCACTGCTGCTCCCTACTTTCAGGGTGAGAGAGCAAGAGTGGGGGTTAAATGCTTGTCCTCTCCTCCCTGTTCCTGCCAGGACTATGCTGATAGCAATTAAAGTTGTGTAATTAGCAGTTCCCTTGCTATGGCAAGCACTGACAGCCAATACTTCCAGCCTGATTCTCACTCTGCCTCTCTGGAGGAGCTGAGCTGCTGCTGATTTCTGCTGTCTAAAATTTCATGACCATTTCGAATGCTCTTGTGACCTTCAAGGGGTTCACGACCCTCACTGAGAAACATCGGGCTATTTCTATAAAACACTACTATTTTTTCATGGGTAAATATTCCTGTGTTCCCAAGTGCACTCACAGCTTGCCATGGGCCCCTGCAGCTGTCAGACACTGGGGACAGACTTGCATGACCCAGCAGCCCAGACAGCATCATGTGCTATCCCTGTAGCTGCTCATCCCTGGTGCTGTGCAACATTCTGCCTGTCCAAAGGGGAATGAAGGAGAGTCATGTGCTGTGACCACAGAGCAAGACAGGCAAGTGCACAGAAAACATCATCTCATGTCAGCTGGAAAGCCACAGCCAGGTCCCTAGGCCCTGCTGACACCTGCACACAGTGGACCTGGGTGGCTCCAGGAGCAGCAGCAGGAGTTTTAATCATGATGTAACTGAAACCAGCACTCTGTTGTGAGGTGAGTGGCTCCAGTGCTGGTGTGATCCACTGTGGAATGTTCTAGTGGGGTGCTTGGGGAGGTTTCCCAAACTGGGAAGACCTCAGGGGGAACTGAGAGAGCCCCCAGAATCCTCCAACTCACATGACAGCAGATGTTGGGACCTGGGTGGGGTTGGAAGCCAAGGTAGCAATGGTCTCACACCTATAAAAGAACCACTTAGGCAGCCCTGGTGATCCACAGTGATGCCGGCAGGGACACAATCTGCACAGAAGGTGTGCAGGAAAGGTACTGACAACTTGTCCTGGGAGCAGCAGCAATCCCCCACAGAAAGTCATGGACTTGTTAAGCTCTGCACCCGCTGGGAAGTCCATGGGCCCCATCACAAGGTGACTCAGTTTGTGGGTAAGGGAAAGGAATGCATGCTGCTTACCTGGACTTCAGTCACCCAAGCCTTTGACATCATTTCCCACAACATTTTCCTGGGAAGCTGGCAGCCCTTGTCTTGGATAGATGCTCTCTTGACCAGATACAAAACTGGCTGGATGGCCCGGCCTGGAGAGCGAACAGAGTTAAATCCAGCTGGCAGCCAGTCACAAGGGGTGCTCTCCATGGCTCCCCAAGGCTCAGCTCTGGGGCCAGCCCCATTTAATATCTGTCAGTGATCTGGATGAGGAGATTGAGGGTACCCTTACTAAGTTTGCAGATGATGCCAAGTTGGTTGGGAGTTTTGATCTGCTGGAGGGTAGGAGGGCTCTGCAGAGGGATCTGGACAGGCTGGAGTGATGGCCCAAGGCCAGTGGTGTGAGGTTGAACAAGGCCAAGTGCTGGGTCCTGCACGTGGGTCACAACAACCCCATGCAGCACTGCAGGCTGGGGGACAGTGTCTGGAAAGCTGCCCTTGGGGAAGGACCTGGGGGTGCTGGTCAGCAGTGACTGAACACGAACCACTGTGTGGCCAGAAGGCCAATGGCATCCTGGCCTGGATCAGAAACAGTGTGGCCAGCAGGAGCAGGGCAGGGGTTGTCCCCCTGCACTTGGCACCCTGAGTGCTGTGTCCAGGTCTGGGCCCTCACTGCAAAAAGGATCCTGAGGTGGTGATCCAGAGAAAGGCAACAAAACTGGTGAAGGGTCTGGAGCACAAGTCTGATGAGGAGCAGCTGAGGGAGCTGGGGGTGCTTAGTCTGGGGAAAAGGAGGTTTAGGGGAGATTTTCTCACTCTGCAATTCCCTCAAAGGAAGCTGTAAGTCAGGTGGGGATTGATTCTTCTCTCAGGTAAAAATCAATGGAACAAGAGGAAACAGCCTCAAGTTGCACCAAATTCTGAATACCAGTCCAAAAGCCATGCACATGAAGTTTACCTCTTCCAACTTATAGACCCTCAAGTTTCTTTATTTATAGAGTAATAGTGAGAAAGCAAGCCAGAGTCTCCTCCAGAGAATAATTCAGCACAGAAAATCAGTGGTAGCAGGGGCAAGCATTCACATGAAAGTCTCTGGTTTGATTCATAGATTCCAGCATAAGTGGGGCACCCCTGTACTGCAGTATCAGGCTTTGGAATCAGTTTTGCACCACTCAAGCACAGAACAGTGTTGAGCCCTAGGAATATATTCACACAAGGCAGGCAAGCAGGGTTAGGCAGCCTTGGATTTGGTCCCAGCTTGACCTCCCTGCTTGGTTTTAAGCAGCCTGTGAACAAACATTTACTAGAGTTGCAGCTAACAAGTGAGTCTCTGTAAGGTGCAAAGCTGGGATGCAAATTACAAACATATGTAAATTGAAATAGTTTAGGTTAATTTCTTGGTACTGAATTCAGTGACTAAGTGCTTATTTCAGAATGTTCATTCCATGCCTTGAGCTACTGCTTTGTCCATTTCTTCAGTGGCAGAAAGCAATTTAGCATAATCCTTCTACTGTAATGTCCAGTTTTTCCATAAAGATTACAGATGAAACCAAAAGACCTCATTCTAAAGAAGGCTTATTTCTTTGCAAAGCTGGCCACTGTGTGTTTAACAGCACCAGAATGGTTCATTGGAGAACAGAGGGAAATCTCACATTTGGGAGGATGCAATGAAGGAGTCCCAGACAACTTAAACAATCCTTGTTTGCCAAACAATGTGTGTGAGGCTTAAAAAATGATGAATTCGAAACACATTTCCCTGCTTCACAACAACTGGAAAATACCTTTCAATCAAATGAATAATAAAACTCATTGAAACCAGTGAGGCTGATTATCATCTAGCTTTAATCACTGTAGTGCTACTTGCATGAATGTGACTGCACCCAGCAGCTGATATCATCTGAGGATCTGCTCCAGGGATCTGTATAAGGGAGGCTGCAAGATAACGATGGGAGACCTTTCAGTTTTTGGCACACAGGCCTGGTTGTTAATCTCAAAGTCAGTTCCTTTACCTCCCTTATTGGAATACTATGGATTTACTTTTTTTCTCACAGTGTTTCTGCTTCTATCTTTGACTTTCTTTGACTTCCAGCTGAAATATGGATGTTAAAAGAACACAAATTATTTTTAAATGTGATTCAGAAATGTTGTTGCATTGTGGGAGATGAAAATTCAAGTTGTTGTTAATTTTACTCCAACTATTCAAACAAAAATTATGAGACACTATGTTTCTTTAGAAAAAAATAAAATGCTGAGGTCTGTTTATCTAGAAGGATATTCAACATTATAGATTTGGCTTCATGAGATGGGGTCCATGCAAATGGGATATTCAGCCTTTCATTGAATTACTCTTACTAATTATATAAAAGAAGTTTTAATCAAAGATTTCTGGTTTTTTTATAAAAGAGTTTAAGTTACTGGAAAGCCAGTCCTTGTAATTTAGTGGAGAAGAGGTTGATGTTTACAGCCAAAATTTTAATAAAGCATTTTAAAAGTACATGCAAGCTATCAAAATAACTTTAAAACCTGAAAAATTTAAAACATTTTTTTTTGGGAAGAGTTTAGTCTGTTTCACTCTCCTTTCAATTGTGGATGACGAAATTATTTAAACAGCTCTTTACCCCATTCTCAAAATCTGCAACTTCCCAGCATGAAGATGGAAGAGGTGGATTTACTGTAATGGGGTGAGTTTTTCCCTGGAAAAGCTGAGCTAATTCAGAGCCAGTTCCTCTGGCCCTTTGAGCTTGTGCAAGTAGGAAGGGCTGTAATTTAAGTGTAAGGGAAATGGCTCTTTGAAGCATAAGATATATGTACTGCAGACAGGCCACCCAAATCTCTCGGGAGTTCACCACCTCTGTGGTTCCCAGCAACGAGTTTTTCAGCACTTTTTTTTTAAATCATTGCTGCTACCATGTTTGTGCACTTTCCCTGGAGAGGATGTTATATGATTTAGGCCATTTTAAAAAAAGATTCTACTGGTTTGGTCCTCTCCAGCTGGATCCAGCATTTCACTAGGACTCAATAGAATGCATTTGCATCCAGCTGTAAGATCTGACAAGACTGTAAGAATTTAAATGTTGGGATCAAGTCAAGCTGGTGTGGGGTGAGCTTGTAAAAATGGCTGAGGTTATATTCTGCCTGTGCTTGAACTTAGATTCCTAAAAATACAACTTCTGCTTTCACAGAAGTTGTGAAAGCACATTTACCCTAAAGAAAGTGATTAAGGACAGTGACTTACAAGCACAGTAGGATACAGCCCATCCTGCAGGAGCAGCTGTAGCAGCTTCTCCCCTCTCCCACTGCAGCCTGCAGGCCTGAACTCTACATCAAGCTGCTCCTAAATGATGTGAGCATGGTGTGCTGGGCCAGCCCACTTGCAAATTCTATTTGACTTTCTAGTTCAGTGAACTACAGGCATTTACTTCTACCTGTGATTTGCCTGCTCTTGCCACAGAAGATGACAACAGACAAGAGTGAGGCACTCAGGGAGGCTGCTGGGGACTGAAGCACCTCCACTACAGGTGTTTCATCTGCTGTGTCTGCATGTCAACACCTGAAACCCAGTCTGGGCTCAGCCAGCTCGAGGCGGTGCAGTCCAGCCTCAATTTCCAGCTCTGCCTAGCTACTCCTAATGAATGCTGATGGTCAGATTTCAGGGTTTTGCAAGAGAGGAAGGTCCTGCAGCTGAGCCAGCAGCACAGCCAGTGTGTCACCACAGCTGGGCACATTGGCATAATTGTCCCTTGGGTATGTATTAGAGCCCCAGCTCTGGGGTGGGTGAAAGGAAACACCCTTCCTGTCCTTCTGCCTGGTGACTGTGGGCAGAACAACAGAGAAGGTGGCTGCAATGGCAAAATATCTCCCAGCACCCCACTAAATTTACAAAGAACTTGTAATCAATCTTCAGGCACTTCCCCTAACCTAGGCAAAACCTGAGCTGTGCATCTTAATGTCTAGCTCTCAGCTGGATTCTCCATGACCTACCACTGTCAGACAATGTTATTACCATTGCCATTGCTTGATAATCGCATCAACCTTTGTTTTTCAAAGATTAGGCACTCAGAATTAGCATGGAGTTTACTCCTAGATTTACTGGCCCCATTTTGAAGTCATGTACAGGAGGACCAGGAAAATGAGGCAGCAAAACACCCTCTGTCTTAACTTATTAGGACAGTCACAGTCCTGAGACTAAATTTTCTCCTATTTCCATTCTGATTATGTATTGAATATATGCAATACAAAAAGAAACATGGGAATGAAAGCGAAAGAAAGAAAGAAAGAAAGAAAGAAAGAAAGAAAGAAAGAAAGAAAGAAAGAAAGAAAGAAAGAAAGAAAGAAAGAAAGAAAGAAAGAAAGAAAGAAAGAAAGAAAGAAAGAAAGAAAGAAAGAAAGAAAGAAAGAAAGAAAGAAAGAAAGAGAAAGATAAAGACACTGTTTTTTAGTTCAAAACAAGCAGCTACTTTAATGACAGTGCTTATAAAAACAATATTATGTTAAATTATTTAGTATGTTTTATTTAATAAAAAGGAAAAAGGAAGATGAAATAGGGCATTGAGGAAATTCCTCTGTTTATTTTTGTCTCTGTGGTGGTTCATTTTACCCACCAGTGTTTTTTTCTTCACTGCAAATCCCCCTTCCCTCTTGATTAAAAACAGACTCTCTAATAAAAGTGGTTTAAGATCATACTGATAACTTCAATTCAAGAACATGAATAAAGATCACCCTTGGAGGAAAGACCCCATCTGCTCATATATGATATTAGGAAAGGAGTGCATAATGCAGGGCAGTGATTGCTACCATGTGTAAGATTATTCAGGTCTTCCACGTGTGGCTTCTAACCTATATGGCCACTTAAAAAAAGAGGGATTCAAGTATCCTATAAAACAGGTCCTATGTTTTACATTTGACCTTTTCCTGAATATCAACCTTATTAAAAGCAAATAAAAAAACGTCCTGAATGGAAGCTGTAGTTTGATCTGGAGCTTATGGAGGCTGACAGCAGCCCTACTATTGCTTTGAGCAGGGCAGGAGCTGGCCTCTGCTCCATTCAGAAAGAAACCCATATCAAGCTGCCTTGTGATGATCACTCCACAACTGGTTTTTATTTCATTTTATTCTAATAACCTTACAGAAATACATTTTTCACCAAATTGAAAGCTTGTCTTCCCTGAAGCCATGGAAAGGATTAGATAGCATTACATCAGACATTTCAAACAGTAAATTCTGAACTTGGAAGAAGCACTTCAAAGCAGGGCTATGTGAAGCCTCAAGTGCCCAGGCAGAACAGCAAAGGTGAAACAATCATAATCTCCACAGTGGAAAGCAGTGGCTGAGTGAGTGTAAGCCATGGATCCCATTATTTTAATCTAAAATATGTATTATCATGAGGTTTGAAATCCATGTTTGATATGCTGTGCTAGTTGCTGTAATAATGAATAATACAGGGCCTGGACTCCAAGACAAAATTTAATCAAGATAAAAGCAGGTTATGAGCAGAGATTGGAAAGACTTTTACACACCATTTCTGCAATTTTTAATAAAAATGCAGCAACTGGAATTGGTGAAGGTACTTTTTTTTTAAGCCAAAATGGTTAAATAAGAAAAACAACCCGCAAAAAACCCCCTCAACCAATATAGAAGCAAATGAACATATAAAGAGAAACCTTTTTCATGTAAAGCTTGCTCATCTGAATTTACAATGATAAATTAAATTGGAATTACTCTTCTATCTATGTAAAGCCAAAGATAAGGTCTAGCACTGCCTTAATTATACTGGTATAAGCTGGCTAAGAGGCTCTGCTATTCACAGCAAACAGGTGCCACTCTACCAGCAATGGAGATGCCTCTTTTGTTCCCCAAACAAGGCATCAGTGAGTTGGTAGCAGTGGAAACATTTCACTGCTTGCCAAGTCATTACCAGGAGGCAGAAATATATGCACTCAAGGAAAACCTTGCTTTGGAGGACGTTTGAAGTGAGAGGAAGAGGCAGCTTATCAGGTTTTAACAAAGATTGTTTCAGCAAAATGTCTTGTTAGGAAAAAAATAAATATTTGGTGGGGGGTTTTTTTAGTTTTTAAATTTTTTCTTGTGAGGTTTTTTTTTTTGGTGGGGTTTAGGGATTTTTGGGGGTTGTTTGTTTTTCGTTGGTTTTGTTTGCTTTTTTACTTTAAACACAAATATTTAATTTGATATTTAACTTACTGTGGAGATTTATTTCTCCCAGCTTTGTCAGTGCTCTTTGCTCATCACTCTTCCTGGGTTGAGTTTCATAGAATCCAAACCACAGTTTGGAAGGGCACCATCTTTCTGAAGAACAGGAGCTACTAGGTGATCAAGGAGCCCCTTTTTTGTCAAGCAGCAAAAGAGCAACCAATGCATACTGAAAAAGCTGATATGAACTGGACATTTTGGCATTATGCTGAAAAGAATCAATGAAAGTTTCTGCCTTGGACTGAAGCTTGTTTCCAGTCACAGAAACTCCAGATAGAGTCTTTCCTAGATGTTCTGCATCCACAGAAAATAGTTATGACAACTTCTCCTAAAAATACTTTTCTTTATATGTCTGGAAGTACATGTATAGTATTTTATGTTTTTCCCATTGCTATATGCTTAATAACAATCCTGGCTTATGTTCTTTGCTAAACTTGGACCAGAAATGCTACATTGTTTGCCCACAGTCATACCAGAATGTCTGAAAATGGCATTTGGATTCTCTCCAAGTTATTGGGATGAATACACTGCTTTGCTACAGAAAAAAAAATCTTCCTTGGCTATAAAGTTCCCATGCTTACCTCTCCTGCCCTATACTCCATAGCTGTGTTTCTGCAGCCCTGTGACCCTTGTCTCATAAGCACCTCTGGAAAGGTGTCGCAGGCAGGATATTGAGGGCTGTGAGGAATTAAAGCACTCGCCACAGATGTGTGCATGGGAGTGACTGTTCTGCCAATGGTGGGAGGCAAAACCTCCATGTCCAGTGCAGCCACAGGCAGCAGCTTTGTCTCAGCAGCTGCTGGGTTGATGTTGCAGCCACTGTGAGAAAGTGGTCAGCCCATGCACTTAATTGAGTTCAGATGTATGAGGAGCAGATAATCTTACATGGACTGACACCCTTACACTTCTCACACCTTATAGCTCCTACTTGCCTTCCATCACAGGACATCCACCGCAACCCCAATCTCCTCCCATAGCCAGTACTTCAATCTTACATTCCCTCCTCTTACAAGACCCTTTTCCTCTTTCAGGCTTCTGTCTCTTGCAAAACCTACCTCTCAAATCCAATATTCCCTGAATTTTATGTTGGCCACTCCCACCTCCAGCCTCAAGCCCATATCCCTCTTAGTTGCTTGTTGGCACCTACTGAGATACCTCACAGGCATCCAGCCCAACAGCATCAACTGGAGCCATCCAGCAGCAAAAGCCTGGATGTGAGAGGGAGCAACACTGACAGACCTGCCCCTACAGGACCCTTCAGAACAAGTGAATGAGCTTAAACTGGCTCCTGGTGACAGCCAACTATATTGTGTGCTGGATGAAACCTAGCGCCTAAGTGCAAAGCAGATTTATTGTGGAAAATGCTGCCTCCTCGGGCTTGGGCAATTAAATGTTGTGTATCTCACACCTCTGTTTATGAAACAACTTGAGGAGCTTACTCAGCATGAAAATGAAGCAATCAGAAGGGCTATGGAAATGCTAAGTTATTGTTACAACCACTGAGTAAGTGGACCAGAGTTATGTGCTTAAGGCTGTGTATTCACTGATTTATAACTTAGAAACAGGCTGCCTTTTTATTTTCAATTAAATATATGTCTGTCCTTTATCTGGCTTCTTTCTCAATTAACCTTACTCCTAGCTGTATTGTAAATGCGTTTGAAACAGAAGATGGAGAACACAGGTGGTTTCTAGGATGGGAGGATGAATAAAAGAGACAGATCATGTGAATTATCTCAGCTGAAGCAATAAAATGTGAGTGACCTGGGAATGTCCTGTGTGTCTGGTTTTGGACCATAAAGTCTGCCCAGAAAGGATGCCATTTATCTGCATTAGTCCCTGAAGCAGGCTTAGCAGCCTTTTTGCAGGCCTGAAACTGCATCTATCTATCACTGCTACTGTAATCTTGAAAGCAGAAGGCTTAATGGCAAAAGCATCTTAAGGCTACAAACACGGAGGAAATAAAACACCACACTTGTACAGAGGGGTAATTCCCAATCAGTAGCTGTGCTGGTTGTTGCAAAGCCATTTCAGTTGTGTTTCCACATTAAATATTCCACAGTCCTGCAGCAGCTCTTTGGCTCTAGCTCTTGGCAGTAAGGTCACTTGGGCTGCCTGCAGCTCCCATACATGTAGGTCTGGGCGAGGAGCCCAACTTGTTATTGCTTTAGTACCAAGAGCTCAGCAAAAGCACTGCAGGAAAGGGCCTCTGTCCCTGTCAGCTATGATTCTCAATGACACCTTTAAAATTCACTTGTGGATAACTGATTAGATGGATTAACTCTGGCTCTTTGCTCCATATACCCAAAGGCAAATTCATCCCTTTATAGTCAATAATGTCTTCTAAAGTAAATAAACAGATGGTAGTTTATATTTTCAATTAATATTTTGTTGTTAATTATTTGTAACAAACTCTCAGAACTATTTCTCATTATAATAGATAAAGTCTTACCATGGATCAAGAGCTAATGTTTGCTGTGGGGCCACTATTTACCAAGGAGAGTATAACAAGTCCAAAACACAGTCACAAAATAGTCACGATATATATGACATAGATTCATAAAGGCTGAAGAGATGAAACTTAGTGGAGTGGATGGGGAAGGAAAAAGTAGCCAGTCAAAAATTAATTAAAATCTGTAGGGAAATTGCCATAGATGTTATAAAGCAATTTAAAGTAAGTGAAATGGAAATTGTAATTAAGACACTTGTAGAGACACTCCTAAACAAAGCCACGAAAGAGAAAAAGCTATTATAGAGAAATCTAAGCTTGGTAGGATTAGGGACAATAAGTATGTTTAATGTGTTGGTAATAAAACAAATCCCTAAGACAACATAAGCCCTTTACCACACAAAGATGGCAACTTTATCAATACTGCTGCAGACAAGCTCAGTCAATATCTGTGCTGTACCTAGAAAGCACGAGATGAGGAAAAAGATGACAGATTTTCCAGGCCATTAGTAGCTGAAGACACATTAGGCAGCATTTTCTAGAGATAAATATTTTAAAGCACAAGCTGAAATAAGAATCATGCCAGGGTTCCATGAGAACTGACTAAAGTGATCTCTGCCATGCAAATGTTAATTTTAAACACACTTTGGAATACCAGGGAAATACCAGGGAAGACAGCTAATATTGTGTCTGCATGGAAAAAAGGGAGTGGTGTGACAAGAATAGGCTGGTGAGCCCGACATCAACACCAGGCAAAAATATTTATTGCTTTCTCTCCTCCTTTTTCACTCCTGACCTTGTTTCTTTTTGAACACCAGCCCAGTGACCTTGAAGCAACCGTCTAGTTGCTTAGTTTTCCTATGCACTAGGAGTTGAGACTGATTCCCACTGAGATCTCTGCAAGCCTGACTGGAATTCCAGTACCCTCCCTGCTAAATACAACCACACATGGTCCCCAAAAAGGCTTGGGAAGCAGCTGGCCTGTGACAACAGCCCACAGGAGCTGGGAATCAGCCAAGGAGTGAGTACCAGCTGATGGATTTAAATAAGGACTCAGCTCCAGGGATCAGGGAGCAGCAGAGGAGCATTTTGGAGGAGGGGCAGTTTTGAGTGACCCAGGCTGCAGGGGCTCTTCCCTGGTTTCGCTCCTGAGAACTAAAGTGGGAATGCCTGACCCATGGAAAATGGTGGGTTCTCTTGCGCCTTTTTCTTTCTGGTTCATTTGTAGGATAGAAGTTTGGGCTAGGCTTCTCTGGTTTTAACAGTCTGTAGCCAGAAACAAGAATTGTCAATAGTCCCTAAACCTTGTGTTTTCTGCTATTACACTATCCCCAATTTTTCTGCCTTTCCTGCTTACTCTTTTTTTACTTAAAATATATTTTTTTTCAGATATTCCTGATAATTTCCTCAGCCAGACAGCTTGCCAAAAACACCACTTGCAAAGTGCAGTCCCATAGGGATAATAGGAACAGAACAGGCCTTGCACAGGTAATGGAGGGCATACCACAGAGTCTCAGAAACCTGCTGAGGGAATCAAGTGTATCATGTCTTTATCACAGAGGAAAGACTTGTGGAAAGATTCACTGACCTCTGCTTCCACATATCCCAGGTACTTGGGCTTAGGCACTGTTTGTTACACAGGCCAGCCTGAGAGATGTGTTTGATGGTACGATGTCTTGGGTGTGCCATTTCTGGTTTTCACCCAAAAGTAAAGAAAAACTGCAGGGGCATTTAGGGGGCTAAGAACAAACACAAAAGGTAGTATAACATCTGGAATTCACAGTTTCTCTTCCTTTACTAATCTTATTTTACAAGCATTTTACAATAGACATGAGAATTGAGGGGCAAAAAACTGAGAGCACTGTTCCAAGACAAATTAACTGGAAGAACAAGTTAATTATAATGAGATTATCTTCAACAAAGAGTACTTCAGTAAAAGAAAGAAAGTATAAAAACTAGAGACAAGAAAGGATAACACCACATTGTATACAACACCATCTTATTTTCCTAGGCACAAAATTAGGATTACTTATTATTGCTATACTCATAAAAGTTGGATATTCTGCAGTTGATAAAGCAAGGTATGACCACTACAGTCATTGGTTTCCAAGGTCTGAGATGGCTGTAGGATACTTCTGAAACTTCTTATTGTTGTTATTTTAATAATCCTGGATACAGATTCCAGAGGACAAAGAGAATGTTATTTTTCATGAAAGGGGCCAAGGAGAAAGAGCAATTGCTTCATTTGCTTCAAAAAGTGAAGGGAAACTCCCTGCCCTGATTACAGCGTTATAAGGGTTAAGAGAGGAGCAAAGGCAAGTAGTATCAGCCAATGTCATTGCACATATGTCCCACCATAGACCAAAAGATGCAAAAGGACAGAGAAAAGGACCTTCTACCACCTCCTCCAATGAGCTATCAGTGGGACAATGTGCATCACCTCGCTGGGACAATGTGGGTGCCTGAGTGAGAGTTCTGGCCGGCCTTTTCAGGACAAAAGGATCCTGATCTGCTTGCTAATATAAAATATGGAAACCAGTCCAATATCACAAATACATTTCACCCTTACATGGCAAAATTATCAATGCCTCTCTTATTGTTTCTCTTGGAGGAGCAGTGATGATGCTGTGAACTTGAAAGTAGCCTCACTTAAACAAGTAATTTGTCCAAGTGAAATTCATTAGAGAGGCAATGTCCTTATACTTTTAGTCATAAATAGCTTCTCAGCAGTGGAGAGGCATTTTAAAAAACTTCATGAAATAACACATTTCCTGGTTTCCTCAGGTTTATTGCCTGAGGACATGTTAGCTAGACAGGCTTCCTTGTCTAAATAAAATCAATTGATGTCAGCTAGACAGGCTTTCTCATCTTAGCAGATGCAAGTGTTGTTAGCTAGACATATTCCTAACTTTAATAATAGGAGTTGCAGTTGTTGAATATTGTTTGTGGCAGGCTTGTCAACAAATGTCTATTTAATTTATGAAAGAGAATTGTGTCGACAATGGGAATTTATTGTTTTCTACATTTCATGCCTTCTGGAGTCCTTGGTATATGACATGTTATGGGAAAGGACTTGTGCAAAATGCAAAGCTCTGAGTGAATGTGGGGTCACACATTTGCAACCACAAGCATTAAATGTCTTGAGCTGCAACACCCCTGGAGATGTTCAAGGCCAGGCTGGATGAGGCTCTGAACAACCCAGTCTAGTGGAAGGTGTCCCTGCCCATGGCAGGGGTTTAGAATTAGATGATCTTTAAGGTCCCTTCCCACCCAAAGCACTCTGTGATTCTATGAATTCAAACAGGCTCCTTGCAAGGCATTAGGTAGTGCTCTGCTCACCTTTTTTTTTCTTTTTAAATTATAATGTAGATACTGAAACACAAATATTTTTCTTTGAGCTTTCCAGGATCACTATAAAAGAGCTGAAAGTTGCAGCATTTCACTCAGAAGATACTAATTAGAAAACTAATTTCCCCTATGTTGTCTTGCTGAATTCATGAATAATTTCAGGAACCCTAAAACTGCATGTTTCAATGAAATTTCTGATGGCTGAGGGTATTTTAGCAAACTCTTCACAGGCTGAGTCTTTCAGCTCACTACTCAGGCTGTGATCACATTTCTTTGTTTCTGCTGGAGGCCTCTGGCATTTTGTCCCCTGATTTCCCAGATGTGGCAAAGGAACCACTGCATAAAGCATAAAGCAGAAAATAAGGAGTGAGAATAAAAGTGTATGTCCCAATCTTTTCCTGTTTGTCAGTGCTCTATCCTGGACCTGAAAAGCTGGAAGTGTTCTGGAGTTTTGTGGTCTAGATAAATAATTTGTATCCAATTCCAGTTCTGTCTCAAAGGAAAAATCTATCTCTAACTTAAATTTTCATGAGGAAACATCTCTAAATGTGACACACCCTGTTTTCTTATGAGATAGCCTTTATAGAAATGTCCCTGGTGGGCTACTCAGCTCTGCAAAAATCATTACTAATTCCAAAATGTAGGTCATTAACGTGACAGAATCTTCTACTGAATAGATGCTTCTCTGCAGAATTTCATTACTTCTCTTTTGGCTATGAAAAAGTAACTCCTTTTAAAATTTAGCTATAATGATAGGTATTAAAGGAAAGGACTAGTTATGGTAATTTTGATAAATAATAAAATATCATACCTTGTGCGTATATTGATTAGCTTTCCTCTGTTGTGGTACGTACAGATCCCGTCCAATACGTCTTGTAAGACCCCTAACAAAGCAACAGCTGAATGTTTTAAATCCTCTAATATATTTAACTTCACAGCCACCTTAACAGGTAGGGAAATATTATAGTGCCCAAGACCTATGTAGCTCTTCCTACCTGACTGAAACATCCACATAAATCCAGCCACCTTAGGCTCCTCACCTGGCCAGTGAAACACAGGCATTGTTGGAGTCAAAGTCACCATGAGGGAGTTCTTCATTTCCAAGTCAGGCCACCTCACCAGGTACTGAAGAAGGATGAAGGTCATCATTTAAAGGACAAGACCTCACAATTCACAGTAGGTGTAAGGAATTTGGGCCTGACCTCATGAGCCTGGAGAGGTTGAAGAAGGTCTCTGCCACACTGTCCTTGCAAAGTCATTGTGATGCCAAGATGTGCTGACTTGCACAGACATTCAGCCTAATTCCCACCCACAGGCTTACCACCTTGTCAAAAAATCCCTCTGAAGTCTGAAACTAACAGAGACAGGCCCTGAAAGCAGACCTAGCTTCCAGCAATCCATCATCATCCAAGTCAGAGTTGTTTGCTCCTCTGGAAGGGGTTAGTGTTTGTGTTTTGCGTCCCCATGTTACAGCTGGTAGCAAATGCTGACTAGAACTGGTCTGTAGCACCAGGAAGGGAACCACTGGTGAAAACAATGGGTTTGTCATGACAACCTATGACAGAAAAAAGTCCAGAATTGTTTTTCAATAAACATTTCTTGAGAAAATTTCTTTTATTTTAAAATATGTTTGTGAGTGCTGCAGGGAGTTCTGGTTGTTTTCAAGGATTGTCTGATACAGTAGAAATACACAGAAAGAGAGAGGCAGGGAAAAAAGTCACACAGAAAGGGATAGGTAGACACAGTTGTAAGTAGTAATGTGATAATATTGTTGTATATGGCACCATCATTTCTCACAGCAAGACTGTCTGACCAGATGTGGATGGAAACAGAAGGAAGGAGGCAGAAAACATGTGGTGGGTAAGGGAATCCAGGTCTTTGAGGACAGTCTGTTAAGTGCTGGTACATGTATTTCTGCGGGAGTGGGAGGAGCTCCTATTGTATTTCAAGCTGAGAAAAGAAACCTTATACCAAATTATCACTTGCAGTAAGTGCAAGTTCAGCCAGTTCTGAGAAGGCAGTAAAACATTCCCAGGGAAAGTTTCTTTGCGCTTCTGCTTGATTTCAAGAGCTTTCTGACATCTTGAAAATTATTAATAGTGTCAGGCATAAATAGGTGCCTGGGAAGAAAAAGAGTTTTCCAAGGAAAATATATGTAAAAATGATCCGACCTCCTTTTTGCGGTTTTGCTCAGACAAGGAGAAGACCCCATTTCTACAGGGAGGAGCTGGAAGGAGGGTTTTCCCTGCACAGACATCTGTTTCAGGCTGAGTTTTCATGCCCGTGTTGTTTTCTCTTCTGGCAGTAAACCACTCAGCTCAAATGATCATACACCCCTGTGCTGAGGGACTTGAATGAATAGGAAGAAAAAAGCTCTTCATGAAGCTTTGAACTGGCAAGAGGGATCAAATGAATGTTTTCATTGGCATCGGCTAGTCCCCCTTTGTTCAGAGCAGGAGCTTTGAGAGTACAGTGCCTGGAGCATCACAAAGTCATAGACCAGCACTTGGAGATCACCAAGGTGAGGGAGAATATTGGAGAATATTGCCTCTTTGCATTCCCAGGCACTCTTTTAAAGAAATAAGGAGCATAAACCACAATATTTTTTAATACAAAAAGCTGCCACCAGCTTTTTGTATTCAAAATTCTGCCCCATGCAAAGGCTTAAGGCAGATAAAGCCCCTCACCTGATGGGAATAGTTTGCACAAATCCAATCTTTGAAGCTAAAAATCATTTTGAACAAAATTCTTGTTAGGAAACGCATAACAACACCACAGCTGAGTCCCTTGCAGAGTGAGAGCTGAAGTCTTTGGATCTCTTCCCCTGCCCACCAAACCCCATGTGAAAAGCGAGATGAGGTTCCCACAAGCAACTCCAATTTCAATCCTTTTCAGACTTTATTTCTTCTATTCTGTGGCCTCCTGTGGTAGCAAACTATGCAGGCTGGCTACCAGCTGTGTGAAGGCCTGATTATTGTACATTTTAAATTTACCTGCTGGCAGCTACATTTACACTCAAGTGCCAGAAGAATGGAAAAAATAATGTAATGCATCTCAGTTGCTACACAGAGTTGCTATGGAGACAGGATTGCCTGGAAAAGAGTATCAGAGAAGGGTCCTGCTAAAAACCAGTATCATGTCTCTCAGGAAGGCTCCCCAGGGGAGTGTTTAAATCTCACTCTGGGAATCTCTCAGTGTGGAAGTGGCGGAGCAGATAGATCTGCAAGGATCCAGAAAGGAATGGTCAGACTCTTACCTGCCCCTGCCATGCAGGATGCAGAGGAAGAGCAGAAGGATTGAAGGAGCAAAGAGACAGCTGGACATGGGTAGCTGTGGAAAAAGGAGCCTAAGAACTGGTGAACATTTTCAATAGCTCATGCTTCTGAGAAGTTTAGTACTAAGCACTTTGGGTTTCACTCAAAGCCTGCTAAGTCAATGGGAATCACTCAGGTTTTCTCTGTGTTTTGGACTGAGTCCTTTCAAAACAAGCAGTGATTAGAAACATAGGCTTTCTTCTTCCCCGTGGCCAGGATTTTCAGCATACCTCAATTTTTAGGATCATGAGTGAGTTTTCCAAAACAATTTCCCTGGGAATGAAGAAATGATCACAAATGACTGAAATACCCAGTTTCTCTTCAGGTGGTTCCCTGGCCAAGCCAGAGAGACTCCCTGCAGCCTCACACTTTGCCTGGAGATCACGAGACAGGAGCAGACAGGCTGGCAGCCAGCACTGTGGTTCTCCAGCACAACCAGGAGCAAGCACAGCCTTACAGGAGCTGAGCTTTGCTCACCCCCTGGCAGCTGCCTGACAGTGAACTTCACCTGCATTTAGGAAGTTCAATAAATTTCTGAGAATCTGGACTTACCCAGCTTGTTTTGTTTGTTTGTAATTATGTCCAGGTTCTCCCAGCAAGAGCTTCAGGTAACTGAATTCCTTCAAAGGTCTTGTCCTGGTTGTGAGTACTCTGAATTTTGCCAGCTCTGCCTCAGTACCTGGGCAGCATTGCCTATTTTCTGTATTAGCAGAACACTAAAGGGTTGAGATTTTCACCACATGCTAGAGCTGGAGCCCTGAGCACATAAAATGGCCAGAAGTGGTGTTGATCCTGCCGAATGTATACATGTGTAATTGTCTTTTAAATAAATGACCTACTTAATAGAATTTGAGATAATGAGTTTTATTACATAGGACATTAGTCAGAAAAGATCCTGAAAAAAAGGAGGCGTTGTTTTTGCTTTCACTAAATCTTGCACTGTTGAGGTGTTCTTGTATGTGGTATCAAAAACACCTTGGCTAGCTTTTGATTTTAAAATAAATACATTTAGACAGGCAGAAAGTGTTGCAAATGTTTATATTTTGCTTGCCATTTATTTGAGTTCCTCTAATTCTGAAACAGGAAATAATTTTTTGTCCTTAAGTGGAACAGGTCTTTTTATGGCATTTTTGTTTTCTAAGAGGTAAATTTCTATTACTTGTTATCAGTTATATTTTCCAGCTCACAAAGCATAGATAGTTCATTTCTCTTTTCCAAAGGACCTCCATAGGTGTTTTAACATCTGCAAAAAAACAAGCACAATCATTTCTGCATCATGGGGAAGGTCCTAAGGGGAATAAGGTAAAATAAAAGAGTATCCAGTCTGCTTGGAACCTCTTATATAAAACATTTTTGCAATGAAAATTGACAAATTTTCAACACGTTTTGGGAAGGAGGCCATTATGGTTTTTTTTATTACTTGAATTTTTTATTTATTAAAAAAACCCCTGATTTTATTTTCCACAATCAAATTTTAAACAGAGTTTCCAGCTGCAAATGATTTTTTAAAAAAAAACTTATAATGGAAGATAGTTAGAAAAATAGTAGTCAGATAAAACAATATATCCTGAAGGCATTTAAATAAAACACAGGGATTGTCACAAACTTCTATTTTGCTTATCCCTTTGAAACAAAGAAGTAGTCAGAATGTATTTGCATTATGACACAGGATGAGAAGAAATGCCAAAAATCTCACAAATTTTTATGAGACAGAGGAATTGTCCCCACCTGACCAAACCTTCCACCCAAGACTTCCAAATCGCGTCCCTTCCTCTGACTTCCACACTCCATTGGCACAGGGATTGCTTCTCTCCCTGATTCTGCACCACAAAACCCGAAAAAGCCACACCCATGTGGGGAAGGACCCTCAGCTTGGTGAGAGCTGCAGGGGCACAGCTTAGGAACTGTTGGAGAGAGGGGAAAGGCTGCCAGGCTGCAGCTCTGACCAGCACCAGTGACTAAACCTAGAAAAAGAGGCTCCTTCCCACACACCAGCCAGCCCAAGTGGCCACCCTAACAATGAAAATGCTTTTTCTAATATCTGATCTGCATCTGCCCTATCTCAGCTTAGGGCCATCTCCTCTTGTCCTCTCCCTGCAGGCATGGCAGAAGAGACTGGCCCCACCTCACTACCCCCTCCTTTCAGGCAGCTGTGGAGAGTGTTGGGGTCCCCCCCAAGCCTCCTCTTCTCAAAACTGAACAAATGTAGCTCTTGCAGCTGTTCCTCATCTTTTCTAGTCCTTTTGTGAGACTTGTGAGATGCTTCATCACCTCAAAGTCCTTTTTGAAGTGAAGGGTCCAGAACTGAACGCAGCACTCCAGGTGCAGCCTCCCCAGTACCAAGTAAAGGGGGACAATCACCCTAGTTCTGCTGGTCACACTTTTCTTGCTACAGGACAAGATGCCTTGGCCTTCCTGTCCACCTGGGCACATGCTGGCTCATGTCCAGCTACCATCAACCAGCACCTCCCAGGCCCCTTCTGCCAAACAGCTCTTGAACCAGTCCCCCCAGGCCTGTAGAGCTCCATGAGTTTGTTGTGACTCCGTGTAGGACCCAGCACCTGGCCTTATTAAACATTATGAGCAAGGCTGCTCTGCCTGTCCATCTGCAAGATTATGTTCTCCACTGCTGTGATTTAACCCCATCCAGCAAATATCCACAGAGCACTCACTCACTCACTCACTCACTCACTCACTCACTCCCCTCTGCCTCACCCTGTGGGATGAGGAAATCAGAAAAAAAGGTAAAACCCATGGGTTGAGATAAGAATAGTGTAAGAATTGAAATATACTACTACTACTACTACTACTACTACTACTACTAATAATAATAATAATAATAATATTGTAAGGAAAAGGAGAGATAAAGGGATTAAATGCAAGAGAAATAAATGATGCACAGTACAAGAGTTCATCACTGTCCCCCATCAGTGGTCAGCCCCTTGGCCAACTCTCCTCAGTTCATATACCAGGCATGATGTTCCATGGAATATCCCTTTGGCTAGCTCAGGTCAGCAGTCTCAGTCATGCTCCCTTCCATCTTCTCGTGCACTTCCTCAAAGGCAGAGCATGAGACACTGAAATGTCCTTGACCCAGGGTAAGCACTACTTAGCAACAACCAAAACATCAGTGTGTTGTCAACATTATCCTGCTGAATCCAACACACAGCCCTGCACCAGTGCAGTGGGAAAAAATGAATTCTGTTCCAGCTGGGACCAGGACACCCATGTTAATGGCTGAGGATTCCACAAAAAGATTGGGGTCTGTTTTGATTTCCTCAAATGGGAAATAGAGAGATTTCACATTCAGACTTTTGAGTTTGCATAGGCAGAAGAGGCAGATTCGACCCCCCTTTACCGAATGTGTACTAGTGCAGCAATAGAGGCAAGAATTTTAAGAACTACAGTGAGCACTGGTTAGACTGCTCACCCAAAGGAGACAGGAACTCTCCACAGGGTGCTGATAGAGTCTCACCCAATTCACAGGTCCAGCCACAGCAGGGTGAGCACAATGGTTGGATTGCAGGGAAAGGGAACTGCTTATCTGAAAGAAAGGGATGCAGAGGACGGCTCAATCATAGCTTCCTGTAAAACCCTGTATCCTTCTTTGGAGATGTTGAAAAGTAAGCTGAACAGGACCCTGAGGAACCTACCTGAGTTGCCATGCTCTTAACTCAGTCAGTCAGTCAGCCTGTCAGCCAGTCAGTCAGCCGACCAGTCAGTCAGCCTGTCAGTCAGTCAACCAGTCAGTCAGTCAGTCAGTCAGTCAGCCAGCCAGTCAGTCAGCCAGTCACTCAGCCAGTCACTCAGCCAGTCAGTCAGCCAGTCACTCAGCCAGTCAGTCAGCCAGTCAGCCAGTCAGTCAGTCAGCCAGTCAGCCAGTCAGTCAGTCAGTCAGCCAGTCAGTCAGTCAGCCTGTCAGTCAGTCAGCCAGTCAGTCAGTCAGTCAGCCTGTCAGTCAGTCAGTCAGTCAGTCAGTCAGTCAGTCAGTCAGTCAGTCAGTCAATCAGTCAGTCAGTCAGAGACTGGAGCTCCAAATATCTCTTTCAATTTGAATTTTTGTCTGATTCTGTGCAGGTACTGCAACACCAGATACTGGTGTCACACGAGACACAAAAAAATAGCGAAAGCCAGGAGCCCTGAGAGAGAAAAGAATGACCAATGGAAGTCATGTATCCAGTCATATTCTTAAGCATCATAGCATGGCCTGTGTGACCAGTGATGATTCTGAATACTTATAGATAAACCACAGTTCACAATACAGGATAATTTTTTTAGTTAAAAAAACCCAAAACCAAAACAAAACCAAAAAAAGCCAGGAGATTGATCCAATCTCCAGGAAATGGAATTTGCTTCCTTGACTTCACTGGTCGTCTACAAGATTTTAAAGCTCCCATCAAACTGACAACCTGAGGGACATATTCATATATTCCAGGACCTAAAGAAACTGTAATGGTCAAATTTGGTTCTTTCCTAACGTATGCCATAAGACTACCCTTCAATCACTCTTGTAGTGACAAAGGTGTCTGCTGGAAACAGCTCTGAAACTTAATGGAAGGAGCACAAAATGTTGCTCGGAGCAGAGGTAACTGAGACAACTGAAGTTCCTGCCAAAGGTACCAATCATTACAGCAGTGGCTGAGAGCAGCTACGCTGCACAGGATGAAAGAGTTTCTGTTGGACCAACCATGACCCTGAAAGCATAGGGCTGTGAGAGAGAAGGCCAGAAAAAAGCCAGAGATGCAAAATACTGAATTTTGAAAAAAATCAGGCAAAAAGATTCTGGCACATTTGGATTTCTCAGTGAGCAGTGAGGAAACCACCTCCTGCTTGCTTGTATTTTTTAGTTATTTTGTGAAGCAAGGAGACCTGGCTCACATTTCTGGCAAATAAATCAGATTGCACAAAGACTCAGCATGACTCTATCAGCTCCTCCTCCCAAAAGAAACATGACACAGAAAAACCCTGAATAGCTGCTAAACATTCAAGCCAAAGGAGCATGGGATTTCCTGCAGGAGAATTTTATGGTTTCTTTGCAGCATTGAGAGAATACTTGGTGTGGGCTGCTCCACCAGAGGGGCCCATGTGACACAGAACTGCTCCTCAGAGCAGAAATCATAGAGAACACGACTTTCTGCCTGTGGGTAGCTATGGTCACAGTGAAGAACACAAGCTAGGAACATGGAACTACCACATGTGCCACCACCAGCAAGTTGAGGCTGGTGGTAAGTGGCACTGTCAGTGTGCAACAGGGATGAGAAAGCAGTGCAGGAGCTTGCAGAGAAAGTACCTACAATCCTTAATGCTTGATTTATTATTAACATATTCAGGAAATATGAGGATGAGCTTCAAATGCTTTATGACAAATGTCCCGTGTAGTGGTTCCTTTACTGTGCTGGGATGAGAGAGAGACAAGTGAACAGCTGGACCCAGGGTGAACAGGAATATTAATTAAGGAGATTGTGCCAGCCCCTTGAGTCCTGTAGCTCCCACTCTGGCAAGTAGTTCAGAGTTAAAAAAAATCACATATTGCCCTTGGTTTATGTCAATACTGTGAAGTGTGTAATGTAACATCATATTCTCTGTAACATGCACCTGCAGAAAGACAAGAGAGCAGCTGGAGCAGGAGATGCCTGGAGTACCTCACCAGAATTTCTCCAGCTCTCTACAGAAAACATCTCTCTTGAGAAAGAAGGTATCATTTATTCATAATTACAGTAGGATATCTTTTAGCACTTAAGTCTCCCACATTTCATCTTTTTTAGCCATTCACATCCTTACTACTTTTTTAGATGGCATTGATATCTGACAGGGACAGGCAGGTTCTAGAGAGATAACATCCTTACTGTCCAGCAGGCCCTGTAAATTTGATGGATGGACATCAATATCATGGGCTCTGGTTCCAAGCCAAATTCAACTATATCACACAGCTGGTTCAGATAGGTTAAGCGCAGTTAAAATTCAGATGCTTGCAATACATCTACAGGTCATGGCTGAGAGTGAGGTCTATAATAAAAACCAGGAGATCCAAGTCACTGAAGTACTGAAACAAGTCTACTGATTTCAATGGGACCTAAATAAAGTACCTAAATATTTCTGCTTCTAAGCCTTCCTCCCTTTGTTCATCCCTGCCCCACCACAGATAGTCAAAAAACAGAAGCAGAACAACACACATCCATTTCATTGTGTAGTCTCCAGTTTCACTGATCACTTCTTTGTCTCCTAAGCTGCCTGTAACCTACTGCATCTGCATGTCTGTGGTGCCTTGGGCCTCCAAGGAAGAGGAGGAATCATTCCAGAATATTTTTACTTCCCAGCAAATGTTTGCTTAGACAGTTTTAAACTCAGAATGGTGGAATTCAGTTGGCTAAAGATACATACAGTGTTATCCAAGGGCTTGGCAATCAAGGCAAATGTGACAAAAACCTATGGGCAACTTGCCCCCTCACAGGACAGCATCTGGTTGGGAAAAGGACATGAATTCACTAAATACCTGGTGCCTATATTCTGGCCATTGAGCCAGGCTTCCAGAAGTAAAGGTTAGTCCAGACAAAGGCATTTGTCTGGAAATGTTAAATGTTCCATCTCTACATTATGAGGTTATCAAGACACCATAAATGTTGAAGATGAAGGCAAAAGACCTTTCTTAAACTATATCCAAGCTTTGGGCGCATCTTCTATGATTCAAGACTCCCCAAGCAATTTAGTCATGAGTGCTGGAGGCAGTGTGAGCTGGGCCAAGCAGTGAGGCCCTGTGGGGCAGCAGGATGCCTGGGGGCACAGCAGCAGCAGGGGTCTGCATTGTAGGTGCAGGCAGTTCCTGCAGCAATCCCTCCTGGGGCTCCCTGGCACACTCCATTGATGAAGGCTGTGTCCAAGAGACACATGGGCCAGAAATCTGCACTGGTATCTGAAGGTCCATCAGCAGGGCTCCCTGATGGAGACATCATCCTGCAATTAAGTGGGAGCACATATCTGGCTGTAGGAGGAGTGGAAGGGGGAGCCGTTTGGGAGTGTCTTTTTTAACGCAAGAAACTCGAAAATTTTTGTGTCTGGAGGAATCAGTCATCCCTTAGATATTGGGCCATTTTCTTCAGAAACGAGCCTCCTCCCAGACAGGGGAAGGAGAGAGATGTTCCCTGTGTCATGAGCAGGGTGGGGACTCACAGCTCATTGGTGTTTGTCCTAGTTTCCCTAACACGTCTGAGTCAGGGAAGATCTACTGTCAGAGAAAGTGCTGGCTGTAAGGTGAAAAGTCCTCTGTTTACATCATTGAAATTTACTTCCTCATCTCTAGCAAATAAAAGCTGTTATGAAATACTGTTTTTCCTTTCACCATCTGACGAGTTAATAGGGAGCCCAATTAAATGCAGCACAAGACAAACCAGTTAATGCGTCTCCCACTGTCTGACTCCCTTTCAGAACTCTTACATCACTTTTAAGTCATTTCCTTCCCCAGATGAGGCAGCTTCACTTACACCAAAGAGTTTGATCTAAACCAAACAGTCATAGAATAAACCAGACAGTCTCATTTTTGATATCACTTGCCTTTAGCATCAGAGGGGCTTCTTACAAAATGTCAGAAAATTTTCATAATCAAAACCTCAGGTGACAACTTGGGGCTAAGTACCATGAGCTTTGTGATCATATTTTAAATGACTGAAAATTTTATTTGCTGTAGCAGTGCTCAGGGTGGCAGATGGAAAGAGAAAAGAAAGTATTTCAATAACCATGTCACAACAGACTCTAAGTACTCTCAACTTGATGATTTAGCCATTGGATTTCTCCATAAACTGCCAACCTGTGGAATGAAGAACTGCCAATCTGTGGTATAATTTAGCCATTGGATTTCTCCATAAACTGCCAATCTGTGGGTTTCCTTAGAGAAAAGCAGAAGTGCCTCACATATTATACTGCAACAGTGAATAATGAACATGCGACTCTACTCAGATATTATTCAGGAAGGAAATTTTCAGCAATTGCAGCCCAGGTAAAAACACATCCATTGTTTTATATCTCAAATAGGGTGGACCAGATGAGATGGTTTTACTTTGAGCAGAGGAGAGACTAAGAAGAAGCAAATGTAATTCCCCTTACTTTCTTTGAGAAGTTTTATATATTACAGGAATCTATAAACCCACAAAACTAAAAACTGCTATCATGTAAAACTGTAGCTGTTTTTTTACCTGTTGTCTTAAAAGGAGCTGAAAATAACCCAAAGGAAAACCTGGATCAGGAACTGTATCTTAGCAAGGTATATCTTCCCCTGATTGTATCCCTAGTACACAGTAATCTCTATTAGCAACTCTTATCAGAGGCATCATGTGGCCTTCCACACCATTCATGACCTAAGCCTCAGACAACTCTGTGAAAAATCTTGCTCCTTTAAGAGAGTTATCCCTTGGTTTCTTTCAGGACAATGCCAGAACTCAGGGATTTATTCTGTATAAATGAGAAATTCCACCCCTCATTAAACAGACATGGTCTGTAGAAGATAATTAACCACTTCTTACAGTTTATCCAACCCACAAAATTTGGGTCAGATATTGGTTGCCACCCACATTAATTGCCCAGGACAGACTGACTGGTTTTGGACCAAATAGTGTCTCACAAGCACTTAATATCCCTGGCAGGGCATAAAAGGAAACAGAAACCTGAGAAGAAGAGAAAATTAGAACAGTGGGAAGAAAAACAGTTTTTTAACTGTGCAATGGACTTTGTCTGTCTAATGAATCCCCTTTGAAAACCATCCATAGTAATAAATTAGGATGTAATATATTGCAGATGGATCAACAGGGGCACACACATAGTCTTAAGTATCTGCCACAGGTGTTTGATTTTACATTTGACAGCAGGTCAAGAAGCAAACATGCAAGAACAATTGTGCTATAGCTTGCAGGGCTAAAAACTTGTTCTAGATTGGAAGGAAAACTAAGCTTCCTGGTTCTTTTGTTGAGTAGAATCAGTTTATATAACTGGCTTTTAATTGAAAACATTATTAAAAATTTAGATATGGACTTGTTTTCTGCATATCATATTTAGAAGACTTCTTCTAAATAGAAGCATCATTGTGATTCAGTAACTTTAACATAATGTTTTACTTTCACAGAACAACACATGCTGACAATATTACATTAAAAATATGTCTGGACCCGACCAACTTCTGTGAGGTCTTTCATGCATAGTCTGTCCCACTGGCTTAAACGTTGGATGGTCTCTAGAAACAAACCTCAGATCATACAGTCTTTAATTACATGAAACTTTTGGGGGTCTTCACAGGCAACTGGGAAGATCTACTCAGTATTTTTTTTCACACCTAGATCAACCAAACCAAACAAAAAAGTATATACTGGAAAATATCCTGTTCTTCCAAAATATATTAAAAATCTACAGAAGAATAAAAAAAGAAACCACAACCCACATGTAAGGATGTTAGAGACATTTTCTTTGAACCTTCTACCATTTGTCTAGATTCCTGCTGCTGTCAATGTTCCAGTTTTCTACAGCCTCTCAAAGAAGTCTGGAATGATTAGCCATTTCCTGAGTTCCAGTCATGCTTCCTATCCATGTAAACAGTAAACTTCCTATCCATGTCTCAAGTAATTTAGCTTTATTGTTTCTCCCATCCATGTTTCTGTTTCTCAAAAAAAAAAAAAAAAAAAGCCAGCCAAAGAAGAAAACCCCAAAGCCAACGGCAGTAGTTTTGGGAATCTCCCAGTTCTTGCCTATAAATGATGTAGCAAAGGGTATCTGTGCACCAGTCACCCCAGGGCAGGGTACCCTGAAACAGAAAGGCAGCCCCTGGAACCTGAATGGTTTAAACTCCAATGTCTTGTGCAATGTAAAAGGGTTTATTTACCCTCTAGTCCAAACAGCTGCAAAGAGCCACCATTGGAGCTGGGGTACTTAGCTGGACCTGCGGTTTGACTTTTTCATTCTTAGTGCTTATTCCTGAGTTTCTCCAGAGGCTATTTACTGTGATCTCAGAGTAAAAAATGTGCAGGACACTCTTTGCTTTTACTGTGATCTTGGAGTAAAAGCTGTGCAGGACACCCTGCTTGGCACCAGATATGAGCCCTATTTATTTAAATTATTCCCTCCTAGTTTGCAGCTGATGCTGCAGGTAGGGTCACACTGGAGCTGTTGTGGTCTCTAACATTTTGCTGTGTCTGGGACGGTATTCTGCAGACAGAATATTGTGGAATATCAGTGCACTTCTGTTGCTGACTCTGGTCAAATGTCATATTTTTAATTGAATTTCAACAGCTGTGGTCTAGTGACAAATGTCTATGCTCTGCATTAGGCCTGCTCATGACCTAAAACTGTGAGAACTACAGCAGAATCTCTGCTAATAATAAACAGTATTAAATGTCAGCCAGACAAAACTGAAGAATGGAAAAAAGAATAGTACAATGCAGGGAGGTTCTCTTTCCACTTTTATTTTTACGGTATTTAGAGGACTTTCACAGTTTCTTTGCCTTGAGTAATACTTTTGAACATAGAAATTCACTTCTACACAGTGAAGTTCACAAGTCTTCCTACTGACTTGAGGAGAAGTAGGATCAGGACCAATGATTTAGTTTCTCCTCCTTACCAACTTTCCCTGCCTTTGTTGTAGTGTTCTTCTGCTCAGACATGTTTCTATTTTTGAGTCTTTTCTTCTTCACAGATCCCCACAACATGCTGAGGATGGTCTTCAACTGCATCCAACATTTTGCCATGAGAGGCAATTTGTTCTACAAGCAAGGAAGAATCATGAACAATTATGTTTTATTGTTCTGGCATTTTGTCTCTTTTGATATGGTTTAGAAATCAAATAATATGTTGAAAACATGCTTCAACAGAAACAAAGCCCAAGAATCCTCATTTTTGTTTATTTTATTCAGTTATTGTGAGACTTCTAGCAAAGCTAACACCTCATAGCTTTAATATAAGAACTTAGATAAAAATGAAGATAGACAAACAGTATCCAGGACTGTCACTACAGGCCAGAGCTTGTTGTAGTTCTACTGATTCTGTGGAAGACTTTCACTCTTTTAACTCTTTCCGTCCTTTGGAAAGACAAAACACTCTTTGCTATTTCTATGCTAAAAGTTAAGACCCATGAAAATCAGAAACTGGCTCAGTAGGCACAAGTAGTTATGAAGGCAGCTTACCTCCAAAAATTTTGCCTGCAGTTGCCCGTAGCTAACAAAATTGCTGTCAAAAGTTACACCCCCAAAATCTGTCCATTTTTTCATGGTATGGAACAGAAAAGTAGAATTTTCCCCTCAAAGCTGTAGGTTAGTAGTTCCCAGAAAGTCTGTGGGGTTTTTGTAAAAGGGCAAAAGTAAAAAAGATTAAAATTTCTATGAGTGAAGAACATTGTAAACTGCTGTTTATTTCAAACTTCGATTTTTGAAGCTATTTAATCCTACAGTAAGTATTTTAGGGAAGGTTAAAAGCTATTTCTGGTATTTTTCTGGGTATTTCTGGAAGCAAACTGTCTGGCTACTCTGTCAACATGGGCCTCATTTGCACAGAGACAAAATTGAGGCAATTATTTTCGTGCGTTCAAAATAATGGAGAGGATTACACTGACAACTAACATCACCTCAGAATCCACAGGATCCATCATCATGAGCTTTATAATTGAAGCCTTGTCTAAATGGAAAAAACATCCTCTGCAAAACCTTCCTCAGCTCACACAATTTTAGGAAAATAAATGTACTAAAATACTTGGGTAAGGACATCTTGAAAAGTAAATGGAACTGAAAAATTAATTCCAAGACTTGAGCACAAAAATTCTCAAGAAAACTTTTGGTGTTAAGATGGCTAACATCAACTCAAGTCACAAAAACATTAGTGTATCAACAACTGCACAAAGATGAGGTCTATCATTACTGGAGCCAAAATAAACCCTTGATTTTTGCATTCCTCAGTTCCTTCCCATGCACACAGGGCAAAATTCATTACAGGTAAAATGACATGCAGTGGTGACCTTAGTGACAATCTTCCACAGAACTATTGCCTGGTCTCTTCCTTCACAGATTTCTTATCATTATTCTTTCAGATAACATGCTATAAAATCATAGGTAATTGGAGGAAATAAAGAACACAATCTTCCATAACTGGAAGAAAAAAAGGACAGCTTGGACTTCTTAACAGTGTGAATGGACAAAAGTTTTCATGAGGATGCAGAATGGGAACCAAAATAAATCCAGTTTTGCTGGTTTACCTGTAA
This sequence comes from Calcarius lapponicus, assembly GCA_039654755.1. Classification (NCBI taxonomy): domain Eukaryota; kingdom Metazoa; phylum Chordata; class Aves; order Passeriformes; family Fringillidae; genus Calcarius; species Calcarius lapponicus. The sequence goes on from CM077464.1 coordinate 145,477,791, forward strand.
GGAGAGGGAACAGTTAGAAATAAAGTCACAACCAAAAGGAGGTTGAAAACCCAAATGTGAAATGCTGCTGGTCAGCAACACTTTCTATCCATGATTTTTGGTTTTACAGGATAAAATTCTGACTTAGTGAAACCAATGGCAAAATTTCTGCAGCTATAGAGCAAGAGTTTATACAAACCTCTGAAGATCATGAGTATATGTCAACAGGCAAATCACATTTTCATATTCCAAACTCAGATTAAAAAATTGATGCCAGTAAGTGATAGCTGTTTTCTTGAGTGATGCATTAACCAAATTGTTGGTGTTCACATCACACTTTGAATAACCTGTGTTTGTGAGAGATGGCAGATAGAAAAACCACTTTCTCTTTCTATAGAAGGCCATTGTCTGGTTTAGAAAACTCTAAAGTTGGATGCAAATCAAAACTTGTGGTTTCAGTCCATCTCTGGCATATTTTGCCCTACCAGTTCAATTCCCTTTCAGCTAAGTACCTTATATACAAGGAAACACTGTCTAAATCCAGCAGCCTATTTTGGAGGAGTTATTCAACTCAAATCTTCTACAAAGTGAAATTCATGGCACTGAGCCAAATGGTGGTTTATTCATGCCTTTCTATCAGCAATCTATTTGAACTGCTTGAGACTGCCTGAATAAATTGTTGGCCCCTGCTGTTTGCCAGGGAGCTGAGCCTTCCCTGCTGGCAGCGCTCAGGGAGCCCCGCGGCGTTTGCTCCTGTGCCCGCCGAGCTCTTCCTGCGCTGCGGTCGCACCTGGAGCTCCCGGCCCCACTGCCCTTCACCTCTGAGCTATGTGCTCTCCTTACAGAACTGCTGTCCTGTACCTTGACATGGGCTGCTGGAGCACCTGGCTTCATTCACCTACCAAACTTCGTGATTACCCCACAAAAAATAGCACATTCTTCCTCAAAACATGACAATTCTGCACCATTTTTAGCCATAAGCACTGAGGAGATAAATACTTGGTAATTCACCAGGCAAAATGTCCCAGACCTTCCCAGATTCTGGGACTACCCCCTCATCACAACTTTGTAAATTCTTCTGACTCTCCTTATCTTTATTTTATTCACCTTTTGTAGGCTCTTTCTGATTTACTTCTCTGGTGATTGCATGTTCCATACATTTTTCCAGCGGCCACTTTGCTCCAAGCACACCAGTGCTTTCTCAGACCAACCCTGGCAAATAAAAATATATGTCTGTATTCTATAACATCATATTATGTTTAAAGTATCCATTTCAAATATCTTTAAATAATGTGTAGATTTCAGACCAATGTATTTACTCTCCATTTTGTTTCTTCCAGTGTCTAGGCATTTAGAGTCTTGCTGGTTCTGTCTTATTATCAGGAGAGTTACTGCTGGTATTTGTTGCAACTCTACTTATTAACTTTGGAAAAAACCCACTCAGTTTAAGTGCTTTTGCAAGACTTGCCTGTTCTACACCAACAGTTGAGGTTGCCAGGTGCTTTTGTTTATTTAATTCCCCCCTCCTTTCTTTTTTCCCAACAGAAATGGTGGTGATTCAGGCTTTTAGAAAATACTTGGAAACATGATATTTTGCATTAAAAAACTAGGCCATGCTCATATTTCCAGCAATGCATGTTTGAAGTATTAACAAAAAAAAACCTAAAAGAAGCATAATATTAATAAAGAATTCTGCATTAAAACACTCTTTCAAGACAAGCCAACTGTCTTTCTTATCCTGAAAAAAAGCCAGGGAACCCAGATGTGGAGCTAATCAAATTGTTCATTATAAATGAGCTACCTGGCAATATTAGCTATTTTTTCCCCTAATGGTTCACAAAAAACCCATGTTTTTTACATATTTATTTATTATTTGAGTTCATCCAATACCTTGTACAGGCAACTGCTTTGATTCATTGTCTAAGCATTAGTCATCAGTGGTTTGACTTAACCGAGCAATGTCAGGACTGAGAAGCTGTTGTAATACAGGATTTTCCACTGCACTTCTCTGTTATCTGAAGACAGATAAGAGGCAGACTATCATTTAGGAAAAGGTTTTCCATGGGGAAATTTACTCATGTGGCCAGTAGCTCCTCATTTCTTTGGTACCTTGCAGCAGGTACCTAGCGCAAGCTGGCTGCTGAAGCTGGGAGAAGGAGCAATGTTCCCAGCTGCCAGGGCTGGCTGGCCATCCCCTTGCTCCCCAGATACTCAGCTAACATACATGGAACTTACTGTTCATTTAATCTACCTGATTTGCACATACAACATTTTCACTGCATTCCTTGAGAGGAAAAGACCGTGGCCATTGTGTTCTCCATCGTGAAGACCAATCTGCCAAACCACTCTTATGAGTCTTGCCCATCAAAATGATACCCAAGGCATGGGTACAGATTAATAACTTCAGGATCATAATGGTCAATGATTAGTCAATCAATTAATTGTCAGCTTAAACTCATATTTTGCAGCTCATTCTAAAGACTTGAGGGTAATCCTGAGACCATCTCCATCTACCATATCTAGGAGGGAGAGGTAATATCAGGTGGCTCAGGGCATTAGGGGGACAGAAACCACTATGAGGAGACAGACAGAGTATCTCACTAAACATGAAGTTTTCAAGCCTGAAAGTAATGAAGGTAAGGAAATGTCACTTGCAGATACCTTTGTTTCCTTTCCTGACCATGTTTATTGCACTGTAGTTTAGCTTCATCACAGTTGTACCACACTTATTTCATGGCTGCACTATTCTTATATTCAAAAGAGCGCTGCTAAAAAAAAAAAAAAAGGCAGTCTTATTACACATGAGTGTTGCACATACATGTTTGGTATCCAGCATAAGGATAATTCTATTTAAGCCCTGTATATGGCCACAACTGAAGATTCAGCTGGGACTAGGCTGAGCTGTTGCAAGTTGAAAAGTTCTAACATAAAAACTGAAGGTAATTTTTTTCTTCTGAGTGCTGTCAGCCAGATACTCCTGCTGTGCTTTTTGTAAAAAAAAAACCAAAACACTAGCCACTTTACCACTTATGACTAAAGTATAATCAGTCCTACTGTTGGCAAAACACCATCCCTGGAGGTGTTTAAGAGGTGTCTGGATTTGGTGCTGGGTGATGTGGTTTAATGGATGAGGTTTAATGGTTACAGTGGTAGTGCTGGGCTGATGGTTGGACTGACTGATCTTAAAGGTCTCTTCCAACCTTTTTGATTCTATGAAACATCATCAATTCAACTGTGTTTTTTGACAATATTTTCACACACCGGGAACTCTGCAGTAGTTAAAGTAAAATCCCTTTCCATTTAAGGCCAATTTTTTAAAATGCTCTAAATTTCACTGGTATCTGATTTCCTAGAAACTACACGGCATTTCATTAACAGAGAACAACACCAGCCTACCTGGAGTCATTTGGACATAGGAATCATGTGACACAGTTTCTTTTACCTCCTCTATCTTTACCCTTTGTCAGAGTTGGGAATTAGTCTCTCTCTCTCTCTCTCTCTCTCAGATTTTCCTTACAGTTCTTTTCCTTACATTTGTTCCAGGCTACTCGTGGCTTCTACTGCTTCACAGGGAAGGAAGGGAAGCACAGTATTAACAATAAAACAAAGAGCTGGCAATTGTAAGTAGCTGTGAACCAGATTCACAACCCAAAAGTCATATTGTGTGTGAACAGTGAGAATGCATGAGGGTCTGTAGATTGGCAGCTTTCACTGTAATTGGAGCATTTCTGAGGCTATCCAATATTCAGCCAACATCCTTTCAGATCCAAGTAGGACAGACAGGAAGGGAGCAAAGCATCTTGCTAAAGTCTGCCTCTGTCACAACACTTTTAATTGGAGTGGGGAAGTAATTTGAAAACAGCCTGAAAGTTGGAAAACAATCAGAATTTCCAAAAGGAAAACAAACTTCGCATGTGAATACTTATAGGCCTGGGATCCTGGAAAAGGGAGAAGGTTTGAAGCCTTGGTGACTAGAATACAGGAGTGAGTGGAGAGGGAAGGTGATGTTGGAAGAGGCTGAGGAATGGGGATTCGAATGCACCAAGCATAAGAGCGGAAAATGGTCACTGACTGCTATGAGCAGATCATGGTCGCACTGCCAGCTCCTGAAGGGCAAAACTCAGCAGCCACTTACTACAATTATTACTTCCTAGGATCTTGATCTTTTTTTTTTTCCTTTGGATACTTGAACTCTGATGAATGGGCTCTGTTCCAAAGGCAGAGAATAACCCGAGCTCTGCATTAATCAGGATCATCAGGGAAATTTTGGAAGGATTTTTTTTTGCTTGGAAGAAATATTGACATTTATTCAGATTTTTTTTTTCTACTGGGTTCAATCAAGAATTTCTTATAGACACTAGAGACAGGCCTGATATCACTTGCTGAGGATCTACCTCAGATGTATTCTCTTAGATGGCAAATTCTGCAGTATGTATATATATATGTATATATATATCTGCTTGTATCTACCTAGCAAAACAGAATGGCAGTCTCTGGCAAGGTTCCTAAATAAAATTTTAGGATAGCCGTGTAATGCCCAAAGATTTTTCCTTTTGCTATGTGAATAATCCAAGTTCAACCACTGCCCAGTCTCCCTCTAGACAACCAGCCAGAAAACAGCCCAAGCTTCTCATGTGTCATCAGGAATGAGAAAAAAACAAAGCCAGCAGCAGGCTAGGAAGTTATTCACAAACCTTGAGTGCTGGTCTCTTCCTCTCTGCTAAACCAGAGAATGATGAACTCAGGGACCTTCTGCTTGCTGAGGATTGTACAGGGAATGTTGGTATGCTGTGTCTGGCTTGGTGGGATCCTTTGGACAGCAGACACTGTGGATTTACGAAGAATCTTTGATTCACACTTCACTGGTGGTCACAAGTCAGTTTTCTAACTTGATATAAATGGTCTCCATAATTCCCGGTTATTAAGCCTATCAGGAAATAAGGTTTTTTGGTTGGTTTCTTCTGTGTGTGTGGTTTGGTTTTTTTAAAGGATTTGCTTTGATCATTAACCAGATGCTGGAACGTATTTGATTTAAAGTCTTCATGATAGCAAGGACTGATAATCTGAGCTTTCTCGCTGCTGTCAAGAATATTTCCAAGTCAGCAAGTTGTGTCTGCAAGCTGTTACCAGCTGGTGATAGCTCTCAGTTTGCTGTGTGAAGAACAGGACTTTGGCAGGCTTCCTCACAACATGGAAATGTAGTTATGTGGCAACAAGGATATCAAGTAGTGTCAGTCCCTCTGCACTCGGTGTTGAGGACATCAACCACTGTGGAGAGCGAGTGGGGTGGCAGGAAGAGCCAGGAACCCTGGGGAAAGGGGAGAGGAGACTGGAGATGGTATGAGAAGGGAAATCAGGGAGGAGGACAAGGAGGATTCAAGTGCAGAGACAGATAGGAAATGATCACGGGAGAGAGTCCGGGTTGCAGGAAGAAAGGAGAGCTCCTTACCAGGATGGCAGAGGCGTTTGACATCCTCCAGGCTCCATGAAGGGCTGAGTCTCAGCTGAAGAGCACCCGCTAGAAAAGGAACAGACCCTCTGTTCTTACTTTCTGACATGAACAGGGTTCCCAAAAGTCCACAGTTAGAATAATGAGGGCAGATTCTGTCTCTGACTCCTCCACACAGCAACACAGAGAGCTGGCTCTAGGCCACCCACAAAGCTCCATCAATGGTGAGCCATGAAATTCTGGCAACTTGAGAGGCAGGCACCACATCTCCCTCTCAAGGTGATACACCATTGTGGACATTTGCAAAAAATTTATTTGGTAGCTGCAGAATTAGCTGTGCATGCTGAGATCACACACACTGGTCACTGAGGTAAAAAATAGCGGAAGGACCAATGAGAAACCATGATTTCCTTGAGCCCATTGTGCAGAATGAGTTTCTCTTAATGTAAGAAATAAGCAATACAAATTCTTCAGTTTAAAGTGGGGAACCCTAAAATTTCATAGCAGCAGCAGCAGCTTTTCTTTGGTGCTGCAATAGTAACATGTTATAAGAGAGTCAATATCCCTGGCAGTTCAAAAAAAAAAAAAAAAAAAGGGATCTCTCAATAGTTTTCTTTGGTGACTCTGAATAATGTTATAGCTCTGGCCTCACTGTCAGTGGCAAAACACCTTCCCAGTGCTCTGTAAAGGGCAGATCTTTATTAGTAGTAAACTATTTAATAGTAACCAAAAAGATACTATTGGATAATACTGGATACTATTAGAGAACAGATTTACCTTTTCCTAATTTGCAGATTTGTCTGCGCAGCTTTGCCCATGTTTTCCAATCCAATTCCAATCTAATCCTCCCTTGTTGATATTTCATAAAACTCAGTCTGATCATGCCCTACTATCCAATTCAGTTTGGGAGATGTTGCTTTTCAGACTTCCCCTACATTACAAAATGTTTTAAACATTATGTTTGAAAAACATTTAGAAGCATTTCTCCTCTCCTACCAAATAACCTCACAATTAATACAGCTTTTGTTTTCTTTGAAATCAACAATATAATTTCTGCAGGTAAAATACCACTGCTGGAATGAAAACCATCTCATGCTACAGGCAGAGAAAATTTTAAGAATAATTTATTGCTTGGTGCACTTGTGTGGTGCACAGAAGATAAAGACAAGAAAACCCCCAAGCTTGCTTTTTAGGTTTAATCTGGTATGTGACCACAGTTATCTAAGGGGGAAGAACAAGGAGCTGTAGAAAGAATGAATGGAAGTGGAGAAAAAAAGGAGAAAAGCGCTATAAAACCTTTTGCAATCTACAGAAAGAAATGCTGGCTAAAAGCATACAGGAGGCCTTTCAGGCCAGCTCCTAAATTCCTCCTTCTTTGAACACTTTGTAAACAGATGTGGAATCTTCAGCACAGCACAGGGTGATGGATGAGAAGCACTGAAGACCATAAGTGGTTCAGGAGCCAACAGCCCTTTTAAAGAAGGGATCTAGGCATCCAGAAGATGGCAAGACTGAAATTTTAACAGATTTAGATATCACCTGGTAGAACACAACAATGTTTGAACCCAATGAGCCAATGCCTAGGGAATTCCCAGCGCTGTGTGCCCTGGCTCCACTCTATCTGACTCTCTGGGAAGTGCACAGTGAGAATTAAATACAATACCTGCAGAGGGATCTGTTGGGGCCTGGCCAGCTGTTCTGGGAACTGCTGCACTAGCCACAAGCCAAACATGGTGAGCCAAGGGCTTCATTTTACACCCAGCCCAAAGCGCTGCTGTGGCAGCCTGGGTGCTAGCTGCAGCAGCCAGCCCAGGGTCCTTTTGATGCCTACACACCTGTGTATGCCACTGTCATCCCTCTCCTTGCTGCCAGCTTGTCTCCTCCAACCCCTCAGGAATATGTCAGGGCTTCAGGAGGTGACAGGAACACTGAGGCAGGCTCATTCACTGCACGTCAGAAATCCAGGCCACAAAAATCTTATGCTTAAGATGCCTGTTATTTCTGTTGCTTTGACATCCTCTAGCTATTCCAGACGTTTGACCAGTCAAGCACATGAAAACAAACAAAAAATTATCAAAGCAACCCAAAGACCTGTTCAAAGTAGTTTGCAGGCGAAGGTTTGGGTAATACAGTTGCTGTTGCTAATTCTTTATTTTCCCCTCATCAAAAGCAACAGCATGTTCTTTATCTTCCCAATGCCATCAAAGCAACTGAGATAAGAAGGAAGAGCCACTCCTTACCTTCATACACATCACACTGAGCTCACAGCGTTGCTTACAGTCTGTGGAGTAAAGGGATCTATGAAAAAAGATCTCTACCCCAAGCAGGTCTCAACAGAGAGTTTAGACTTGCCAGGCATGGAGATTTAGGGGGAGGAGGAGAAAATATTACTCACTTTGGAACTCCATTAAATTTGAAAACATTTATATTATACCAGCATGCCTAAATCTGTTAGAAAGACGACTTGAGGCCAGGCAATATACATGGATAAAATCCTTGCTTAGAGTAATATGTTGACAGAAACTGACAGAAAAACTTCATCATTTTGGTATAGTTCATTTTGTTCTGTAATATGCTAGGCCAATATAAACAATTTGCCACCAGTATAATTGCCTGTTCCCTTGAGTGTTTTCTATGTTGCTTTTTCAATTATACCACTGTAGTTAAAGTGGCAAAATTATCAAAGACAGACAAGCCTTTTTAGAGGGAACTCAAGCTGCCTGCCAAATAAGGATTTGTATTGCTCAAATAAACTCCACACAAACAAAATATTCAAAGGCTTCCAGTCAATAAACGTCAATGATATTAGTTCATAGACTGCCAGCCAGTGTGGGCCAGCTGTGCAGGGGCAGTCAGGGGCTCAAATAAGGACTCCAGCAAGGGGAGTCTCCAAAACTGCCTAACCAGGGCAGGAGGCAAAGTGCCACCAGCTTTCCCCAAGTGTGTGTTGTTACACACCTGACTGCCTTTGTACCCCTGCCCTCAGAGCATGAATTTCAACAACAGACTATGCTAATGCTCTGGTAAAAGCAATTTGCCCACCTAATCCTCACAACTGAAAGTATGCTGAAGTAAAATACAAACATCCTTTGAAGGTATCTGAGGCTATCCATTTAAAATTCCTTTTAATTTAAAATTTCTATCCATTTAAAATTACTCATCCATTCAAAATTTCCCATCAACAAAAATGTTTGGATATGAATAGAAGGGCTGTACCAAGCCAGGGAACTTAGGTCAGGTCACAGGGATACACTGGAGACTTTCCTGTCCAGCTGCCACCCACTGCTCCCATCTTCAGTCCTTGCATGTGTTCATCTCTTCACCCTGAACTGCCTGCAAGGCAACTCTGAGGAGGCAGCCTTGGAGCCCTTGTCGGGACACAGAATCTGTGCCACCACCTCAGCTGCAGGTTGGGAAGGGCTGAGTAAAACAAAGAGTGATCTTTCACCAGCAGGATTAGGAGCCAGGCTTAAATGAACACAGAGCTGCAGCCTGCTTTCCTGTGGCAAAGGCTGCACAGAATGGCATGTCCTGATGCTTGAAACAGCTGAAGTGAATGAAGCAATAAAGCATTAAGTTTTGTGTGGGAAAGAAAGAGAGGTGCATGGACTAGGTATCCTCTCAGGGTCCCTTCCAATCCTGCTCAAGGATTCTCCCCTGTGAGAAGTAAATGCTGGCACACACAAGAACAAACCTTGTGCTGTATTTGCTGGCAGAGTTTGAACAACCCCGTTCCCTTCTCTGTAACAGCTCATGTAGTACTGACAGCAGTGCTGTGGTTCTCATGTCCCAGCTGTATCCCAGCATTAGAGGTCACAGTAAGCTTTAAACATTGAAGGACCCAAACAAAACCTTGACTTTATTGTTTTTTTAAGAGGTGTTCTCACTGGAGAGGTGTATCCCAAGGACAATGCTTTCTCATCTATTACATTGTGCATTTTCTTGGGAAGGGGACACAGACTAAGATGGTTCCAAAAAGAAGTTCTCATTTTTATCCTCATGTGATGTTTTTTTGTTTATAAATTCCCCAGAAAATTCTGTGGTCAGAGGAAAATCCCATCCTCTCTTCAGTAATGGATTTGGTATTACTGAAGATCCGGTGTGAGATTTTCGAAGTACACTGATTTAAGTGTTCTTTGTGGTAACGGTTTAGCAAGAGTGCAGCTTTACCATTGCTGCATAGCTCTAAAATAGAACAGACTCATTCTTCTGCTACAATATCCTCACAAAGCTGGCATTAGGCTCTTGAGATAAAACACAGAAATTTCCTTTTCATAAAATCATTCTATGTTGCAGGCCTGCATGTCACATTAGTCACATTAATATTTCACAGATTTATACATTTGATGCAAATCTCATCATTACCTTGTACAGCAACCTCAGGTGGAGTGACCCAAATTCTGTTCACTTAGGGCTGGGCTGGAAGGGATTGTTCTGGAATGATCTGCTCTGCTCGATCTGTGTGCTGTACAGACAACTATAGCCAATGTCAAAAAACTCTCCTACATGCAACCAAGTGTAGATATCAGACCCTCAACACCAACTATTTCACCCTGTTTCACCCATTTCTGTTCCAAGTGGACTCTACTCCATGCTAATATAGACATTGCTCTGCGGCTCCACTGTGTCTCTCCTCCTTTTCCCACTTTTTCCATTTCTGTTTGTCACACTCTCTTTACCCATCATTCATTTAAAAACCTATCAAACAGATTTGATTTAAGCAAGTTTTGTGGGGTGATAATTACCCAACATTTTCTCTGTGGGTTTTTTTAATATTTTGCTTTTCTTTAAAATATATTTTTCAAATTATTGCATTTTCATCTTTTCACTATACTTTTTAGGCACATATTTGCATCTGAATAACTCCAAGTCTTCTAATAACATAATTGTATGTCTGGTTTCAAATAATTTGCAGTATTAAGCAGCTAAGGACATTAGTTATATGGGAAATGGAGATACTCAGGGGACTCAAATGAATTCTCTTGAAAGAAGATTTGGGGCTAAATTAGAACACTTCTACATCCCACATATCTGTCATATTTGATGACCCACAATTTTAATCAGGTTAGGGAGAACATGGGGTTTATCTATGTGTGACAGAGAGTATTGTCCTCAGACACACCAGCGACAAATTTTAGACTATACTCAGTAACACAGAAGACCTTTTAAAACATAATTCTAAGTAGAGATTTCCCCTTATTGACCCTTTGGCAATTAAATTAGGAGTTTGAGAATTCTATGGAGAAAAGGAACCCATGTCTCCAGGCAGCACTTTCACCATTTAAAGCCCAAATCACCCACTGGAGATGCTCATATTTCTTAGTGGAGCACTCTGCTGCCTACAACAGCCCGTCCACTTGGAAATAAGCACTGACATGATAGATTTGCACCAACAAGATTTTAAATAGTTTTATTTTTTGATACAACATTCTCCTCTTTTTGAATAATAGTAAGGACAACAAAGTAATTTTGCCATACATGTATTCTGTTTACTTCAGGTTAGAGAATGCATATTATCAAAACAAATATTTGGAAGAGCTTTAAAAGTTTGAGTTTCTTTTTCTTCAGGGATTTCCAGGGATTTCTCAATGAAATATTTTACATTAATTACTTCTAAACAGAAGTCAATGCTATACCTTTAGGAATATTCTTCATGACAGAATGGGAAAATACCTACTAAAAAGATATAGCCTTCTGGAAACACCATGATGCTAATGGAAAAGTGCTTTCATTCAGGAAGCCAGAGCCTGGTGTGCCAGGGTTCTGTTCCCCAATCGACCAGAAAAACTTGTGTGACCATCTGTGCTTAATGTATTCAATCTTTGAACACACAGATAACTGACCATTACGGCAGGCTTCGACTCAAACCTATGATGCTCCAATTACTCTTGTGTAAAGTGTAAGTAACAAAGCTTCTCTACATCTGAAGGGTGTTTTAAGTAGTTCCATTCCTAGGGAGAAAGGGCAGTAATACTTAAGTCAAGGAATCACTCATTGCATTGTGATTGTGATATTATGACTCCATAGCTGACAGACATAATAAAGATTTGCAAGAAACTTGACTGTGCCTGCCAACATTCATTCAAGTTGAAAGTGAGTTGCAGTAGCATTATCTGAAAAATCAAATGCTTATTCTTTGGCATTAAAACCCACTGTGACTTAAAAATATATGTTTTTCCCAAGACCACCAAGACAGCAGGATCTGCATGGGGGCTAATTACTGATCTCTGACATACACGATTGTGCAACAGCATCTCGGCAAGGTTAGCCAAACCTCATGCTTTTATATGTTTCAAACAGCGCCAGAGATTCCTCTTCCAAGTCCAAGTTTGGCCTCCTCTTTATTTTACAATAATTCTGTGCTTGGGAATCTGAACAAAGGCCACCAGAAACTTGAAAATCCAGAAATGAAGTCCAGAGTAAACAACAGACCAGAGTCAAGCTCACTCACACTGGCCTGTTGCTGGCATAGATGTGTCACAGCGTTTGCAAGAGTCCAGGCCCCTGCAGATGCTCTTACTTCTTTATCTCAGTTGTTAGATAAAGGTATGCCTTTCAGGATTGTTTTACAGCCAAGATCATACCCATGATTATTGAAGGAGTTTCTAAGACATTGTGAATTGAACATTTTCTCCCCATAGAAAAGCCTTGTTTTCTGTGAAATGCAACCTGCAGAAAAGCAGTCTTATGATATTACAAAAGTCAGTGTAATGTCCTCTGTCCATTATCAGATTTTCTACCTACCTACTCCCTTTCCTTTTCTTTATCCTCTCTCAAAAATTACATCATTTAAATCACTGATCCTTTCTGGAAAGTGTCAAAACTTTTTTATCAGATAAATTGGGCATTTGTATCACTACAGACTGGCACTGAGGGATCCTCTGCCTTACAGATGAGCCAACACAATTCAGTGCAAGATCTTGTCAAGGCAAAGCCTGTTATACTTGCATCAAACACTCTTCCTCACAGGCACTTCTAATTTTCCCACCATTCCCATCACACCAGATACATTTATCCTCTCCTCCATAGAAGCTATTTCTTAAAAAAATACATATTTTCATTTTTTCCAGACTGTTTTAAATGGCCTTGTCCTACTCCATGCATAGCAACAGTCACAATACTAGAAGAATAAAAATTCGTTTTGAACTTCAACAGCTCATAGCTTATGATCTTATGATGTGATGATGAGAAGGGCATCTCTGTCCTCTGCCTGAGGCAGCCATGGGATTTATTTTCAACCTAGAGACAGAAATGGCTGTAAGGAGCTTGACACGGCCATGAGGTTATTTGCATCTGGGTTTTTTTTGCTGCTTGTTTGTACAGGGTGAGCATGTGAATCTACCACTTTTGTGTCACAAATCCTGAAAGAACTTTTCCCTTCACCTTTCTCTCCTTCCTCAAAGGCAAAAGTGGTTCTAACAGTTAACTTATGTAAAATAATGACTGTATTTGTAGACAGATCACATTTTCATCAATGCAAAGTGCTTTGAGGTTGACGTGAGAAGGACCTAACTGAATGCGCAACACTATTGCTGTATATTAATACATCACCATTGTTGAGTAAAACTTTTACTCCTGGCCTGCACCCATGCTACCAGTCAGGAAACAAACTGAATGGCATATGTTTTCCAACACCAATTCCAAGGTAATATGTGTCCACCTATCTTTGCAGAACATTTTGGGCAACATCAATATGGTGGCTGTAAAAGAAAAAACACCAACATGTTACTGATAGGCCTAGCTGAGACTGAGAAAGAAAAACTCCAAACCTCTGCCAAAGGCAGAGCATAAAGGCTGCAGTTCACAAAATATTGCCAGTTGTTCTACAACTATTGCATTTTGACACAACTGAAAAATATAATGGAGCTGAACTCAAATTAGGACTGGTATTCCTTTGTGTTTGCTCAAGGAATAAGAATGGAAGCTGTTCAAAACATTTTTATCAAATCAGTGTGCCAGAAAATTGAGTTTGGCTAAGAGAAATGGCCACAAATGTCATTGCTGACAGCAGATACTTTTGTACTTTTCTATATACTTTCGTTTTTTTTTCAAACTGTACTCCTAAAGAATGGACATTTTCCTATTTGTCTGAAAAATCCCTTCCTTTTGGTTAATCATCCCATCAAATTAAGACACACCATTATTGCATCAGCTTCCACCTACTTAACTATCATCAGGGGGTTCTTTCTAGAAACGTTCATACACTTTCTACCTCTGATACTCCTCCCACTGTAGTGAGCTGAACTGATTCTGTACACATTTGACTCTTACTAAAGTTTGGTGGGGTTTAGCAGCCAATTAGTATCAATTAGCCCAAACCTGAATTCTGAAACCCTCATCCACAATCCACAAGTACCATTATAAGGAGATGCCAGGTCTTTCTTGGGTTGTTCTTCCCCATCAGGGCCCTTTGCTTTATCAGTCAAGTTCAGGAACCACATGCTTGGGTAATGTCTGCGCATTTTTGGACAACCTTAGCACTAAGTCTGGCATTCCCTCGTGGCACCTGGACAATACCTGGACTGGTTGCCCACAAACCTCTGATTTCACAGAGTTTCACATAATCTGACAGGGCTCTCTATAGATGTAGGAGACTGTCCTAAAAATATCGTGATGGTTAACAGAGAATATGAGAAAGAAGTCTCGTCTTTCACCTTTGTGAATACTTTTGTAACTAATAAGAGGAGCTTCAAATATAGAAGCTGCTCTGCCTTCAGCTCTGCCAGGGCAGTGTAAGACTGCTGTCACTGTGTCCTAGCACAGCTCAGGTGCTGCAGCCATGCACCACTGAACCAGACACCTTGAATACAGTACCCAGAACCTTGCCTCAGAGCCAGCTTGAGGAAAAACAGAGTAGACCATCAGTGGCAGCCACTGCAATTCTACCATGGTGTTGTCAAGATTTACCTGGGTCAGGTGAGCAGTGGTCTGCTTGATTGCATGCCACTGGAAGGGAAACCTGAGGTGGGGAAAAGCTGGTACAGGTGCAGCATCAGGCTGCTCTCTCAAAGACTTTGGAGAGCAGCACTACAAACAGTGGTAAATATATGACTAGTTACTTACTGAAGCTATGGGAAATACTATCCAGGCTGGTCCTACAAAAACAGATGGGAGTATACCATGACGGGAAAGATACTGATTTCATTGAATTCAGTTATTTCACTGAAACAGAGAGATCCCATGAGGAAAGACTGCAGAAGCAGCTTGTGCCATCTTGCAGGCTCCTTAGCACAGATTCACAATCAGTGGTTGAACCCTATAACTCTTCTCTCTGATCTCTATGGAGTAAATGAAGCTCATCAAAAGATGAAAGCATCCAGAGGTCTGTGACAAGGACAGAGCTGAAAAGAGGCCACAGCAGCTTCATGAACCCTGTTTGTGTCTGCATGGTAGCATGAAGAGGAAATCAGCTGTGTCACATTGAGACAAATAAAAAAACCCTTATTTCACTCTGGCTTTCCATTTCTAGAACATGGGTAGTACTGTCCATAACAACTCTCCCTTAGCTTTGCCCTGGATTAAGCCAGACAGCTGCATACATTACATCACTATCCACAGAGAAGCAAGATTCTCCATGTTCTAATAATGTATTTTTAATAAATCCACCAAAGGACCTAAGCAAAGATCTGACGAGTAAGACTTGTTTCCACAAGACTGACTCACATGGTGTTATGCCTCTTCAGAGAGGGCAAAATGTTCAGACATGAACTAATCAAGCAATTCCTGAAATTAGTGGGACATGCCTACATGGTCCTGGGTTCCTGAAGACACTGGATATGGGTGGAGATCAGCAACAGACCAGGGGTGAAGGGACAGGAGAAGGTGGGTAGAGGAGAAATGTCTCCATGGCAAGGCAGGAGATGGGACTCTGTTGCAGATAGACAAAAGAAGGAGCAGGGCCCTTGAGAGGGGGAGAGGCTGTGAAGAGAGGACAACCAATGAGCTGGATCAAAAAGGGCAAAGAGGAAAGGGCCTTGCCTCTCCATTTCATCATGGTTCCTACATTTCTGATATTTAGCACTGAAATATTCAGCTGACATTATGACAGGAAAATCTATCCAGTTAACTCACAGATCTCTGTGACTTGTCACCAAAGGGTTATGTCTACACTTTCAGAAGGTACCACTTTATTTCCTGATGCCAAGCCCCAGAGCCTCTGCCAGCATCATCAACACTTCCAAGTAGATGGGGGCTATAAAAGCTGCTGCTTGGCAGCTCAGTTGAGTGTGCCTGGCAAGGTGAAACGTGTAAGGTTCAGGAACAGTAGGGATCTTGCTTTATCCCAGCTGTACCTGGTTGGAGAAAATGTATCTCTATCCTCTGTGGTTCTATAAAACACGTGTGGACAACTGGACACACTCACTAATTTTCCCCTCTCACCTCCAAGTTCAGACTCACCTCACTTCCAGTAGACAGGCTTCCACAAACACTGAATTACAGATCACAGATTGGGGCTGAAAAACTTCAGGGTTTTTCTCACTACTAATCAGCCCTACACATGGCACAAACTGTCTTGAGGAAGATCCCACATATATTTCCTGCACAGCTGGACAGTTAAGCCAGAACAGTTCCCCGAATGTATCAACAGATGTGTCCTTGCAGGCATACACATAACATCTTGGACATAACTGTTTTGTCTTTAAGGAAGTAAATCTTCTTTTAACAGTTTTAGGTTGGATAAAAATGACTTTAAACTGGACTAAACTGTATTTTCTCTAGCAGTCACTCTCATCAGCTCTGTAAGCAGTTAACTAATTCACTTCTGTGATGCCTTTTGGGCTAAGGTTTGTTATTTCTGTGCTGTTAATTAGCTGATAACAGTGGCAAGGAGTTGTGGGTGCCTAGGACTGCATTTCTAACGTGTTTGTGAGAGATAAACTCTGCACAGCTCTGCTGAGGCAGAACAATAGAGCCCCTGAGCAATTAAGGAAATCCGATCAGTCCCACAAATATAAGGTGCAAGACCTCCTTTTGTCCAGGGATCTGGTAAGGGTTTCATGCCTTTATTCAAGAGAATCCAATGGGGAAGCTGTCTGCCTCAAGAAAATGTTTATTGTTGAGCTACTGAAATTGTGCCTGAGTCCCTACTATTCTCCCCTAAACATCCCTACTATTCTCCCCTAAAGCAAAGTGGAGTTTATAACACTATTTGCTGAATTAGATCTCCTGACTGGACTGCCAGCTCCTGGCAGGCATTGGCAGCACCCGGGTTCCCCAGGCAGCACAGACTGGCTGCTTGCACTGGTTACAGGGCTGTTTCCATGAGCTGAGAAAGGTGAGCTTCACTTTTCTCAATATCATAATCATATTTAAACAAATGCCTCGGGAGTGTTCAGATTCTAGCCACTGCTGTCTTCTCCCTCTCTGTTACAAAATGTCTCAAGCTCTAAGGACAGAGTTCAACACCTTCCCTCAATCCACTCCTGGAAACCACCAGCCTGCGGAATATCAAAAGGCAGTAGCCCAAAGTTTATTTGATCTCTTCCAGTTCTTCAGGTGAAGGACTCATACTTCACAGCCACTTTCTTGTGGTATTTAGTCATTAAAAGCAGAAAATTTTAGAAGATTTCCTCTTAAGCGTCTCAAATTCCCTCAGCAAGTTATCTCTGACATTCAAATTTGAAAACTTACACAACTGTCTCACTCCACTTCTTGGAAGTAAACCCTTGTGCATCACAGCTTTTGTGCAATATATACATGCTAAAGTAAAATTAATATCCTCTGTTTAGTCTGAATTCATTGGCTCAATGCCTAGAGTGACTAAGGAAAGAGACTAGCATTTATAGAACAAAGCTGGAATTAATTCTGCTAGGGAAACGGACTGTTGAGAAAAAGACTGTGAGAGGTGGAAAACAATGGGACTCTCACTATCCAGAAGTCAAGAGTTGTCACATATAAACTGGAGTCTGGGAAGGAGAGACAATATACATGCAATAGCTCAGAGAATAAAGGATCTGATCCAAACTCCTTGGCTGCCACTGGAAGTTTATATGTTTCTGAGTGTGGCTCAGATGACATCTGTTTTTTACAGTTGCAGGGCCAAATTCCATTTTCCTTCATCCTGGTACTCAAACAGAATTAATCCATCAGAATATAGACAGATGCACACTTCTTACCATGGGGCAGACAAAGTGTTGCTCCCCTGTGTAGCTGTTCATACCTGAAGAGGATGTTCCACCCCACCCATTCAGAGTGACAGAGAAGAAAAAATTGCTTGGCTTATCCATTAGGTCCCCAATATTAATTTATTAAACATTTTGGTCATGATTTTGAAACATATAAATGCAGTTTGGGGGTTTTCATGGCAGACGTTGTAATTCTGTAGTGAAGACTGTCTCACTGTAAACTAGGTCCATGCTGGTGAATAGGTTTTTGCTATAACTTCAGCAGCATAAAAGATTCACATTCCCAGAACTGGAAAAATGCTTGAAAGAGATGGACTAATTAAGTGCTGCTAATACGTAAGCAGTTTAGGATTGAAATACTTTTGGGGTTTAATAATGAAAGAGAATAATTAATATTTTGATTGAACCTGGAAACAGTTTAGCTTGAAGGAAAATGGTGTAGATTAGAGGGTGCTTATACCTGTCTTGGAACCCAAACTTAATCACTGTTTCTATAATAAATATTTCCATAAGCTAATCACTTCAAAGTGGTGAGCTGTGCTCCTTTTGAGTAAAAGAGTGGTATATGAAAACAGCAACAATATAGAACAGCCCACCTACTGAGGGCAAATTGTTTTACACACTACAGGCTACAAGATGATCTGTCTTGATGTTTGCATTTAGACAGATTGACTCAAGAGAATGTCATAATTATTTATTAACAAACTCCATAGAATAAAGGGCTTTCTGCAGGAATTAATATACCTCACATAGTTAACTCACTGACAAAAATGGACTGCTTGCTTGCTCTTTTTTATTTGGTGAAGTTATCCACTAATCAAACAGATTTAAATGTTACTTTCTTGTGTGGCCATATCTAGTTGGAACCAGTGTTTTTAAGAGAAATAACAGTCAGCAATGATAGCATGGGAATTTATAATTGAAAGAGTTTAGAAATCTCATAGAAAATTGGTTAAACACGTCCCTCAACCCTTGAAAGAGTTGACAAGACCACAGGTAATTTTATGGCTCAAAAAGGAAAGCAAATTTGAAGGAAAGGTTTAACTATTCATAACCAGATTGAGAAGGCCATAAATTTTCACCCATCATTAAGCTTTGATACTGCAATTCACAAAACTGCTGGGCACCAGATCTCAGTGTCAGGAAGACACTCTATGGATGCTGTTATTGGAAAACTGTTTATAGATCCCAAAATTATGATTTTCAGGTACTTTGTTTTTTGCTAATCAGTAGTTTAAAATTATATTTTATTGTATTTGATAATATATGAGGCCTAAGTATTTTCAACACTATTTCACCAGTCTGTAATTACTGATTTATGTATTTGTTTCCTTCTTCTTCCCCCCCAAAAAGTGCTGGTATTAAATATTAATAAGCATTAATAAATCCCATTTCATTCATTTTCAATTATCCATACAGTGTTAACACTGATGAAACAAAGCTCTGTATAGAGGTAGATTTACTTGGCAATTCAATACTTCCCATTATTTCTTAATGCCTTGGGAGGAGGCTTCAAGAGAAAAAATATTGGCATGTGAGGCATATGCCCCCAAGGAAAAAAACTGAAAGGCAAAAGAGGGTAACTCAACAGCATCACTGAGCCTGCTGTACCCCTGGGAGGTAAATGCCAGGCCACCATCAGGTGTCTTCTAGGTGGCAATGAGCACATTCACGGATGTTTGCTACTTTTACTTACCTGGCATGCATTACACAATACTTTGTACTCCTGAATTGTGTAGATGCTGCTTGCAGAGTCTCTTGGTGCAGAGTGAAAGTGGTTTGGACAGACATGACCCAACAAGCCGAGAGAGATGCCTTCTCCATACCCTGACGTAAGTTTACTCAGTTAGCAGGATATTATGGGTATGATGTGGTTTGTCTCTTTATTCACACGCATATGACTTGTTTCCTTGCATTTTACCAAACCATTTACTATTGACTGGCAACTTTGGGCAATTTATGTTTTTAAGAAAGTGTGGGTAGTTTTGCCAGCCTTCTGACATTCTGCTTCTAATGCCTTATGCTATAAAGCAATATATCTTTCTCATTTACTTGCTGAGCTTGTTCTAAAAGTCAGTCTGTTTTCTCATGAGTGGTTTGCTGCCCACCAACAGAAACATCTGTTTCTGTTCTGCTGCATTCATCTTGGCATAGCTTGTTTCTTCAGTCTGCTTTCAGCACAAAAACCTGCTTGCATGTGAGGCTCATGGTCATTACTCTCATAGTGTTTTACCTTGAGTTCCTGCACAAAGTCTGAGATCCATTTTCCTTTGCTTTCCTTGTACTGCTTTGGCAGAATAGTCTTTTTATTGCCATAACTGCAGTTTGCATACAGAATTCATTCCTAAAAGATTTACTTAACTCTCCATATATACTTTATGCACTTGTTTTAAACATAAATTGAGTTCACATAAGTAAAGTCTGTCCAATCAATTTCTTGAAACTACCTAGTTTCATTTAGCACCTTCAGTCAGTCGCACTCTATTGATTTGGATTTTTCTTCAAGAACGACTGTAGAACTGTCATTTTTTTCAGAATTTTTTTTATTATGATGGTCATTATTACATGAATTGGTGAGAGAATTTAGCAATCATAGTCTCACTTCAAATCCATGTTGTTCATCTCTATGAAAGAATAAAAAAGAAAAAGTTATAATATCTTAATAGCAGAAGTTAGATTAACTGAAAGGATTTTTGATCCAGCCATGACAGTTTAAGATATTGTGTGCATCATCAGAGCAATGGAAACTGCCTGAGTCCAGATTGAGTTACAGCAAAAGAAAGGTGAATTAGGAAAAAATTATAATTTCTTCATGGGAATGAACAACATTAACACATTGCTGTCAGCCCACTATGTCTTAGCTACAAGTATGTGCACAAACATTTACCGCCAATAAGCTCATCTGCAGGAACCCATTAAACTGATATAACAAGATGTCTCAGGCTCATCTGCCTGCTCTGATGTGACATATCAATCTTGAGATAAGTCTCAGTAGTAAATATCATCATTTTTAAGTATTCAAATGCATTGCAGAGATCATCAGCATATAAATGGAGCTCAGAAGAGTTCTTTACTAGCTCTCGAGTCAAATAAAGTTTTGAGTTAATGGAGTTTGCAATTTGAGCCTACAACATATATAACACTTTTTATATCCACATTAAAATATTGAAAGGAAATGCTGGGATGTGAACACGCACACAAATCTCAAGGGCCATATTTTACCAGTGGTGTCATTTCAGTGGTGTCTGAAGCATTTAGAAATGCTTCCCAGACTGAGCCAACTTTTAAAGTAGGCCCAAAACCAAGAAGGAGACTGCCTGCCCTAACTCAAGAAAGGAGAAGTAGGACTGTATTTGATAATTAAAGATGACAGCCATAGGTGGATACTAGAGATAACTGTGACCTTAATGATGGTCACTAACAGCCAGGGCACCCAACCTCTTTGTATGGGACTGAAAAGGAAAATTCGGAGACAAAACTGGGAAAAGGGAGTCAGAGTAGGGGTGCACTGCCTGCACAAGCAGTCTGAACTTGAGATGGGAGACAAGGATAAGGTAATAGCAGCCCTGGGTTTTGTTATGGCCCAAAACAAAAAAAAGCAGAGCTTCTGCAGGAAGTGGCAAGGTTTGGGTAGCAGGGACATAACCTTTCTGACAGAGATGTGTTTAGACTTGGAGGTGGTCCTAATGCTGCTTTTGGAGACATTTTGGTCAAGCAGTTTGTTTTTCCCAGGCCTCCTTCTTTCTCTGGACTGCTTTTTTAGAAGACAATGCAAAGCAAAAACAAACTGCAATTAAGTTCAGGTAACACTAAATGTCTGACCTGAATCCACAAACACAAGGGGTCTTTCAAGCTGAAGCTGGAAACTTCATCCCTCTGTCAATGGTTTCAGTATTACTTTGAACACCAGCTGAGATCATCTAACAAACTGAGACCACAGGTAATTGTGTAAAGAAAACAAGGTCCTCTCAGGATGGAGTCAGATTTTAACTCTGTGTAGTCTGGTTTCTGTTGGCTTACAAAAATCCAGTGTTTCCTATGCCTATTGCAGGGCCCTGAAAGGATGGGTTATAACACAACCCTTTCCTAGTTTGACAAACAAACTGTAATACCCAGCTCTGAAAACTGAAAAAACTCCATCTTTCAGGTGTTAACAGTTCAAACAAAAGATCAGACCTTAAAAGCTGAGTTTATACTGGTCTATTTGCTGTAATTTGCATAGATACAATGCAGGGGAGACTTTTCTTTATGCTACAGGAAACAAGGAGTTTACATCAAAGAGCACTGAAAGGTGTTCTGTAAGTTCACAGAGCAAGAAACCCCTTTGGTCTAGATATCTGGATGGAAATCTCATGAAAACAGACTATTCCATAACATTTCCAGTCATTTCTAATCCTAGCTGTCTCAGAAACATCAGAGTGATAACATTTCTCAAGTTATTTCGGTAGCCCTGGTTTTGGTCAGGCACGGGAAGCATGTAAACCTCCCAACCAAACAGAAGTCTGACAGACAGAGGAAGCCTCAGAAGAAAGGCTTACCTCAGATTTACTTCATCTATGGGTAAAACTTCTTTATAATATTAATAAAGATGCTTTGTACTTTCATCCCAGAAGCATGGGATACCCCAAGGCCTAGTCTGTGCTTCAATTTTTAAACTATGCATTCTGTAAACCCAGAGCTCCTTACTGCCATGGCTAAATCTACTTCTTCAGCTGTTCTACCTATGTGAGCCATTTTGTAATAACATAGATTATCTTGCTTTACTGAACTAAAATAAAACTCTATCTGGGGTAGGCTGCTTTGGCTGAAGGAGAGAACTATTTCAACATACACATAACTTCCCACCAGAAGGAAAAGAATTAAAAGAAATAGTATGTGCTCCTCTTCTCCTAGGTGGCTGCATTTCATTTATTTATTTTATTTTATTTTATTTTATTTTATTTTATTTTATTTTATTTTATTTTATTATTTTCTCTTCTCTGTGATCCTTTCTCAAACAGCAGTGCTGTGGGAGGTGGTGATGCTTTATGAGCCCTTCTCTCCTCTTTGCACATACTCTATCATTAACAGATGCCAAAGACTTCAGCTCTCCTTATTGCTGTTTGATTTCATACTTTTTGCATGCCTAAATTTGGAGTTTAGAATGCAGTTCTCTTTTCATTATTTCCTAACTTACTTTTACTCATTTTAAACTATTTGAATGCTTGCAATCAATCCAGTTGCTTCATAGTGGAGCCCATGAAGCCCTAAGACCTGAAAACACTGGCACAGTATTAAATGATCAATGAATTCTCTTTTCCAGAGAGTGGAGGTCAATATTGCAGATGCTGTGAGATTCAGTAGCAGTCACACTGAAACATCAATTACACCTTTTCTGCATTTTCTCCCACCAGTTTGTGATTTCATTTAGCGATTACATGATTACAAAGGAAAATTGTGTCCAGCCTACATCAGTCCAGTCAGATAGAAGACAATTTCTTACACAAAATAATCTTGACAGCTTGTGCTTCACAGCAGTTTTCCTGTACATTTAAAGAGAACAAATACAGTCTGCAGCTCAGCACTGAATGTGCCAATAATATTAGCAGTCTAAAGAAAGCTGTTTGCCACTGCTCAGCAGTTCTGCTTGCCTGGCTCCTGGGCTTCTTCAGTCTTAAATAAATGCAATGAAACTGCCAGAAGGAAGAATGCCATGCAGGCCTTCGAGACACCAATATTCCAAAACCAAGGAGGTTTGTTTGAAGTCTCTTTTTTGAAATATAGAGAGACAGTGCTACAAAGGAGACAGGCTGCTGGTCGTGAGCAGAGAGAGACTGGGCCTATGGCTGAAGAAAAACTTCTGAAACACCCCTTTGATTCCTCTTGGCTTCAGCAGAAATGGATGGATCTGATCTCTCAGCAGGGCACTGCCTTCTGGCCCATCATGCCACATCTCAATCTTTCATTCTTCAAGATCATCAAATACATTTGCATTTTACAAGTTATATACTTGGTACAAGAATACTCCCCACTCTCATGAGTGAAAGCTTTTTTTATTTTTTTTTTTTTTTGAGTTTTGGGCTTATTTCCTATTTAACATGGCATCAGAGTCATCTGACTCTTGAATGGCTGAGGATTCCTCATAAGGAAGAAAGAGAAGCCAGATTTTGGGAACTACCAGCTGTAGGCAAACCAAGTGCAAATAAAGGGATCTGCACCTATTAACAGCAAATAAATTTCCACTGGTAGTTTGCTGTTAAAGTACAAACCATGAGCCTAGTAATGCTTCTACAGCAGACACTTGAGCTCCAGGCACACCTTTCCACCTAGAAAATCCAAGCAAGAGAAGGAAACATGATCCCATTCCCCCTTGAGGTACCTGCTCACTCCAGAGAGGCCAAAAGAGACCTCTGAAAGATCAGTGCATTGGTGGCAGCCACGGATATCCTCCTCTTGTTGCATCTCACTCTGGTTTTGATCCAGACTCAGGCAGATTTCAGTAGCAGGATGGTCATTCTCAGCAGAATCATGCCTGAGCTCTACCCATGCCCTCAGAGGCAGCCCTGGGCATTGCCAGCAGCCAGTGCTCCTGCTCCCAGAGCTTGCAGCCAGGCACAGCCCCATGTGCAAACAGCCCTTCCCTCACTGTCCCTCCTGGAGGTGCTTGCTGCTGGCACTGTTTGTGGCTGGCTCTTCCCACTGGCCAGGGCTGGTGCTGGCTGCCCTGCTAATTGCTCTCAACTAGTTGTTCCAACAAGGTTTGTTCCCAAGCAATCTTTCCCATCACCTATTTGCTGCTTTCCTTGTTGATTTCCTGGCTGCTGCCCTGGTTTGCAGAGAGGCTCTCACAACAACCCCTGCAGTGATGCAACTGCCAAACCTATGGACTCCTTACTTCAAAACCAGAGGAAAACCCTTCAGGCTTTCATCCTCTGAAACTTAAACAGTGTCCAGCACCTTCTTTCCCCAGTGTGAAAAATAGTACCATGTTTTCTATCTCTTTAAAATCTGATTATTCAGAAAAGAAATAGTCCCTAATACAGAAAAAAAAAAAAAAGCAAATTATATTCTCGCTTCATCCTACTCCATTAGCCTCTTCCAGACACATTCCTTTAACTTTTGAACACATACAAGCCAAGAGTACCTCCCTCATGGTAATCAGGGTGTCTCCTCTACAATCAAATCAGCAGACATGTACTGACATTGTCATTGCTAGCATTACTTTTGGTGATTTACCTTTGATCAGTATTTTTATATTATTATGCTCTTCTCCTAATGATGTAATATTTTTCAGCACTGCAACATCCTTAAATAAAGACCATTATATGTGTGCAAACATGACCAGAATGATACATCTCTCATTCAGATAATAGTTGAAGACTTTTTTCTAAGTGGGAGCTAAATTTCTTTTGCAGGTCCAAAACCAGAGGCTTCCAATGTATAACTAAACCTTTCTTTCCTTCAAAGTTTTCAACTTTTTTCCAAAGTCACTAGAGAATGGACAGCTACTTCAGCTGCGTACCAAAACTTGTAATGGGAGTGTCTTCTTTTATCTGTGAGAGAAAGAGGAAAATGGGCAGAATTCTACATGGACTTTCACAATAGGTCTTTAAAAGCAAAACTTTATGTCCAGACCACAAGAGGCAACAGAATGAATTACAGCAAAACCCTGGTAAGAGGCTAACAGTTTGCAGAAAACATGTACATCACTAAACACTAACTAATCTGTCAGGCGTATCAAGGAAAATCAAAGCTTATTACAACATGTGCAAATAAGGAGTTGATAAAAGTGTTGAACAGTGTTAGACACAGAACAGCCCACTGGGGAATTTCCATGAGAAACACATCCATTTGGTAACAATTCCCCATCAACAAATACTTCTTGAAATCTGCCAGCTGGCCAGCTCTTAATCCATTTAGCGTGTGCTATACTCACGTTTACTGCCATGGTGCTAAACCAAGTGACTTTTCAGGAATACACCTATGCTAAATCTGAATGTTTATTAACCTACATGTGATTTCCTGAAAAACCAAAACAGTAGAAAATCTTTTTTGCACAAAATCATTTATGGAGTGTTGACCCAGACTGGATGTCACCAAAGCTGCTTCACTCCCCTCCAAAAGCGAACAGGAGAAAATACAAAAAATGTTACTGAGTTGAGATAAGGACCAGGAGAGATCACTCACCAAATATCATCACAGACAAAACAGACTTGAATGGGGGGAAAACATCGAATTTATTGCTAATCAAAATCAAAGCAGAATAATGAGAAATAAAACAAATCTTGAAAAAAATCTTCCCCCCATCCCTCCCTCCTCAGCTCTACCTCCTCCCCCTCAGAGGTGCAGGGAGACAGGGAATGAGGGTTACACAGTTTATCACAGGTTGTTTCTGCTGCTGCTAAGGGACAGGACTTTTTCCCCTGCTACAGCAAGGAGGTTCTCCCATGGGAGACAGTTCTACATGATCTTTTCCAATGTGAGTCCATCCCATGGGCTGCAGATCTTCATGAACTGCTCCAGTGTGGCTCCATTTCCACAGGGTGCAGTCCTTCAGGATTAGGCTGCTTCTGAATGGATCCCCCACGGGGTCACAAATCCTGCCACCAACCCCGCTTCAGCATGGACCCTTCCCTCCAAGGGTTCCTGTCAGGGGCCTTTTTCCCACAGGCTCACAACCTTCTTTCAGGCACCCACCTCTTCTGATGAGGATGGATCCTGCATGGGCTGCAGGTGGATCTCTGCATCCCTGTGATCCTCCATGGGCTGCAGGTGGATCTCTGCATCCCTGTGATCCTCCATGGGCTGCAGGGGAATCTCTGCTCCAGCCTCTGGAGCACCTCCTGCCCCTCCTTCCTCACTGACCTGGGTGTCTGCAGAAATGTTTCTCTCACATATTCTCACTCCAATCTTTGGTAGCAATTACTTCTGTACAATAACTTTTAATTTGCCTTCTAAAATATGTTATCACAGAGACAGTGCTACAATGCTGCTGGGCTCAGCCTTGGCAGGCAATAGATCCATCCTGGAGCTGGCTGGGATCAGCTCTGCTGGACATTGGGGAAGCTTCTGGCAGCTTCTTAGAAAAACCACCCCACAGAGACCCAGCTACCAAACCCAGCCATGCAAAAGCAACATGTTGATTGGCATCAGTGTATTGCATAATTCTTTACTTATTGATCCTGTTTCTGCTTTATTTTTGTTTTGCTTGGCAGTGGAAGTTTCCTGGGTTAAATTTCAAACTGAAACACCAGAAGAAAACAAACTCTATTGAAAATGACAGAGGAGAAACATAGCATTGGCAGAATCTGTATATTAATCTTTACAGAGGATGCTCAATACCAACACCACTCTTTGTTCAAGATGGCTTAACAGTAAGAAAATTAACTAATACTGCAGTCAGAGGGCAATTTTTTTCACAGAAAGGGCAGGACAATCATGTGTCATCAGAGAAGTAAGGTGTGTTACTGTTTTGCTGAAGACAGTTCCATCATTCTTTTCCTGGGTTTTTTTTAATGTAAATTGAACCTTCTTTTAAATATGATTCAGATTTTTAGATGTAGATTCAGATAATTTTTAATCTGTCCAAAAAGGTGAATTTTTCCATATGTAAAGCAAACATGTTTAGCACTGATTAAGCATTAATTGTGAGACTCTAAGGGTATGAAAAGAGTTTATTTATCACAGAACCATTGAATGTCCTGGGTTGAAAGGAACCTTACAGACCAGCTCCATCCCCTCTGCCATGGGCAGGGCTGCCAACTGCTAGGTCAGGTTGCTCAGGCCCCCATTAAAACTTGTCTTGAACAATTCCAGATATGGGACAATCCCAGCTTCTGTGGGCAACTTGTTCCAGTGCTTCATCACCCTCTGAGTAAATAATTTCTTCCTAATATTTCATTTAACCCTGCTCTCTCTGTTTAAAATAATTGCCCCTTGTCCTGTCACTGTCTTCCCAAAAAAAAAACCCAACCAAAAAAACCCCTCTCACTTCTTTTTCTAAGCCCCCTTTAGGTCCTGCAATGAGGTGTCCCCAAAGCCTTCAACCTTCTTCAGGCTGAAAAATCCCAGTCCCCTCAGCCTATCTTTGTAGGAGAGGTGTTCCATCCCTCCCATATTGAGCTCCTGGGAAGTGCTGGTGTTGCTCTGGGAACAGTTTCTAAGGAGTTTGATGCAATACAAAGCCAGAAAGGTGTAAATATTGATGTAGACATTTTCCTGTGCTACATTCAATATTTAAATAAATTAAATTTCAATATTTGGCTTGAATATTAAATATTTAAATTAAGCAATTAAATAGACACTCTAGATTTCAAGTATTGCAGCCTTGACTTAGTGACTTCTATGGGAAAAATCAGCATTAAAATTATTTACAGCTTTTTACAAAGTTACAGAAAAAAAGAGTGGTAGAGACAATATTAGAAACTTTGTTACATACAATCCCAAAAGATTTTGACTGAAAATTTGGGCAGTTCAGATCATAATTCCTGCCCATATCATTATTTGCCTTTTCTCCCCAGGAGATGATAACATTCTTAAAACCAAATAAGAAACTGCATAATGAAGCAAGAGTTAATTGTGTTCTTATACAAATTTAGAAAATAAATATATTATCTCCTTATACCATTTGGGGGGGAGGGGCATTTGTTGGTTTGGTGTTTTTTCCCCCTCTGGGCTCTTCAGTTCCTGGATGTCTTCTGTCCAGTTCCCATTTCTGTTTTGGGAATCTCCCAGAAGGGCAAAAAGAGATGCTGTTATATTCAAGAAGACCACAGCCATTCCAGGTGAGCAGTAAGTGCAGGAAGGTGAGGTGTCTTTTCCAAGGGCAAAACAGAATTCAGCTCTTGTCTGTTGTATGGTTGTGATCACCAAATATACTTTACCCATCAAGCAAAAATGAGATGTACTGGACAGATAGTTGTGGATCACTGATATTATCCGTAAAAATTTAGGTCTATGGATAATATAACATAAGTCAAATAAACTCCTTACAACATGTAGGAACATAAACAAACTTTCCTTAAAAGGAAAACCTTTTAAAGCCAACTATTTTTTCCTTCCCGGATATGATATTGATGCTGCTATTATGAACAATTCATATGAGAGATTTGATAAACAAAGATTTATAAAAATGTGGTAGGATTGGGAAACCTAAAAGCCCTTAGAGTCCATGTGATTTGATGTCTGAATAGTGAGTATATCTTTCTAGTGCTAGAGGATTTTCGAGGGAAAATAGCCTGGCTTGTTAACACCTGATCAGAGGGATTCACATCAGACTGATAAAATAAAAAAGGGGGATCTTGTTACAGTGCTGGAAGTTGATGGAGTGTTTTGTTACTGATAGTCTCATTCTCAGCAAGACTAACAGTGTTTGTGCATCTAATTATAGGGGAAATTGGATACAAAATGTTATCATATCTTTAATGAGGGACTCAGGATGAGTTAGTGGAAGTTTAGGCAGGCAGGGCAGGAAAATGTTGATTAGTAGCACTCATGTGACTTGGAAGGTTTGAGTCCTTACATTCAGGAAATAAAAACTTTAAAAATAGTTTTACAAAGGTATGGGGCTCACTAGAGCTGTATGGCTCCCTTTTCTTACAGAAATACTTAGAGGAGCACTGAGTGAGAATGGGCAGAGGAAGAGGAGTGAGCAGACCCAAGGAGCAGCCCAAAGCATTGCCAGCTCTGCTTCCCACCCAGACCTTGGAAAGACACTATCCCTCCCTTGTTTTTGGAGCCTCACTGGGACCCCAGGCACCGTCCTGGATGTCAGAGTTGGGAAGCTCAATGGTCACAATGATCACAATGATCACTCCCATAGTGAACACCCAGCTAAAGAACAGCACCCACAGAAACCCAGACACTTGGGGATACCTCAGCCACCTGGGCAGTTCAAGGAGTCATGTTTTAGGTGATACTTCACTCAGAGGAAGGGAAAACCAGACAAAAATCCTGCTCAAGCTCCAAGTGGTACTGCCTCATTTTTAGCACTGTGTCCTCTCCAGGAACTTCCCATCCAGATGGTTAGATCCACCTGGGGCACACTGAACACCTGCACAGTGCATTTTGGTTGGGGTGTGGGAGCTTGGAGGAGGATGGAGTGCCATATTGATGCCAGGGGGAGTGAGCCTTCTGTGGAGGGAGAGCTGCCTGCATGCTGCCCAGCCCTGACCTTGTCACAAACTTCAGAGATTTCCCACAGTCAAGCAGAGGAATCCTTGTAATCTGGGACAGCAGAAGTCTGGGAGGTGTGAGGAAGAACAGAAGATCCAGTACTGGGCTTGGAAGGTAACTTGTCTCTGGTGGTTCATGAACTCCACACATCTGGACCCATCTCATGAGCCCCATCCAGTCAGGGGGAACCTTTCAATGTTCCAGTGCAGCAGACCTCTAGGTCTGGCCAGTCTGCTTGACATCTGGATCCATGGCAATGGACTCTGCATGTTTCACTGGGCAAACTCTCCTCTGGGTGTGTTTAATCAGCCCTTCAGTCATGCTGCAGCAGTGATGATAATGTTATTGTTGACTCACCACAGGAACTGTAATTGCTGTGTCAATCTAACACTTTGTAGATAAGATCAAGATAAGATCAAGATAAGATATTAAAATCCCTTGAGGCTGTGGAAGGATATATATAAATATATGAAAGATGAAAGATATATATATTATATATATCTTTCCACAAATACATATATATTTATATGTGTGTGTATATATATATATACATATATATATATATATATAGAGAGAGAGAGAGAGAGAGAGAGAGAGAGAGATGTATGTTGATTTCAAAGACAATCTAAATCAGTGGGGAGTTTCCTATTTATCTCCATTAGTTTTAGTTTAAACCCCGTGGGACTGACATTTAAGGGAGCAAGCAACTGGGCAGGGACTCCAGAGACCCATTGACCAGTTTGCACAACAGTTTTTCCATTTGCTCCTTAATGACCTCAGACACCTCTCCCTATGACTCAGTTTCCCCATCTGCAAGGGGGTAAACCTGACCTTCCTGGGAGAAGGATGCAAATCTACGGGCAGAAAAGGTGAGATGAGCTAGGTATTCTTATTTTGCACATAGTAATAAGGGAAGAAATTAAAAATAAAAGATGAGAAACTTAATCCATTTGAGTAAATGTGTTTCCTGCTGGTGAGTAAACTGACCAGAAGATTTCTCAGCAGCAGCTGCGGAGATTAGTAATCTGCAGCTACTCAGAACTCAAGTCTATACTGTCTGTATTCAGAGTGTGCCACTATCAAATTCCTGTTAATCACACAGTTAGTGCAATGGTGGTAGCTAAGGCTGATTCCCAGCCTCAGACCCTGCCCTTGGTGAACATAAAAAGCAAAACTCTCCTTGCCACTCCTTCAGGAAACAGACTGAGACAGGGCTCAGCTAGAAATCAAGCTGGAAAAAGAAGTCTGGGCTCTAATCTAATCAATGGAAACTCTCCTCACCTCTACAAAGCCAGGGTTTAGCCCTGTATCCAAAAATAAATATAAAGGATTTTCCAGTGCATATCTGTGACTTTTTAAGAAGGAGCCTGGATGGGCTCTCTCCAAGCAGCAGCAGCAGCCTCGGCAGCCTCTGAGCCTTGTGTGAAATGTGCTCACCCAGGCCTGCAGCAATGGCACTCCCCAGTCCTATCACAGAGCTGCTGACCTCAGAAGAGTATTTTAGAACATTGTTTAGCTATGGCCAAGCTAAGGGCTGCTTGGCTGGAGGGTGTTTTGGAAGATAGTGCAGCCACATGCTTTGAATAACTGAATTAACTGAATCTCCCATGTTCAATTATATTTCCTTGGTTTCTACAGCTACTGGGACAGAGCAGGGGAGGACATGAGCTCCAGTCACATAGCTGGAAATGCAGAGGAAGACACAGGATTCAATAATACCTCAGCTCTGCACTGTCCAGTAACAGGAGCCCTTTGGCACATGAATGTTCCATTAAGCACATTTTTGGAATCAGACTGATGGTTAGGGAGGGGTTTGTGTTTGCTTGACAGATTTACAATAGGATCTCATTGGCCTTCTGCTCTGTGTTTATCTGGCTCTTGCTTCTAGTTAAGCATTCAAAGCAATACCCCTGGGCTTTGACTGCATGAGAACCAAACCTGCTAAAGTCAAATGGCTAAAATTTGAACATCTTTCCTAGGAGCCTATGAATCCTTGGAGATAAGTAAGGAATTCTTGTCACTGAGATAATATGGACACTCAGGCTGGCCAAAGCATCAAAGTGAGTCTCCATGTGCTGCCACTAAATGCTGGAATTTGGGGTGATTTTTTCTGCTGAAAGAGATGCAAAATACAGCTGTTTGTGAAAAACAGGACACACCTTAAAATTCCCACAGCCCTCTGTTACCAGCACAGACAAGGTCCACTGAAGGACACCTGTCACTAAACGCCAGTGGGCAGAAAAATGCAAATGGAAATTAAAAGCATCAGAAGGAAGGCGACAGTAGGGTTCAGGGCATCTCAGAGGAAGGGTGGGCATCCACAGGGCAAGTCACCAAGGCTGACCTCAGACCATGAAAGGAAAGATCATCACAGATGCCAGTAATAAAAGCAGATGGGGATGTGACATAACATTGGCTTCCCAATACATCATTGACTAATTAAATGACCAATACCATAAAGATGATTTTTACCACAAAAATCTACAAGAGTCTAAAAACTTCAAAGGCAGTAAACTCATTTTGTAGATGACAAGTATTAACAAATAACTCAATTAAGAGCCCCGTAAGCCTCCACTCAAATTTAAAGCTGCTTGCACCAAGTTACACAATTAATTGCCATGGTGTGTTGTGAAACTTTCTCCTTATTTCAATCAGGAGATATTTTCTTCTCCAGTTTCAGTAGTAATAATCATGGCTTTGCTTTCTTTCTGGCAGTGTTAATCACAAACAGTGGAGCACAAAGGAAATGTACCCAATATGTGTCAGCAAAAATAATGGTGAGATCTAGCCATTTTGTATATGTTCTTTTAACAAATAAACACAATTGTAAAGATAAGTGGTTTGGGGTCTTTTTTGTTTGTTTGTTTAAGGCTATTACATTGCTTTTTATCTTAAAAAAAAAAAAAAAACAGTGTCTGTTAAATTAGTTTTTCCTGCCTTCTAGCCACAGATGTAAACCACATTACACATTGCAAAATTGTCTAATGTTGATGCAATTGCTGATCATAGTTGTGTTGGTCATTTTAAGGAACCAAACCCATAAATTTGATTAGGAGTCACTGAATCTGTCAATTCTAAACACAAATCAGCCTTTGTCATGTTATGCTGGAAGTGTGTCTCAGGAAGCCACCTCAATAACCTGGCATTCATTTGACTTTTATGAATGGAAACCAGAAATCTGGGGTAGGGGTTATAGTGGGATGGTTTGGTTGTAGTTTGGTTTTATTCTAAAAAGAATACTTCTTTTTCTACTGTGGATATTGATGTGATTTTGTATAGCCTGCGTTCATTCAGATTAGGTCAGGGCATCCTGAATTTGTCTGTAAACTGATCAACATAAAATTACAGAGATATTCAAGAGCTACACTTTGGTATCCTTCCATGTGTATTTTGCGCAGATAAGCATCACCTAAGAGAAGGAACCAGCTTCTACAGAATTGCAATATCTGTTACTAAATGCAGAATCTGTGATTCTAACAGCCTGGCTTAATTTACAGAAAATTATTAATTTCCATGTTATTGTTCAGTTATTTATTTTCCCGTTGTCAAGCATTTTATTTTTTTATTGTTGACATCTGAAATTGAACCCACATCTGTTTAGCAAAAGACAGCTACTTTCTTTCAACTGTTTATGAGACTTTCACCCCATTGTGCAAGTTATGGTGTATTTCACACAAAAAGACAAGCTTTATCTATTTGCCAGAAAAAAAGAGCTATTCAGCTATATGAAGGGGTTTATCTAAAAAATACAAATACTAATCCCTTACTAGACTGCTGCAAAATCTGCTCTCCTTCATATTATCTTCTTGTGTATTTGAGTACACATTTGCACAGAGGGAGGCATCTCTCAGGTGATCTTCTCTTCCCTCCTCGCTGCTCTGATTCAAAACCAGCCAGTGTTCAGCCTGGCCATTTTCACATGGGAAGCAGGAAACAAGGCAGAGATCTATCAGCTGTGCCCCACTGGCATCTGGGAATATCAGACAGTTTATGCAATAATTATGTGGCATTTTAGCTAAACATCAGGTCTTAATGAAGCAGGTTTGGTTGCTGTGAAAGCCAATGCTGAGGGCATGAAGGATAAGCTTCTCATTTAGCTGCCTAAGAATTAGGCACTTTAAAAGTTATCACTACAGATTCCTCACTAAATAGTGATCCAAGCAACCTTAGGAAGGGATGAACAGCCATTGTCAGTTCCTGCGTTTCTCTGTCCAAAAGTGAGAGAACCTAAGTGACCGTTTTGAGCTCAATATCTAATACTTAAATACACAAAGTTAGCAGAGATGAACTCAAACATGAGAAGTATATGCAAAAACTACTTAGCCACCTTTAAAATGACAATTATATAAGCAGCACAAAAGAGATTTGACCAGATATAGATTGAAGGAAATTATCACTCTTCTTTAAATTTGTATATAAAAATTGTTAGAACCAAAAATCTAAAACAAGATGTTAAAAATAAGTGTGACAGGTGTATATTTAGATATCTAAAGAAAGGGTAAGGATTTTTCAAGTGTGTCTACTGAGCAGAGCCATATGGGCTTAAGGGGAGCTACTAGCATTTGGTGTTTTTGAAATGACACCATGTGTTGAAAGCCTTAAACTCACAAGGAAATCTACTTTTTGTCATTACTTTTCTTGTTATTGATTTTTTTTCTCTAGTTTTTTTATTATCCACAACAAAAGTGTCCTTTTTATTTAACATTTTTGTAGTAGAATTAAAGGGCAGTGTTCAGATGTCCTGACATCTTGTCTCAGATGAGACACACAGGGCAGGTGTTCACACTTACAATTGGACAGGCAATTCCTCAGCATCACTACACTGCCAAGAAGCCAAAATTCACCATGCAAACACTTGCATGTGCTCAAAAATACCCCAGCCTGCAGTGACCATAACTTAATTTTGCCTTTATTTATCTGCAGACAACTTTGCAGGAACCTGCAGGAGCACATTGAACAAGTATGCGTGCCCTGAACAGACCTAATAAATTCTGACAGCAAGGGTGGACATTACCTGTAGGAACATTACTGGTGGAAGTGGAAATAGGCCCTGTCTCACCAATCCCTTGAGTAATACTGGAGCTTTCACTTGAAAATCTCGGAAACTGTAATGGATGATCTTTATCTCCTTCAAGTCGCTGATGCAAAACAGCCCTCGCAAGGAAGAACACAAAACATGTTAAATGTGTGTATCAGAGAATCATATAATGAATAACCTTGAAAAGAAAAAGACTGCTGAGATCATTGTGTCCTACTTTCTATGTGTGGGCACACAGCTGTGTGTCTGTGGCAGCATTTATGGTCTGTGTGGAAATGGACTGATGTTTAGAGATGTCTTGCTGGGCTTCTTCAAAGCAAAGAGGGCAAGAAAAGGATGAAGAAACACATTCAGTGCTCTTTATCTGCCAAGAAATTAAAAATGGTAGATCTATCCCAGTAGATGGTAGATGCCTGTCCCAAGAAGCACCACTCATACCAGAGCTGCTTCTGAAAGCATGAATCTGGAAATACCTTGGAAGATGGAGGCTCTTGGGGAGCCTTTTGGTCTTATCCTGCATACAGAAAATTGTCTGCGATTACAGAGAGGAAAATGTTTCTGTTCTTGATGCTGCTAAGGGCTTAGATCTCTTAAACCATAGCCAGTTTAAAAGAATTCTGTCTTCACAGACAGAAACCAGCCTAACTTGGGTGATAAAACTCCCCACTACAAGAAAAACGCCAAAACAACACGAACCACCTTCTTAAAACTAAAAATTAAAAATAAAATATAAAAGGGTAGACAGGGAGAGATATTTGCCACCTCCTAAGAAGATTTTTAAATCAAAGGGGGACACTGTGATTAGATTATGGCCCCAGAATGACAACAACTCAACTTTCTCTTTGAACTCAGAGAGGCTCCCAGGATGAAGTGGTGTTCAAAGACAATTCCTTTGCATGAATAATATGGGGGAGGGTTTAATTACCACCTCCTCTCATTCTTCATCTTCTCTAGCCAGAAAGCTCAGGTTTCAGCAGTTTTGTTTCTCACTGACACTGTGGCAGACTGGGGGAAGGGAAAGGAGGGTGGAAATACTACAAGGCTGGGAAAAAAGGGAAGCAGCCAGTGAGCTGTAGCAAAAAGAACAGAAAATAAAAGGGCACTGCCTCATTCATATATAAATCAGTTCAAAAAAAAGAAAGAAAAAAAAAGTAAAAGAAAAGAAAGAAAGCACCACCCCACTGATATTATAAATCTCTGGAAAGGGTAGTGTCAGAAATCACAACTCTAGTGCAAGAAAATCCTGTATCTCAAAACTCATCTCACTCAAAACTGTTACATTATAGCTGTAAGGCAACCACGGTGCATCTGAAACCTGGTTTCACTTTGGCTGTCAGCTTAAACAGGGCTACGACAATGCAGACCAAGAATGAGTAAATCCTAATGTTTGCCTGTGTAAATAAAGACTGAACTCATGTTGTTCTTGCCTTTATGTTGTCACTTATCCCCTTTTTAAGGGATACAATATTAAGCACTGATAATGTTATTGCCCAGTAGCACCAGACAAAGAGACAAGTGTGAGTCTGTTTTTAACAGATTTCAAATATTCTCAAATACAGTCGATTTGAGCTCATATAATATTCACAGCTTAGATCAAAGGTAGGAAACGCTCTTAGTTAATATTAGTAATAGTTTACAATCAGCCATGCTATCACTTGCCTCTGCAGATCTCTTAGAATATCTGCAATCAGAGTGCCCTCTCTGGCCAGAGGAGTGAGCCCTCCACACACAGTGCAGAGAAAGGGATCTGCTGTGTTTCCCTGCTCAGAACAGTGAGGGTCTGGCTGTGTTTCTCGTTCAGGGCTCTCCCTGTGACAGACACTCGGTGCAGAATCCCCTCTCACTGTTCTCTGCCCAGCTCCTTTGCCACCTCTGATGTCGTGTCCCTGATGCAGGGGCCGCACGCCCTTGCTGACGTGAGCTTTCCTCACCAGCTCTGCTGTGAGTCACTTGGAAGCAATTACTGAGTTGTGCAAAGCTCACATTAGGCAATAGCAGCTGTGTGAGGAGCAGATTCCTCCCAGGTTGCTCCGTTTCCAGTGGTTTCTGACTAACTATCTCTGGCCATGCCCGGTGTCAATGGGACACCCCACCACAGGGAAAGGCTTCTCTTGCTCTCCTCCAGCCTGTCTTGGGTGGAGGTGAAAGGGAGCAGAGCAGGCAGTGAAGAGTGCACTTGGCTGGGTCCACCCAACCCAAGGGCACCCAAGGACACCTGGGACCAGGAGGAAAGGATCATCCTGCCCCTGATGTCTGAATTACCAGATAGATTCAGCCCAGAGTGTGAAAACCCCTCTCAGGACCTTGGTCTGAGCTCACGTTTTCACATTCCATTTTCTCCTGTGCTGAACAGCAATGGGCTTTCCTAGAAATGAGCTCCAGCAGCTTGGCCTGCTGAGCAGAGGTCATATGAAGCCTCAGCCTATGGACATAGAAGGTTTTGGCCAGGCATAAAGTGCTGGAACCCATCTACCCTGTAGGGAAGTGCTCCCCCAGACCTCCAGGACTTACCTGGAGACCTACATGGGCCAAGTCAGAGGCAGCCCCACAGGTGCTCACAGAGTCAAGAAACATGAGCAGAAAGAGAACTGACACTTAAGCATGGCCTCAGGGCTATTTATACCCTGTAGAGATGCCTGTGAGCCCCTTTTGTGGCATGTACAGTGAGACAAGCCTAACCCTGCACCACACAAAGTGCGGCTTGGGTGATTATCCCCCATCAAGAAGGTGAGAGGGAAATGGGGAAATAAATACCAGTGGGGCTCCTGGTTTCTGTAGGAACAGAGGAAGACAGAAAGTAAGAAAAAAAATATTTAAAAAAACCCTTTTAGATTTTGCTTCAATGAGCTGCTCCTCTCTGTTTCTGAGAAAGAGCTAGAGATGAGCGTGTAACACGTCACCACGAACGAGCTCCACGTACCTCCATACCTTGGGGAATTTGGTTCCTGACTTAATTTACCGAAACAATGGCCAGCTGGGGAGGGGTTTGATCAGCCACCCAGAAGATGACGAAACAAATGACACCAGATGAGATGGGGGTTCCCTGCAGCAGACACATGATAAGGATTCAGAACACTGTGCAGCCCTGCCCTCCCCACTGCAGCCAGCTCAAGCAGCCCACACAACTGCTGAGCTGCTTTGGGGAAGACCAGCTCCTGGAAGAGAGAAGATAAAGAAAGAGATGTGGATAGATCATCCAAGATTAATGACGGAAAAAAGTGAAAATAAGAGGAAGCTTTCACTATGCCAGAATCATTATTAATCGCCTGCAACTCCCTGTGACTAAGAGTTGTTAAACTTCATTGGCATTTAAAAATGTAGATATTCCATTACACAGGCAAAAACCAGCTAAGATATTGGGATTTGAAAGGGGGATTAACTGCAATGGGCACTTCTAATTAATTTTTTAAGAGTATTTTTTCAGAAGTGTTTTTTAGCTTGTCTGTTTAACTTCTGGCAAGTTGTTTTTACCTCCTCTATTTTAACTTTTTTTTCCTAATTTGTCAGTGTTTTTTAACTCCCATGCCAGTTTCTATGAAATTAATAAGAGTGATAGAGAAATTTCCAAAATATTAAGGTATTTCAAGCACTGGCTGAAATGGTGTCCAAAAGATGACTGAGTTTCTTAACTGAGATCAGCAGAGCCACAACCCTTA
This sequence comes from Calcarius lapponicus, assembly GCA_039654755.1. NCBI lineage: Eukaryota > Metazoa > Chordata > Aves > Passeriformes > Fringillidae > Calcarius > Calcarius lapponicus. The sequence goes on from CM077464.1 coordinate 145,516,191, forward strand.
GTAGACAACACAGAAGCAAAAATTGACAGGAAGCAAGTCTTAATGGTCAGAGCATCATTTGCTTTGATACAAAATTGTTTTTATAGAATTATCTTTTTCAATTTTGTGATCGTTTCAGGGTCTTCTTCACAGGTAAATCTAATGTAGCATCTTTGTCTTTCATTGCTTTGCACAGAACACCATCTTTTGAATGAGACTGAAATATTTGTGAAAAGGAAGTCTGGCATTCAGGTTTCCCACCTGTTCAGCTATAAATGGAGACCATGGAGACAAGTCTTTTGCCTAGAAGGGATGATATCACAATAGGCACTACCAGGCTGCTAACACACCCCATATTCCAAACTCAGGTATTCCAACAGATCTCAGCTAAAAGACCACTCTGCTTTTGAGGGCAGAACTGGCACTGGAGCTGTAGAGGGCTGACAAGGCACCAGCACATGGAAAACCATTTGTTGGGTTGGCAAAGGGCAAAAAGCTGAGAGGGGCAAAGGGCTGAAAGCTCCCTCTGAGGCCACAGACACCCACACATGCGTTACCATCACTCTGAGCCTCCTCAGTTGTCATGTGCACCTGTAAACTCCCTGTGAACATGCAGGTGGGGGTTTCTGATGTCTTTGGTAGCTCCGATAGGGAACATGTGATTCTGCCTCCTGAATCTTCAAGCTTGCCTTAGCAAGCACTGTTGGTCTGAAATGGAGTAAAGGGGCATAAATTCACCTCTGACAAGGCAAACAGTGACAGTTCATTGAAACACATGGCCCTGTACTTCCTCTGGAAGAGAAAGGCTATGGCAGCTCAGCAAATTCAAAGGCAGGATGCAAGATAAAGGCAGCTTTAGGAAGGAGTTGAGGTTTTGGTTTTCCATTGCTCCATTCTAAAAATAACAATCAAACCTCAGGAAGGGGTGAGGTGGTAGGCACCCTGTTTTTACAGACTGCGAGTGTTGGTGCACAGATGCTATGGAAGTATCCCTAGTTGAGGCCTGGACTTAGGCTTGAATCCCTTGGGAACGGCTTTGTAGTTTTGAGGAAGCAGTAAAAATGTTACAGGTCTCTTCCATGACTGGAGTTCACCTGCCTTCACAAATCACCTCAATACTTTCACCCACATTTCTTGAATAAAAGAAACTATTAATACCCCCATCTTTCCTTTGGTTATGAGTAATTGTAATTAAAGGATAGATACAAATCCCTGCTGTCCTGGGTACCAGGAGAGAGAAAGCCTTGGTACATCCATCAGCTGGGGACAACAGAGAATGAATCTAGGGAAAAGCCACCAGCTGCTGATCCAGAGCACTAGGAGGAGGGAGGCTGTAGGTTCAAAGGATCCAGCAGATGTGTCTGGAAGTGAAGCAGGGAAAGAAATATCTGTTAGCTGTCACCACCGTTGGACCAGAATGCAAAGGGCATTGGCAAAATTTTCTCTTGTTCTTTAGAGGACAGAGATTTATGAGAAGGTGTTCCCTAATTTAGTTCTGCTTTTCCCAAGATTTCTCTGTCTCCACTCAGGATGGGTCTCCTTCCAGCAAGGAGTACAACTTACAACAATGAAGAAAACCCCTGATCTTCAAAGGGCTGCAGCACATTGCCATAATGCTGTCATAGCAAGGACATAGCCCCATCTATACAGGCAAGATCAAACAGCATCCTGCAGAGTCAGGATGCTATTGCATTACAACATGATTCTTCCCCATGACAGATTTGGCCAAAAGCCAGGCAGTGAAATGGGTCTGCTAGAGTGAATGGACTTGGGGTCTTAGACAGCAGTTGGAGATTTATGCTGCTGCTGTTGCAGAAATCAAATCAAGACGCTGCTCCCCAGCATTACAGGCTCACCCAGCCATCTGCAGACCAATGGTGTGGAATCTGTGCCTTGTGTCATTGCTGTAGCTAAACATCTCGTGCTTTTCTTTCAAAAAATGTGTTCATTAAGTTCATTGTTAATAATAATTGAAATCAGTTAATACTAATCTTCTGAAAATGTGGGAAGGAAAATCCTTTGAGAATATCCCTAGGTGAGCCCATCAAGGGATCATGCTGTGCTTTCATTTTCCAATGTAACTGCCCATTCAATGATAGCTTCATAGGAAGTGGCAAAGACCTTTTTAGTGGCACTTTGCTGCCAGGGTGTTTTAATGAAAGGCAATCAGCAGGACTTAGCAACCTGAAGAACAGAGCAATTTACAAAATCCAGAGATTTTTGTGAAGAGATTTTATCTGTCCTACTTCATACATCTATACCCTTGATTTTAGTCTTGAAGTCATGGATGTACTTAATATTCCCTGCAATATGCAGGACAAATCCATCAGTACTGTGGATTAGAGAGCAGAGAATGAGAGAAATGAGTCTGTTAAGGCTTGGTGACTCTTGCAGGACTAGCAGAGGGACTGAGACCCTTACTGCATCTACGTTAAAGGGGCTTGTGTCTGCTGTAATCTGTTTTCATGCTTCAAGCATGTAGGATTGTGCATGCTGGAATTTATGGTGCATACTCATCTGAGTCACAGAATATGATAAGCTCAAACCCATTGCAAAAAAAAACCCAAAAAAACCCACACCAAAATTGCTAAGGCATTTGCACAAAAATAGATTAGCATGGTCTGAATGAATGTGTTTGATAGGGTCAAGTGATAAGTTGCGAGATCTTAAGCTGCTGTAACATAATTCCCAGCAATCATATGCTTAATATGTTATCATGTCTGTGTTTATTTTAGTAAATTAAATGAATTAGAGTCTATCCACTGGTTCTGAAGGGTCATGTTAAGGTTTGTGTTCTCATGACCAGACTAGAGCCTTAAGCTCATCCTCCCTGGCTTGGAACAGTCTGACCTGCTATCAGATGAGCATATTAAAAGAAGAAAAACAAAACAAACAAAGCAAAACAACAAAACAACAACAACAAAAATCTTTCTTGACCTCAGAAAGCTAAAACCTCTGCAGGTGACATTAAATGTTATGGGAGGACATGGGCCTCTCCAGAAGGTATTTTCACAAAAGAGACTTTTTAAGTATCAAGTCCAGAAGGACCCAAAGTTTCAGACATATAGCTGATAGACAATGGCATCTTTTACCAGTGGTCACAGAATATGAGAGTTTGCAAAATCACTGTTTAAATAATGATTTAATGGTGGACTTGGCAGTGCTGGGTTAAGAGTTGGGCTTAGAGATCTTTTCCAACCTAAATGATTCTATTTATTTATTTATTATGCTAAATTGTGTGTTTGCCTGCACAATCCATTGTGTAACAAAATCAGTAGTATAAGCTGTGTTTAACATCTAGAAAGAGGCACATGACAGGAGCACCAGAGTCACTTTAATAGCCAGATCACTGTGTGTCCTCCAGCCACAGTGAGGAAAATCCACTGGAACCTGACAGGAAGATGCAATGGGGGGATGTCTCTTTAGACTCTCAACTCCTTTAAGAGTCAGCCCACATCATAACACAACAGCTCTTAATTACTTCAGGAAGGTGCTGACTTTCTAGAAAGATTTTGGAAAAACCATTCAGTCTTTACACCATTCCCCTCCTGCCAGGGTGCTGTTCCCTGCCTGGGGGTCAGAGGCACAGTGCCTGCCTGTAGGCTGCAGTGGGGACAGTGGGTAGCAAGGGTCACAGCTCTCCCTGACAGATGCACATGGAAGTTCACATGTCTTCTCATGGCATAGCTTCCACCCTGGTAGCTACCCGGACAATTTCCACTTCCCAGCAGCAGAAAGACTTCCCCCAACAAAGGCCAGAGAGCTGATGCCACTTCAGAGCACAGCAAGAAGCAGCAGGAAAAGCTGAACTTACATCAGGGCACATTAATACTCCTAGACAGATCTCTGTCAATTCACTGGTAGCTCTGATGTGTCACCTAGTCCTGTGGCTTTGGTCAGGGAAAGACCTCATCATCAAGGCTTCAGTCTGACAACAGGCATAAAGCTGTGTCTTTGAAATCTGCCCTCATAATCAGAAGAGAAAACATTTTCAGTGAAAGATCAGAAGAACCAGGAATCAGCCAGGTCTGCAGACTGTCACTGCTCACATGTTTGCTTTGTTATCAGCACATACATTCAAAAGTAGGTTTGTCAAAGGGCTGTGGCACAGTTGCCTGTGCAAATCAAATTGTAGCGGAAAGCAAGAAAAGCGTTTGCCTGTGAAGAGATCTCACCTGCTTTGTGTGCAAGCTGCTGGAGATCATTAGTACTCTCTGATACTTGTTATTTGTAAGCAGCCCTGCTCTTTTCAGGTTCATTTCCTGCTCTAAAAAGCAGCACTGCCAGACATTTTCACACATTCTGGATGCTTTGGGTAACATGGAGCAAAAATCTTCAGCTACTGACTGCCTGACCATCTAATAACCCAAACAGCTCAGCTGTTGTATGCTGCAAGCCAGTCTTCAACCCAGACCACATGCCAAGAAAATCCATGAAAGACAGAGAGCTCCACAAAATGGAACCTGCACCCTTCCTAAAGCAAGAAAGGACTTAGCAAGAAAGGATTCGGACTGGAAAAAAATCCAGATTCCTGGGGCAGGAATTGATTGCAAGTGTTGTCATAAAATTGCTGGGTCCCATCTTGAGATCCTTGGTAAACTGTGTATGTCACAGCCAAATTTCCACACAGCCATGCTGCTCAGCAGCCAGCTTGGAGGTGCACAGCACCATACAAGTATTGGTTTCACTCTTGATTTTTAGATACTTTTGATGAAAAATGTGTCATTAACTGAGACTTGATGTGGGATTTCCAGAAAAAGGAATAAGAGATACATATATCCTCTGATTTCTGGTGAATTCTCATACAAAATGGACAAAAAATGGGCCTCTAACTTGTGTGAGTGCATCTGCATTCCTTGAGGTCTCCTGGGGCAGTTGCACTCAGATGCCTGCAGGATGTGACCCATCTCTCATGGAGCTGGTGATGGTAGGGTGGGCCTATCAATTTAGTCATATTCACCTTCCTAACACTAATCTGCATTATGTGTTTGTGGGAAGTAACCAAGAGACCATGTCATTATTTAGGTTAAGTGGCAACTTTGATTGAACTGTTTGGTAGGCACCAGCAAAAGATAAAAGAGCATCAGAGCATCCTAAAAATGAATCAAAGGGGTGTCCTACCCCCCTGCCTAAATCTCATACACTCTAGGAAAGCCTCACTCACTCTTTTTTTATTTCAGCTAATGAAAATTTCATTCCAAAGGAAATGTAAAATTTGTATTTAATGTCAGTTATTTTTAAATTTCATTACTGTTGTTATTGTTGTTGTCATTATAAAAATAAGCCCCTTAGAGGTCCCCATGTCTTTCTTCCCATGTGGTGGCTGGGAATTGCACTGCCTCTATTGGCATCACTGCTGGGAGGACAACAGCAACCACCAGGCTGTGAGAGACCAGGGCAAAGCTGCCAGCAGGCTGTGACTGGCTGCACCACTCCAGTGCTCTGCCCAGGAAGAAGGGAGATCCATAAAGGCAACTACCTCCAACCAGTTGTGGAGGCTTCTAAAAACCACTATGCTGGCATGTGTTAAATTCATTCCAGTTTCTCCATCTGAAGGTGTCTAGGAATGTAGAGGAGTATCTCCCCATCCTGTGAGCAGCCCACTGGAGATGAGAGCCCAGGCATTCTTCCAGGGGGGACCTGGTCCCCTTCAGGGATAGTCAGACTCTCCAGACTCGTCAAGGTCAGCCCTGCCAGGAGCTTGGCAGCAGTGAAATTGTGTGGATGAACATGTGCCAAGCTAGAGCTGCCTGGCTCTGGTCAGTCTAATTCACTAGCAGAGTCATTGTGTATAGCTCTGCCTTTATCTGCATGTGCTCTTTGTTTCATGTGGTGTTATCTGTGCATCCTACAGAATATAATGTTTCTACTTTAACATTGAGACATTCTAAACTGGACTCTCACTACTGTCACGTTAGACTATAGGCATGTGATTAAGTCATTTCTCTTAAATTAGACTTCACAAAAGAAACCTCTAACTGACCTGCTTTTCCTTCTGCTCCATGCTGGTTGCACATTAAAACCCATTACTTCAAACCATCCTGACAGGCATTTTTGCTAGCAGTCACAGTCCATTGTAGCCAAGAGTTCTGGACACATCCAAATGTGCATGACTTGTTTCTAGTCTGAACCTGCCTGCTATTAACTTCTAACTTGCTTCAAGTAATGGTTTTCCCTGTTATATTAAAAAGAAATTGTTGGAAAGTTTCAATTTTGCAAGAGTTATTTAATTTTAAAGACTAATGGTTTTTGCTGGACCCTGTAAATCTTTGCATATAAATAACCCTGGATTTAAATTCCCAGAACACTGAAAGCCTCTAAAATGGCTCTATATATGGTGAAAACAACCACAGAATGTTAGGTCTGTCTACACCCAGCCTTAAAGTGCCCATGATATTTATATTAAAATCTGCAAGTGGATTCTCAGTTACCATAAAATCATAATTTAGGGCATGATTCTGCTTTCACTTACACCCATACGGGAAGTGGCTTTCTGTAACTCTCTCACTTCCAGCAGAATTTGCTACATGTGAAAAGAGGTGCGGAACACACCTGACATGTCAGTCTGGCTGTCGATAGCTCCATGGAGTTTAGAGGTGGAAGGAACTGCTAGAGCACTTTGTCTGAGATGCCTGTTATGGAAATCCATTCAGTTATTCTTGTACTGGGCCCAATAAATTTCACTGAACTAAAGTGTAGCTTCCAAAAAAGCATCCAGAGGATTATAAAGCACAGGAATCCACCACTCCCCTTATCGTTCAGATAACTGTTTAAAGAAAGATTGTTGTAAAATGTGCCTTTGTCTAGCATGAATACATCTACCTTCCAGTTTTAGTTTTCACTGTTACATGACAAAGATCCTTATTTTCTCTAATTTTCTTACTTGAGGACAACTATGCATTGCAAAGAGTCTGCTTCTAGCTTTTTTTTTTGATAAGCCCTACACAATAGCAGATCTGCAGTAAAAGGGTGTGTGTAAATCCTTACCTTAGAGACAATGCAAGATAAGAGCCCTCAGCGCCAGTGGGCTCAGCCACCTCAGCAGCCACTGCTGGGGGACCACACCTGTCCCTGTGTTCCTGGCAGCTCCTAAGAGGCTGCTCAGGGCAGTCCCGCTGTCTGCCAGCACTGCCTGCTCCTTCCCCCTGGAGAGCAGCCCCGTTCCCTCCACGGCCAGCTCACACAGGCACGTAGGAAATGGCCATCGTGCTCTGCAGCTGCCTCCAGCACAGGTCACTGGAGGAGTGAGAGAAGCACTGCAAACTCTGCCGGCCCAAGCATGTGTGTAGGCTGGGGGTGAGTATTCACATATTTAAAGGAAAGAAGAGAGACGAAAAATGCACATGGAGCCATTCCCTCAGGGTAAAAGTGAGTACTCAATAGTTCCTGAAGAGTGGCTTACATGCCATCAATTCATCCACTAATTTACTCTGTAGTAACCAATTTATTCAACTATGGTCTGTGTTAATCTCCCCCAAAACACATTTTGTCTGACCTCTCTCAAACAAACCCACTGCCTCATTAGCAGATTAAGTCAGGTTAGTTCATTATTATTATTATTCTTTATGGCTGGTGACAATCTATGCCTGTGGACAGTGACAGCCAAGAACTCCCTTCTCCTCACTGCTTGTGACTGTAAATCACAATTAGGAGCCAGGATTGTTTGATAATGGTAACCATGCAGACATAACATAACATATATACATAGATGTGATATACTCTAATGAAACACATCTACATCTGGTTTCTATAGCACTGTGTGGATTGGCATTAATCATATCCTCCTACTTTTAATTCCTTCCTGGTAGGCAAAGCTAACTTCCCAACCTACGTTATCCCCTTGCCCTGACAGTGTGATCACACAACATGAGCTATGGCTGAGAAGGAAACAGCTATAGACATGACAGACTCGCCATTCCCATTATGTCATATGCTAAAGCAAAGTTTTGGTGTGATTTAAGTGCTGCCTATTGCTGCACCAAGATTTGTGCCTCATCTACTGTCTCTTGATCCCTGTTCAAACCTAAGGAGCATGGGATTAAGCCAGTGGGATATTGTGTATTTCCAGAGTAACGTGCGTTCTAACTATTAAAAGGTGAAATACAAAAATAAACCAACAAAACCCACAAAAACAAAACAAAACAAGAAAAAAAAATCCCAACCAACCAACCAACTAACCAACCAAACAAACAAACAAAAAAGACATTTCATTTATGACAAATGCTCACTTGAAAAAACTAATCCGCAACATTTAGTTATTAACCAAACCAAACAAACCCGTCCTCCTCCTGAAACCTCATTTCAGAAATTATCCTTGACATGAAGTCCCCTGTTCAGGACATCCATCTCCCTGAATCATGACAAGGCCACCAAGTGCCCAAGGAACACAAACAAGGCTGGCAGCACCAGTTCCCCAAGGCACAGTGTTGAGAGCAGCCATGGATGGATGGACTAGGGACACCCGTGCTAATCCTCTCTTACCTCTGACAGCGCCAGAGAAAGTCTGATGCCAGGAAATCACACCTTAGGACTCACACAGACATCAAGGACTTGGTTATGTGTACAACAGTAGCAGAGCTTGCTGAGGTAGCCCCTTGCCTGGCTAAATGACAAACATTCATTATTCATAAGAGAACTGGAGTGATAGGACAAGGAGCAATGGGTACAAATTGAAAGAGAGGAAATTTAGGTTACATATTAGGAAGAAATTTTTCTCTGTGAGGCACTGGAACAAGTTGCCCATGGAGACTGTAGATGCCACAAGCCTGTCATTGTTCAGAGCCAGGTTGGATGGGGCTCTGAGCAACCTGGTCTTGTGGTATCCCTGCCCATGGTAGGGCAGGCTGGGACTGGATGATCTTTAAGGTCCATTCCAGCCCTGAACATTCTGTGATTCTGTGATGGTGTTATAAGCCTGGCTTACACCAGATACTTGGCTATTAGGGTGGCTCCTGTGGAGAGGGGGATCAAGTAGCCCTCTTGACACCTTTCTGCCCCTGTTTGCAGCAGACAGTGCCATATGTCCCTTGCTGATGACAGAGGTGTGCAGGGCTCTGTATCTAAAGGGTTTGTGACACAAATTTGGAGGTCGTTGCAGTATGGGAATGGAGCTGCCATGGGAGGAAGGTCTGAGAGAAGAAATACCTGAAAGCACCAATAGAGTCTATGCTTGTTAAGTCAGGCTGTACTTTCAAGGACACTCCAAACCATCAAAAGCCAGATTGTTGCCAAAGCAGTTGTTTTGTCTTCATCCAGCCCAAATTATTTCTTACTTTATTGCTGCTCCCTCTCCCCAAACTGATTTCTAACCTAGGACAGTTCTCCTGACATAGGAAAAGGGAAGTGAGGAGGCGGGCGAAACAGTTGCTTTCCCTGGTAATGCCAGGTTAAAATTGCCCACAAAACTCTAGCTTAAACTAGCATCAGATTTGTTATTTGAGACAGATTGATGGTTCAAGGAGCTCGGCTTCAATGCACATCCTATAGCCACTCCCCCGTGGCAGTGACTGAACACACCTGTAAATGTAACCTCTTCCCCGAAGTAGGTGCTCAAAAAATCTCCAGCCTAGGTATCCACCGACTTTAAACCATTTACGGCACACGAGAAGCCCCAGAGCGCTCTGGAGTTTTCCCACACCAGAGGGTAACGAGGGGCGATAACTCGGCGAAGAGTCATCTCCGGATTTCCCAACGGTGTCTGGATACGGTTCCCTTTGTGGGCTCGACGCCCCAGAGCGGCGACCTCTGCGGTCCTTGAGCAAACAGCGCGGGGGAAGGGGAAGCCGCCCGCCGCCGCCTCCCGCGCGGGTCCCCGCCGGGGCACGGCCAGCGCGGCCCCGCCGCTCCCGCGGGCTCCGCCGCCCCAACAGCGCCACCCAGCGCCGGCCCGGGGCACTGGCCGGGGAAGCGCGGCTGGAAAGCGGGAAAGCCGCCTTGGAAGCAGAGCGGAGCCGCAGGGAGCGAGTGAAAGCGGCCGGCAAGCGGCAATGGGGTGTGCTGTGAGCTGCTGGTGCCCCTGGCTAACCGGGAACCATCGACAGAATTAACAGTTCTGATTTATAACGAAACAAGACCAAAAAAAGCCACCCCAAAACCAAAAGCAAACCAATCCAAAACACCAAAACAAAGCCCACACCACAATTTTCCAGTTTTTAAATGGCCTAACATGTTTCCCGGCTTGTTTTAACGCAAGAGGCATGGGTATGAATATCAGTGGGAGCTTCCTTGGGTATTTACTACAACAAATCTTCCCGAGAGTGAACGGGTAAAGCAGGATTCAAAGCTGCGATGTTCATCCATTCATAGACGCAATTCCTTTATTAATAAAAACCAGCAGCAGCAAAAAACTGTCCCAGCCGAATAGTGGCTGTGGGAGGGACAAATCCCACACCCCAAGCCCAAGGATGCAGGGACTGGGGAAGGTGGGGGGTTCCCCCAACTGCGGGACATGAAGAGGAAACCAGTTGGTGGCAACATATGTGTATTGTATTTCTCTGAAAAAATTTGCAACTTGGCTAATTAAATTCCTGGCGCTGAACTGGTCCTTGGCTGAGATCATGGCAATTGGGAGGGTTGGGTTTTTTTTTTTTCCTCCTTACAGGAGTTCCCTCCTTCTTCCCATCCTCCGCCTATTAAAACAAGTCAAGTCTCCCTTGTTAAAAGACCCCATAAAGTGGAAGAGGCAGAAAAGCAGCAGCAGCAGCAGGAAAGAAAAAGACGTCTGGAAAATATTACCCGTTTGCTGCTGCTGCTGCTGAGAAACCTCATTGAAACAGTTACTCGGGCAGCAGCAAGGTATCACCAAAGAGACTTTATCTGATGCTGATCTCTCAAACTTTCAGACACTGCCTTGCAACTTCTCCAGGCTCCTGGCTAGCCGGGTTTGAAATAAGATCTTCAGCTTCGACCACGAGAAACTAACTCCTAATTTATTATTTCTAACTTTTTTTAATTATTATTATTATTATTATTACTATTATTTGGGGAAAAAATCCCACAACTTTGAGCTAGAAACTGAAGCAGAGAAAGACAAATACACGATAATTGTGAAAACACGTGGGAGAAAATGAGTAGGACTGAATAGCCTAACACGATTTTTTTATTATTATTATTTTCATTTTTAATTATTTTTTTTATTTCTGAGCGTCTTATTAAGTCCCTGAAAAGTGCGATTTGTTCTTTTACCTCAAACTTGGAAACTATTCAGCGGGAGCAACGGTACGTGAGACCACACAGTTGGCTGGAGCCCCTCTATGACCAAAGGACAGAAGGACAAACAAGGTAGGTGATTTATGATTATGCTTCTGTCAGCTCAAGAGCAGAAGACCCCCTCCTCCCATCCCCACTATTCCAGGGAGGAAAGCTGGAACAGATCCCCAAAATACGAGTGGGGCTGGGGGAGGATCTTACCGGCTCCTACGCTACACCTATTTCAGCAATGAATAGAACCGCCGTGAGGATGAATGAGGTTTTCAGCTTCAACCCCTCCTCCGTGTAATCCGTTTAAGACATTGCTGAGCTTCAAGATCTGGGGGGAAAGAAACCCCCAAACTCAAAAAGCCAAAAAAAGCCAACCGCCCCATAAACCCTCTGAAATTAGAATAAAATCGAGCACAGGCTGGGCAGCCGCTCCGCTGATCTCAGCGGGGAAGGCTAGACCTGCTCAGAGCCCAACCCGGCTTCCCTCCGGCCGCCCCTCGCCTTTGCATCCAGGGCCGGGCGGGGACGCGCCAGGAGCCGAGGGAGGGCTGGCACTGAGGGGAGGCAGGCGAGGCGGCGGGCGTGGGGCTGACGTCCCGCCTCGGACAGCGCGGCCGAGCCGCCCGGGCGCCGCGCAGCGCAGCGCGGGGAGGGCGGGGATGGAAGGAGGGAGGGCGGCTTCCCGCGGGAGGGCCGGGAGCCGAGGGCTGTGGGGCGGGGGCTGCCCGGAGCTCCCCGCGCCGGGCCCGCCCCGGCCGAGGGAGGGCCGCCCCGGGGCCGCGGCAGCGGGGGGCGATGGCAGCGCCAGCACGGCCGGGCCCGGTCGCTCCCGCGGGCGGGGCCCGTGACGCGGCCGCGCGGGGATCCCCGGCCCCGCCCGGTGACGCCGCCGCTCCGCCCCGTTGGATCCGGGCCGCGGCGCCGGGCCGGGGTTCCCCCGCTCCATGTGCAGCCCGCGGCCGGCGCGGGGCCCGGCGCCTCCGGCCCGGCTGCGGAGCCCTGTGTCCCCGGCAGCCCCGCTGGGCTCCTCTGGGAGCCGCGGTGCGTGTCTCTCGGACACAGAGCCTGCTGGTCACAGCCTCGCCACACAGCATCCGTAGCCATGCTGGCAGAAGGGGGCTTTGGTCCTTGGGAGAGAATTTTCCCCATTTCCAGTTTTAGCTTTGGTCCCGAGAGGATCCCCTTGTAGTACAACACTCCTGATGGGCGTTGTCTTAGTCTAGAGAAGACGGAGAGGGGATCTCATTAATGCGTATAAATATCTCAAAGGCGGGTGCCAAGAGCTTCGGTGCCAGACACTTTTCGGTGGTGCGCAGCGACAGGACGAGGAGCAGTGGCCTTAAACTAAAACACAAAAGTTTCACCTCAGCAGGAGAAATAGCTTCTTCGCGTTGAGGATGGCAGGGCACCAAACAGGCTGCCCAGGGAGGTCGTGGAGTGTCCCTCTCTGGAGAAATTCCAAACCTGGCCATGTTCTTGTGTCACCTGCTCTAGGTGACCATACCTGGGCAGGGGGATTGGACTCCACAATCTTCACAGGTCCTTTCTAACACTAAGGGTTTTGTGATTCTGCAGGGCTGCAGTGACCCCACATCTCTTAGGGCACAGCTGCTTCTCCATGTTTTTTCCTGCTTCATAGTCTTCTGCCTTTGGGATCATTTTTCCATTGGCACCCATGCACTTTTTTGAAAGCACACATTGTGTGTTACATGGGTGCCTTGAGGGTTCTTCTGAGGACTAGATAAGGGTAATAAATCTTTCTCACCCTATGTCCAAGCATAGAAAAACTCGGGTCAAGGTTTTCCCAGTAGGAAGAGCTGCTCTACTGGATTCAGTGGAATTTTTCAGGCAAGTTCGCTAGGAAAAACTCAAGTCTTCATATTTGTGATATGAAAGCACATTTGCTCAATTTTTTTTGCTATTCAAGATTATAGAGCAGCAAAGTATTCCTAACCAGCAACCAGAAAACATTTCTAAACTAAATTTTTGTTTAACCACAATCTAAAATATCTGAGTAGAAATATGATTTAGTTCCTGTTTTGTTTCTTGGAGCATTTGTCTGGGGATTTTTTTGGTTGGTTTTCTTGCTTTTCTTTTTTTTTTTGTTGGTTTTTTTGTTGTTGTTGTTCATTTAACAACTAGAGTATTATTGTGTACATGAGGGTCAAATCCAACCTGCAGCCATAGAACTCTTTCCGGATTGGTTACTCAAACCTGTAAGAGATTAAATTTGAGCGGTTTAGTGGGAAATATGCACTGAACAAATAGGAGATTCTTGATTTGCTGATCAAAGGCTGTGCATACAGATAGAGTTTGCCATCATCAGTACTCCTGTTCATTACTTTTAATTTAACCTCTGAGTTAACTTTAGTTTTATGTGAGCCCTTTCCAGAATATCAATAGCATAACAAAATCTGGAAGTTATAAATAACCAAAAGTTCCCGATATGGTAATTGTGTTGTAATAAAGGTGCATAACTTTTCACTTTCCTCTCTGCAAGCTGTAGAATAGAAGAGGAACGCTGGACAGCTATCTTATGCTTGTGATTAATATCTACCTAGAATCATTTGTACTCCAATGATATATGACTTAATTTACCATCAAAATAAGGCTAATAATGAATCTAAATATTGTCAGAGAAATTGTAAGCCTCAAACACCATGTACTCCCAGAGAGTGTATACAGGCCTAGATCCATGTGAGAAGACACTCACACGTGCACTCTGACACACTCGTGTCATTGAAGCAGCAGCTCTGTGGCAGCCAGTGCTATAATTCTCATCAGTAAGGAAGTGGGTATTAAGGATTATAAAGATTTCATTCTTCCTTTGGTTGTGTGCAAAACAGCCCTTGGTGGCTGTAGGCACTTAAAGCTGTGTGCGCTGGCTTTTATGGTGCCCACCTCACTGCTCTCAGGCCTCCTGCTGAGTTAGACTTGCATGTTTGTTACAGACAGATCCCCACAGACTGTACCTTCAGGTGAATACAGGCAAGGAAAATAGCAAGGGGTGTTTGGGTTTTTGGAGTTTTTTAACTAAAACCAGTTATATGGAACTAGAGAACAGGTGGATCTCATGTAGCACTAAAAAGAGTAACCTAAGCCTTATGAAGGGTTTTATAGACCTTCAAAAATTTCTTGCATGATCGTGATCCCCACTTTACAGGTGAGGAAGCTGTGACAGAGAAAGGTTAATTCACTTATCTAAGGTCACCCAACAGGTGAATGACAACACTGGGAAGCAAATTGAAATTGTTAAGGCCCTGATCCACTCTTAGATTCCCTAATGTAAGAAATGCAGTGGTTAAGCATTGACATATCAAACAACCTTCATAAGGGAGGTTAATCTCTACAATAAATTTGTCAAAAATATACTTGCATTTTTACCTTAAGTATCCCAGAAATAGCATCTTTTCAGAGAAAGATTTTTTATGCCTTATTATCTTGCAGTTACTACAGAACTGCAAGATAAATTATCCACTGATTTCCCTCTTCAGCATAATATCTAAGTGCACACTTATCTTTAATGACATACTTACATGCTTTGCTGAATTCAAAGCCTCAGCACTAAGGTTGAATAGATATTTAAGAATGCAGCTTCCATACAGGCATGTAAAAATGAGATGTTTTCAAAGGTTTTCTGCGCTCAGCACTTCTGGTTTCCACAAAGGTTGCAGACAAATCTGGTCTGCAGATCTCATATGTGAGGTTGATTTGTATTATGAATTTGTTTTCAATGAGGAGGTGCTATCAAATCTGCTGCACAAGTGTCCCCCCTTCAACAAAATTGCTTGAGTTTGTATTGCATAGCAATAACTGGACACCCAAATGGGGTTCCTCTTGAATGAAAGTAATTGCAAGGTGTACCTCTGGAGGACACTTTTCAGGTTTTTAGTCCATTGGATTGGGTTATACTTAGCTCAGAGTAAAGCACAAAAATGTATGGAGGGTGGAGTTAGGTCCTCCTTCCTAACCTGGAGTTAGGAGCACCAGGTGTTCCTCTTTGCAGATCTGTTGCTGTGGTATTGCACTATTTGCTGATGTGACCACAGCCCTCGATGCCTAGAGAGAGGCACAGCTCTTTGTAACCTTTAAAAGTGAAGGGGACTGTAGTGGGTTGACCATGGCTTGCTGCATGGTGCCCTCCCAACTGCTCTATCATTGCCCTCCTCAGCAGGATGTAGATGCAGAAAATAAGAGGGCAAAACACCTGGTATGTTGAGATAAAGGCAACTTGATAAAGCAAAGGCTGTGCATGATGCAAAGAAAAACAAAAGATTTGTCCTCTACTTCTCATCAGTGGATGATGTTCAGCCACTTCCCAGGACGTAGGGCTTCAGTAGTGAAAAACAAATGTCATAACAAATGCTTCCCCCTCCTCCTTTTAGCTCTTTTCTCTAAGCAGATGTCACCTGGTATGGAATATCCCTTTAATCAGTTTGGATCAGCTGTCCCGGTTATGTTCCCTCCCAGGACCTTGCCCTCCCATAGCATATTGGTGTGGGAGAAAATGTTGGAAAGACATCCTGGGTGCTGGAAGCACTGCTCAGCAGTAGCCAAAACACTGCTGCATTAGCAACACCTTCCCAGCCACCAACACAAAGCAGAGCACTTGGAGGGCTATGGGAAAAAATAATTCCACCTCAGCCAGGCCCAGTACAGGGACACAATGAGCACATTTGTGATCAAACCTTCATTACTGCCTCCTGGATAGATATTGGCTTTTGCAACTTATGGTTGGGGTTTTTCTAAATGTCTTCAGATGTTTGGAATTAATAAATGCTAATTCTGTCAAACAACCTTCCAAATCATTCCATCGTGTTAGGTGCAAACTTTCCGTGTCTCCCTCTCTTGGTTTTTAATCTTCTGAGGAAAAGCTACCCAGAATTACTATGTGCCAGTGTTTGAGCGTTGCATGAGAGGGGATTTCTGAGAGAGGTGATGTAGTGAGATGCATCCCATGTGTTATAAGCAAACATGACTTCAGTTTAACCTCCATCAGTTTGACCCCCATCACTGGTTCCATGTCCTGTATCAATAGATGCCAGGCACCACCTGATTGCTTCTTTTGTCCTCATAGCAGCCACACAACAGAGGGTGCAGAACTGAACAGGCTGCAGATAATATTGATATCTTCTGGCACCCGGTGCACGTTGGTTTTCTGGATATCTATTTGCCCCTATTCAATATTAGTAACAAAATAAGCTTTTTCTGTCTCTTTGCCTCCTGACTTCATAAAGGGATAAACTATCTTCAGGCCCTGTTACTCTCAGAGATGCCTGAAAGCTGATTAATAGTCATGTGGATGAACTTTGCCACAGGATTTTGGAGGAAGAAAAATTGGTACTTTACCATGGAGGTCACCAGTGTTCTTTGCTGAGTAAAAACCCAGTTCAAGACAAAACATAAGAACCTGCTGACTTTCAGTCAATTGTCTAAATCTTAGATCTTAAAAGTTAGATCTAGGTACCATAACTACAGTAAATGTTAGTCTAAATATTTTTCAGAATAGAGAAAGCTGAAGCATATTTTGCTATGTTTTTCTAATTTGAGATCTAAGGCATTATTCATTCTGAGAAAGGAGTGTGATCTCTAGGGCTACAGTTAATACCCCAATCATTAGATGTACTGTGTATCAGTCATTTGTTAACCTGATGTTTTTCATGAAAGCATTATTAGAATACTACAACTTTTAGTTATGCCAGTTGTTAATAATAATGTAAATCCCCTTCATCACAAAGGAGAAATATTCTTTTTGTATATATATTTGGCTTTATCAGGATGCCAAGAGACACAACACCAAACAGTTCACCAGGTGGACTCTGATGTCAAGTACATGCAAGGGTTCATTTCTTGGTCATGCTTTTCCATAGCAGCCTCCAAAGAAAGGCACTCCTTGCCTGCTACTGTACAGTCACTACAAGGCACGTATATACTTGGCACTGCTTTGTGAATCAAAATGTGTGACTGAATCAGCAGCAGCCTGCCCAGCATCAGGATTTAGCATATGGCTTTCACATTTCAGTTCTACAAGACGGGCTGGTGAGCACTGCTCAGCTCATTCTTGAAAGGAAAGAGCTGAAACATCACAACAACAGATTGCTCAGTAGCAGACTTTGAAGGCTCTTTACATACTCACCTTGTGCATGCAAACCTTGGCTCTGCTTGCTGGAGTTTGTGTAAAACTCATACTGGGTTCAGCTCCATAGGGTTAGGTGAAGGTGCCCATAAGGGATTTAGATGCCCAAATTGCAGGATAGAATTATTATATTTCACTGTGTCAGGCCAGGCTAGATACTCATAACAGCACTGTCTGATCTGAAAGTCTCTGAAGCAGCTGCTGCCTAGCCTCAGTATCAGTATTTGATTCAGCAGTTCATTTTTGGTCCCAGACTTGTACAAGCATCATTTCCTTTTTAACTTCTTGGCTTAATTCTTGGAGATGGGTGGAGAGTTTTTGGCTTCTTTGCCATTGTTTGGGCATATTAAATTTGATAAAGATCATTTCTGCTGGGCAAGCTATCAATACCTCGTGTTAAATCTTGAGACTATTGAGCAACTTTTCCAGTTCCCCTGAGATTCAGTCAATTAGAAGACTATACCTAAAACCCTCAATTGCACATACAAAGGGGAAAATTTCTTTGATGAAAGCCAGGAATTTAGATCAAAACACTTTTTATTTTCCTAAGGTTGACAGAGAAAAGGAAAAAGAAGTGTTGTTTTATTAACACCAAAAATTAATTTCTTGATCTTAAAAGACTGGATTTTTGCAAAGGAGAGGATCTGTGCTGTAATGATAAAGTCAGAGAATTTGTTTTTGTTTGTTTGTTTTCCTTTTGTGCAGAAGCACTTCATAGGTAGAGCAAAACAATAGCAAATTAATGTAAAGGATGTCTGCTACATTATATAGTCATTCAAATGTAGCCACTCCAGATCTTAATGTAAATCCTGTTTATTTCAGCCATATAATTCTTAATGTAAGCAGACTTTAGGACCCCAAATGGGAAAGCAGAGTACAAGTGCACCATTAATGAGCCATTTACCTTGATGTTTGTAACATTTTGCATGCTTGAGGGATTAGTAAACACATGGACTATTTTACTTTGAGGTAGTCTAGAGGGGATCCATTACTTAATCTGTTTTCTAAAGCAAGTCTATTTTGGGCACTGAGTTTCAATTCACCTATAGTGGTGGTAAGCATAAGCTGTCTTTTATTAGGCATCTTTATGACCCCTGCTGTCAAAGATTTTCAGACAGGCCAGAAGAGGGAGGGTCCCTTTTGCTGGTGGATGATTACAACACCTGTCAGAGCCCAGCCTTAAGTATTCAAGGAAGTCCTAGAGCTAGGGTCTGATTTCTTTAACTGTGCCTCCAAATATACATTTAAGAGGCTTCCTACTGTCTTGAAATTTAAGACCCTAAATAGCCAGTGGAAAAAGACAAAGTCTTTGTAACCTCAAACTTCATGCTTGCCTAGTTTATTTTTATGTTGTAAGTGATTCTGTGTTGACTTTTTTGTTCCAAGTCTGTAGCTTTTCAGACACATATCTGATGACAGCTATGCTGCTGTGTCTTGGTAGTCATTTTTCAAGGAAGAGTTAAAAACATATATGATGTAAGGAAGTCCTGTTCCAACTTCAACATTGGCCAACAGATGGTGAAACAAACATGAGCAGCAGATGTGTGAAATGATAACAGCAGAGAAATTATGAATAATAGCAAGAAAACACAAATATTAAATCTATTACTCTGAGAGCACCTAATTTAGCAAAATATTCAAGCATGAGCTTTATTGACTTGCAGCACACTTGCTGGATTAGCCTTAAACAGACATCACCTGTTTTATGTCCTTCCCACAAAATGCATCTATTGACAGAAAACGTTGTCATTAACTTCTTACAATTCTGAGAAAACCGTTGCATAAAATGGGTAATGTGATTGTCAGAAAAGGTATTTAGGTACCAATAGAGTCCACCTGCCTGCCTGCCCATACTGTTTATTTGTTTCAAGAATGCCAGAGCACCCTCCATGCCAGCCAGTTGCTCCATAGTCCAGAGTTTGGGTTAGAAGATTTTACAGCCAGGTAAGCTAAATATGTAGAAGTGATCAGAATCAGCTGATGTCCTAGAGAATTTCTGAGTCCAGGGTGGAGTGTTGGCTCTGTTAAATTTGCGCATATTTTTGCCACAGACTTAATCTCAGTTAAGCTTTAGCCCCCATACACTCATGCTTACGTGTACATGTATCTATGTACACAACTATATGAATAATGCATTTTTGCAATGGTATTGAGAAGACCTTTTATAGCAGATGTCTGATTATATAAATATAAATTATATATATAGTCAGACATCTGTTTAAAATATTATAAATACATTCAGGCATCTGTTTTAAGAATGTCTTTCCAATATTTTTGCAAACATAACTAAGAGACAGAAACAATTCAGGGTGGGATACAGTCGTGACATGGATGGGGGATGAGGAGGGGCTGCCCAGACATTCAGCTGTTCCAGTCCCCTGTGACCAAAGCGAGTGGTGGCCCAAAGCCCCTTCTCCAACCTCCTCAGGATAATATGACAGAGAGTCTTATCCAACCAGCCCAGGCTGCCAAAATAAGATCCTGACACAGATAGCACCTTCTGTGAGGGCACTGTGAATAGCAGAAATCATCTCTGCTATATTAAGTCTGCTTGGATTGTACTTTACATGGGGGAAGTCCTGCAAAGAGATGTTCAGTTGAGCAAGGGGATGCAGTGAGTGTGAGCTAGAAGCTCAGGGTGTATCTGCTGATGCTGAGATCTGTATTGCAGCCACGTGCACCCCTTATGGTGTCTTATATCAGCAAGTGGTGGCTCTGCTAATGGTATCCCTACTTCTTTGCAGATGTATTGTGAGAGGTTTATATGTATCCTGAGAATACTTGGAACCACACTCTTCGGGGTGTCCCTCCTGCTGGGAATCACCGCTGCTTACATTGTGGGCTACCAGTTCATCCAAACAGACAACTACTACTTCTCCTTTGGACTCTATGGTGCTATCCTGGCATCACATCTCATCATCCAAAGCCTGTTTGCCTACCTAGAGCACAGGAAAATGAAACGGTCGCTAGAGACTCCAATCAAACTAAACAAAACAGTTGCCCTTTGTATTGCTGCCTATCAAGAAGATCCTGACTACTTAAGAAAATGTTTACTTTCTGTAAAAAGATTGACCTACCCTGGAATTAAAGTTGTTATGGTCATTGATGGGAACTCAGAAGATGACGTTTACATGATGGACATTTTCACTGAAATCATGGGTAGGGACAGTTGTGCCACTTATATCTGGAGTAATAACTTCCATGACAAAGGTCCGGGTGAGACAGAGGAGTCTCACAGAGAGAGCATGCAACACGTATCTCAGCTGGTCCTGTCCAACAAAAGTGTTTGCATCATGCAGAAATGGGGTGGAAAAAGAGAAGTAATGTACACAGCATTCAAAGCACTGGGGAGAAGTGTGGATTATGTACAGGTAGGTATTAGAGCACCAGGTCAGTGCCAATTCAAACACACTTTGAAAGAAAGCAGCTTTTGTATATTTTGTGCAGCATGTTAGAGGCCATCCTAGTCCCTGATGAACACAGTGCTCCTTTCAGTCTGTTTGGAAACAGCTTGACCGTTAAAAGGGTATTTTGCTACCTTTTAAAATGGCCAGTCTATCTGTGACTGTTTTAAATTTGTGCACCAGCTACTGGAGAAATCTGACATCCTTCCCCTGCCATCAGTACTGCCCCCTCATCCAAATGGTTTTGCTTCAGACAAAGCCAATGACCTCCTGAAAGCCCCATCTCTGCTCCTGTAGGTGAAGGTCTCGGGTAAGGCTTTATTTTGGACTTTGTTAGTGGCCCCATATATGAGCAGACAGGTATTTGGTCTCACTAGGGAATATCTTGGAGTGGTGAAGTCTGTAAAAAAGATGGAGATATATTTTAAAGGCTTTGAAGGCCATGTGGAGTATTCAATAAAAGGGTCAATGTGTAGATTTGAAAGAAAATTTCTTCGGCTAAAGCCTGAAGGAGCATTTGCTTCATCACTTACAGCTGCATTACCTCACTCACTGCAACTTGGCCTTTAAGGCCTTTATGACACACTACTCACTTAAAAATGAATTAGGCTGGGTCCTCTCTCGCTGTTTCCAAAGCAGCAGAGGCCCATTTCTTTCCAGCTGCCTTGGATCCCCTGAAACATTGTCTATGTTTTTGCCTTACTTACATGGATTCCTCACTCCTGCAAACAGCCCTGCTGACTGTGGGAAGGGGAAAGGGTCATGAGTGGAGGAAGGTGGGTGGGATCAGATACTCTGGCTGGACACTGAGGACCCTTTCTTAGAAGTCTAGGCCAAGAAGGTTCATTTGACTAATCCCACTGAACAGGAGATGATTCTCCTAAAGAACCACGCTCAGTTCTTCCAAGCTTCTCCCACAGCCAGAGCATCCAGCAGTCTCCTGCAGTGGAGCAGCAGCTCCCTGCGAGGTGCTCTCTGCTGGCTCTGGGCAGCTGCATGGCTGAGCCACATGTGTTTCTGGGGCCTGTGCCCAGCCTTGTGTGGGTGTGTGTGCACGCTCTGCACAGCACAGCATCCACGTGCAGTGTCCCAGGGACCTGGAGAGGCTGCCAGGAGCTGGGCTGAGAGCAGCAAGTCTTCAGTGCACAGGAGGGGCAGAAACTGAAGAGTGCCAGGAACTGCTCTGTTACTGGAGCTAGGAGAGTAAAGCCAAGATTTAAAACCCATCCTCCACCACTTCCCAAACTGAAACTGATTTATTCTTTCAAAACAATGGGCTTAAGCTCTCCATTGTCTGCACTTTGGTTTTGTGCTGTGAGGAACTATGATGGGATAAAAATGCTGATTTTCTTTATTAGCATGGGTTTATAAACACACATTCTGGATTGCAGAGAGAGAAGGCAGGGAGAAAGCAGATTCATTGCAAGTTTCCTCCCTCAGTTCAGCTCTTGTATTTTTCAGGGAACCTGGAAAAAGTGTTTCTATTTCAACAGTCATAGCATAAATTCAGAAAATAGAAGAGATATTTCTGTTCAGTTAACACTCCAGACCTGGCTCAGAAGGTCTAATGAATTTGTCAGAGACTGTAGTGCTGCTGTGAGCACAGTCTGCAGTAGTGACTGATGCCACCGTAACATCTGTATTAGAAATGCAGCCCCTTGGTGGCCCTGGCTACTGCAGAGTCATAAAAAATGCAGCTAAAATGTGGCTCTGATTTATAAATAAATAAAGGTTGAGATATTTCAGATGGTCCTTTGGGGAGACCCAGGGTAAATTACTTTAAACGGTCCCTATATTTTAAGGGCTAAGCGGTCTGCATCAATGATTAAGCACTTTTAAAAGTGGCCAGTCAGCACCACTGCACACCCTCAAAATTGTAGCCCTTACAGTTCTTAGAAGACACCCTGGAATTATGAACAGGCAATCATAAACAGTCCGACCAGTGCAGATAACGAGCTGTTATTCAGTAGTGGTGTCTCTGAAAGTAGTACTGCAAACTGCTGTGAAGGCTTGTTTCCATCCTAGAAGAGTTTATGGATGTGCAAGTAATCAGGTGGAGGAGTTAAACTGGCAGGTTTTATCAGTGCAGAGTTGTGAGATAACCAGGATGCAATTCATCTTGGTTTGATGGAGGTGCCTGTGTGGACAGTGCAGTGCAGTCTGAACTCACAGCAGCCTGGATAAACTGTCACTGCCTACAGCAAGTAAAAGAATAACTCCCTTAAGGTCAGTTGTCCCTTTCATGTAACTCTGTGACCCAAAGCAGTGATGTTTGGGTCACTCTGCCCTTATGTGGAAAGATGGCAAATTGTCTCTTGGGCTGTCCTGAGCACACCCTGGCTAGGCAGGTGTCAGTGTTTATTTAGGCTTCTAAGTGTCTGTGTTTCTCTGGTGTGTCCTCTGTTCACCTGCAAAAACCTCATCCAGATGGAAAATGATGACTTGTTAGATTTGTCCCAGAAACCCAGACATACCCACTGTGCTGGCATGCTCAGGACATGTGATGGTGTTTTGTTAAAAAAAAAATCCAGTGTTTTCAGGATTCCTCATCCCTAATATATTAGTGATGTGGCTCAAGGGCAGGCCTTTCTGCCACAGGTAAATACATCTAATGGGATGGAAACTGCTCAAGTGGCAGGTGCTGGAGGGAAAGCAGGGGGGCTGGGAGGCAGCTGATCCCAGCCCACCACTCATGGTCACAAGAAATGACATGCCTGTCACTGACTGAGCACCCTGGGAATTCAGCAAACTACAGATTCCCTGTGCAAAGCACTCAGCAACAGGTTTGTCCAGGAAGACCCAAGTGAAAGTATAGGCATTGTTTTCCCTCATTGTTTTGCTCCCTTTCTATCACCCAGTGCTGCCACTGATGACAGCTTTCCACTAAAGCTGGAATCAGGCCTTGGCCAGGCTACAAAGATGCTGTGGGATGAGGCCATTGGGGAGGGGAGATGGATGCATCAAGTTAGGGGGAGCTGGAGATGCTTGTGTCTTTTCTCCTGAGAGAGATATGAGAGCTTTCATCACCTTTCTCCTCTTGGCCCCCTCTGAGTGAGCATGGAGGGGAGCACGTTGGCAGAGTCCCAGCTCATCCAAACTATGTAGTCCAACTATCCTGGGTAACCTCTCCTCTTGAGTCTGGTCCAGAGCAAAGCCCCAGTGCTCTCCTCCCACTTCATAGAGCAGATGTAAAGGTTACCTCTCCCCTGGAGTGAGAGGGCTTAGGTTGAATTGAAAGTTTGCATGAAAGAATGCCAAATTAGGACACCCATTACAAAGCCTCAGCAAAATCTGTCTTAATATGCTGTTTAGGCGGAGCTACTGACTTGCTCCTACTGACCCTGTCTGAAGTCACAGGAATGCAATGTGGGGACAAACTGGAGGCAGTATGAGAATTTGTAGGGTGGGATTCAGCCAGTCAGAGGGGTGTTTCTGGGACAGTCTCTGCTCCAGTTCCTGGGTGTCTGTGAAATGAGTTCACACGCGATGTGGCCAGTTCTTTCAGCTGCAGCAACTGCAACAAGGAGACACCCTCTTGTTTTAAACAGGCTGCAGCTCGAGTCATTCTCCTCAGAGCGAACGAAAGCAATGCCAGCTGTCTCACAGACCAGCCAGCCTGTCTGAGCCCTCCTCCTACTCTCCAGGGGAAAGCCAATTTCCTAATGTACACAGTGTTTAGTTGACTAGGAGTGTTTGTGTAGCTGAAATGCCTTGTGTGTCATTTACTTCTGCCTTGGTCTTTTGGAGTACTGAACTTCGGGAGTCACGCCTTCTGGCCTTACATATCATTTTATAAGAATGCTAGAGAAAAATAGCAAATAATTTCTCTTTTCAAACATCAAATCCCCGCACTACTAATAACACATCATGCATCTAAAATTAAAAATTAGTTTCTTCTGAAATATAAGATACATATTTTACATGAATTGCTAAGCCCTTCTGTGAGTGAAAGAACGATTAGGTTTCTTCCCAGACTCCTACTTGGCTTTTTTTCTTTTTAAAAACAAGTGCCTGGGATTTAACTCCTCACTCTTTCCCTCATATGGCAGTGGGAAACATTTGACCAGGGCTCTCCAACTGTGCAGCTGATGCAGATAAATTCAATGTTAGAGCACAACAGGAATCTGCTGCACACCCATGAACACCATCTTATTCTGCAGTGCCCCGTATCTTATTGGAAGAAGCCAGTCCAGTGTGCCAGTAAAACGAATGGAGCTGACACAGAGGATTGTTTGTGTGCACAGTCTTAACAAGCTCTGTGTTTTGTGCAGCACTATGCCTTGCTGCCTGGTACAAGTGACCTTTAACAGAAATATCAGTGCAGACTTCAAAGTCAGATTTAATTGCATTCAGGAGAATATGCATTTAGAGTCATTATAATCACTTGCATGATTTTTATTTTCTTCTGTAGTGAACTCCTTAACCCATTTTTGTTCTTGTTTTTTCTTACTTAGGTCTGTGATTCAGATACAATGCTTGATCCAGCCTCATCAGTGGAGATGGTAAAAGTTTTAGAAGAAGATCCAATGGTTGGAGGAGTTGGAGGTGATGTGCAGGTGAGTACCACAATTTTCAGATTAACAGAGTTGTTTCAGCAACTATTTGCATTGCAATAGATTCCTCTGCCTGAAATAGCATTAAATATAATTTATTTGTATATACTATATGCATATATATAACATGTGATGCCATTATAAATGCTTTTATCATACCTTAACATTTTTGTCCATTGAATGGAAACTCTTCTTGGATGTGAGCACTGTATAGTTTTAACATCCATAGCAAGCAAACAAATAATATTCTGCCCCTATATGTGAAAAGGGGGGCACTGGCATTGTCAGGATTGTTGTGGCATCTTTGAGTCTCTGGGTATAGCTGCTTGCTCAAGGTACCAAAGAAAAGCCATAGGTGGGCAGGAAATTGAGAACAGGTGTCCCATAGCCATGTCCAGCAACCTCAAGCACTTCAATTATATAACTACTGGCAGCCAAGATTGTTAAAAATAAAAAATAACTTTGAAACACTCTGCACTGTGCACTCTGTGTCTCCCATCTCTGTCAAGCAGGGCAATAGATAACTTCCAAGCCAGACCAGCTCCATGTGTTAGGATTTTTAGCATTACTGATTTTGACTGATTGCTGCAGCAAAAGGCTGGTGGTACCATTTGACACAACTCCTTCTGCTGCAATTTATAAAGAGAAATGTGTATGAACATTTCAGTTAGCCTTAAGATCAGTCCCTTGTACTCAGTTGGGCTTTTTATGTGAGACAGAGGAGAAAGAGCTATATAAATGAACAAGAGCTTGCTAATGAATGCCCAAGTAGTCAGAAGTATTTCAGGCATGTGGCTCATAACTGCAGAAGTTAGGATTCCCACAGAAACCTGAATAGCTTTGGAGCTCTAGACTGACCACAAACCAGGCGACACAGCCCATGCATGTGAAATTCCAGGCATGTGTCAGTACAAGTGAAGGGAGGCAGGACAGGTTCAGCTGTGACAGTGAAGGTTCACAAGCATCTGCATTGGGAAGAACGTGTATCCTCTTTGAGGGAAGGTGACAGAATGAAGGCTTTGGGCTTTTTTTCCCCCCAGTTCATTTTCCAGCATACTCCCAGCAAGCCCTGCTGCTTCTAATATGTTCTGGAATTAAAACTGACAAAAATTATTACCATCAAAGCAAAATACTATATTTTTCTAGTTGCAGGGCAATGTTTTATCATTGTAGAAGGCCAAAGATCCACACACTTCCTTGTCACATCCTCTGGCACAAGGTGTGTGTTGAGAACTTGGATGTGAATCCACAGACTTGCGCATCTGCTTGCGCTCATGCAACACTGCTGAGTGTTCAAGACGGGATGTGCAGCTGGGCTGTGCAGAAGAGAAAGACTGAGACATTTATGTGGGCCTGAGGAAGGCTTTACTGGAGTATCACCATATGGCTTAGGACAAAGTAACAGGCTGGTACTGCAGACACAGAACAGGTTGCTCCTCAAAGGAATGCTAGACGTGGGGATACAGTTCAAGGTTAAACCTCTACGGCCAGACTTGTGATACCAAAAATGTAGAGCAAAGACCATAGACCATGCTTTTCTCATGCTCCACCATAGTTTTGGGAGGGTGGAAGGAGTCCTGTGAGCCCCAAAGATGTGTACGGACAGGAAAGCAGCAGGAGGTCATGAATTCACCAGCTTCTCTTAGTAAAGTCTAAATCCAGAAGGTCTAATTGGGGGCAAAAGGGAAGGAAAAATGAGAGAGAAAGTAAGGAAATTTCATTGTGGAGGAAAGTTTGCAAGGAAAAAAAGAACCTCTTGGTGAAACAGACATTTGAAGGTTTCATCTCACCCTTCCTGTCAATGTCCTGGCTGAAAAGTTTGTGTAGCTCCTGGGTTTGCCATGAGTTGAACACAGGAGTAAGGTTCCCATCATAATTCTTCTTACTGTGCTGTAGTCTCAGCAAATTCCTTATTGATCCAATGTGCACATTTTCTGTTTTAAGAGCTCATCTAAAATGAAAACTGGTTTTTATTTTGCAGATTTTGAACAAATATGATTCCTGGATCTCCTTTCTGAGCAGCGTGAGATACTGGATGGCATTTAACATCGAAAGAGCCTGTCAGTCCTACTTTGGCTGTGTACAGTGCATCAGTGGACCTCTGGGAATGTACAGAAACTCTTTACTCCATGAATTTGTGGAAGATTGGTACAATCAAGAGTTTATGGGCTCCCAGTGCAGCTTTGGAGATGACAGGCATCTAACTAACAGAGTGCTAAGTCTGGGCTATGCAACAAAATACACAGCTAGATCCAAGTGCCTTACGGAAACACCGATAGAGTATCTCAGGTGGCTGAATCAGCAGACCCGCTGGAGTAAATCCTACTTTAGAGAGTGGCTTTATAATGCCATGTGGTTCCACAAGCACCATTTGTGGATGACCTATGAAGCTGTAATCACTGGATTCTTTCCTTTCTTCCTTATTGCCACAGTCATTCAGCTCTTCTACAGGGGAAAAATCTGGAACATTCTCCTCTTCCTGTTGACAGTTCAGTTAGTTGGCCTGATAAAGTCTTCCTTTGCCAGCTTCCTTAGGGGCAACATTGTCATGGTTTTCATGTCACTCTACTCAGTGTTGTACATGTCAAGTTTACTGCCAGCAAAGATGTTTGCAATTGCCACGATAAACAAAGCAGGGTGGGGCACGTCAGGAAGGAAAACCATTGTAGTTAATTTTATAGGACTCATTCCAGTCTCCATTTGGTTTACAATCCTCCTAGGTGGCGTAATTTTCACTATTTACAAGGAATCAAAAAAGCCATTTTCTGAGTCAAAACAGACAGTTCTCATCATTGGCACAATACTCTATGCATGTTACTGGGTTTTGCTTTTGACTTTGTACATGGTTCTTATCAACAAATGTGGCAGGCGGAAGAAAGAGCAACAACACTACGACATGGTGCTAGACGTATGATGTTTCTGTGGGAAGTTACCCAGAGTTGTAAAGCAACCCAACGACCTTGTAGTATCTGTGGCATCAGACATATGTTGCCAAGGGAAATGGATCACTGCTGCTGGGAACAGGACACTTTTATTCCTCTGGGTTCATTTTCATCCTGCCAAAGTAAGGAGAAAAAAAATTAAAAAAAAAAAGAAAAAAAAAAGTTTTTTTGTTTCCAAGGGGGGGAAGGACGCAAACCACACAGTTACGACCTGTTCACAAGAAAAGGGGAGAACTTCTGTGTTTATGCACTTTTTTTTATTGTGCATATGCCTGACAGTGTTACGTTCTATATACCTCACTGGTCATGCTTATGTGTGTGGATGGAAAGAAAGGGAGTTTGGAGAATCAAGAAAAGGACTGTACAACCCCTTGCAACCTAATTTATGAACTTCTCTTTTTTATAGTTCTGTTTATAGGAAGGGTCTTTTGTTTTAGGCTGCCAAATGTAATGCCAAAGGTAAATTTTAAGAGGCCATTGGCTGAGCTGTATTTTTATATTATTGTATTATTTGTGTGTGTGTATTTTTAAGCCAACTTTTTTTTTAAATCACATATTTTATATTTTACTATCTGCCAAAAAAAGCTGCCTCCCCAACATTTTGTTCTTTAGCCTTTTTTAATATATTTGGGGACAAAAAATCATACATTCTCCCCCCAAATTTCTGCTGAAATGATATTGTTCACAACAGAAAGAATAAAAAGTCTCTCTGCATTTTTGCAACTAATGAATGGTTATTTCTGTGAAAAAGCATTTAAATGTGCTCTTTTAAGACATTTATTAGGAAAGGCCCGAAATTTTCAGGTTTTGCATACAAACACATTTGTGCATAAAAAAAGGCCAAAGGGGTAGATATGTGCAATTTGGGGGTTTTGTTTTGATAACATTGTAAAAGGGAAATTTGCTTCTCTGCTGAGAACTTAATATCCCTGGCACGCAAAATAAACCATAAAGCAATGCAGGCCTCCATGCCACTGGAAAAGACATTGCTATGGAAAGCATCCCACTGATTTTATATGGGACCTGAGCAGTCAAAAACTTCTGACTTGGAAAAATCTTGGGCACATGAAACTGCTATTGAATTCACTGATGGTCCTAGTTGTCCATAATCTACTACTACCAAGCAAAGAGTTCAGGTTTTTATTTAAAAAAAATAAACAGGGAAGGAAAAACTCATCAACACTTTCAAAATGTGTGTGTTGTACTATAAAACTTCTGCAGAGTCCTTCATACAGTTTTCAGAAAATAAACACATCCCCTTCTCTGACATCCAGTGTAATACAGACCCCAGTACTGAGCCCAATAATTTGTTTTTGACTACAGCATATCTACCAGAAAAGAAGCCAATTTTTTAATCAGAAAACATCAAGCCTTAGCAAATGCATCACTTCCTTGGTGCCTAATAATCAGTCCTGGACATTTATTTTGGACCATAATTTTGAGAAATAATATTCAGGACTAAATTCTGCAGTCCTTCACCAGCCAAAGGAATGTGGCATTGAGCCCTAATATACTTTATAAAGAGCAACAGAAAGACCAGCTGCCCTTCTTAGATTCTGGTATTAAAAGCACTGTGGTAAAGCAGAAATCGGCATATGATGCTTAAAGAACTTAGAAGCATTTTCAGCTTCTCTTTTTTATGCAGACATGAATAGATTCTGCTGTAGAATGAACTGCACACACACTACCTTGTTGTCTGATTATCTTGAGGTACATGATTGCTTGAAAGTCATACTAATGTTATGTTAATGATTGGAGAGTTGATTCATGTTGATTACAAAATAGAACAGTATTAAAAAAAAGCAAGAGAAACAGTAAAAATCAAAAAAACTTGACTATGCCTTTTAACTATTTATGATGTAAGTTAAAGCTTGGGTTAACATTCAAATGTCAAATAAATCTTCTCATTCTATAAAAAGATTGAATTAATTGCCTGTATTTATTCTAGCAATTATTCAATGTCTTTCCAGTATAGGTTGTATAGTATAATTGTTACTTTCATAAATAAAATATTTTTGATAAGATTATGACTAATTCATGGTATTTCTCACCAGCACTTTTACTTTGAAGCCATAAATCTGCACAGTTTGAAGGCTGTTGTTCTAATGTCACCAGCCTGATTTCCAAGAGGGAATTTGCTATGGAGCACCTGTGGAGTGCAGTGTGTGCCTGAGGTGGCTGGGGCTGGTCCCTGCTCTGAGAGGCAGCACAGGGCATAAGCAGCGCTCAGAGTCTCTGCCAGCAGCTGCTAGATCAATTCAGTCAAAACACTTCCTTCCCTTTTCCTCAGCTTCCTGATTTACAAAACAGGAATAGCAATCCAACTTCCTTTTGGGAAGCACTTTGAAGTTTATGGCCAAAGTACTTTAGTACATTACATAGGAGCTGATGTTTTCCAGTCCTCCTGTCCACTGGAAATTATCACCCTCCACAGCTTGGGAAGCAGAGGAGGACAGGTCCATGGCCTTCTCCTGCTCCTCATCAGTGCTGTTTGTCAAGCCCCCTTTGCCCTGGCACAGCTGAAGTGTAGCTGTATGTTTTGTGTCACTGAAGGTTATGGGCAGCAGCCACTGCTCCAGGGACACGGGGCAAAGTGAAATCTCACACAGGCTTGCCACAGGTCAGTGACTTAGGAGACAGCTTTCTCAGCCCTCAGTACTTGTTACCCTGTGTCTGTACTGTGCCCAGTATTGAGCTCCCCAGGACAGGGACATCACTGATAAACCAGTAAGTTCAGTCCAGGTTGGTTTGGGCTGGAGTGGTGTCTGAGACACCTGGGCTGGTTGGGAGGCACAAGGAAGGGCTTTGCCAGGAGGACCCTAAGGCCACATCCAATACCCATAGGGAGATTTCCAAGAAAATAGTTCCAGGCTTTTCACAGTGCTGCTTGGTTTGATGATGAAAGACTCCAAGTTGAAAGGGGAGAGAGGTTCAAGGTTCAGGGTTTGACCTGGATATGAATAGGGACTTCTTCCCCATGAAAACATCTAAGCAGGTTTCCAGGACAGTGCATCCTCCCTCCATCCTGAGAGAGTTTCAAGACTAAACTGGGTGAAGTCCTGAGGTGCCTGGTCTGACCTTGGAGCTGCCCCTACTTTAAGCAAGGGTTGGGGCAGAGATATGAACTCTCCTGTCATCCTTTCTGAAGCAGGTGCTGACAGCTCCACCTGCACAGAGACTCATTCCGTCTCTGTTCCAAATACATCCATCCTGACCCCAGGCACAAATAGCTCAGCAGCAGCTGGTACTGAGTACCCAAAACATCAGAGCCCTTCCTGTGACTGGGTCACTCTCCTCAACGTGTTTGTGGCCACTTAGAAAAAGGTTTCAGCAGAAAAACAGAGTATGAAATGGTTCATATTGAAAGTGTTCTCAAACAAATTAAGATTTTTAAAAACATTTCCTGCTTTTCATTAATAGTAAATATATTTTTGAGATCTCTGTCGAAAGAAGAAAACATGTTAAAAGAAATATTCTTGGTCTGTTTTGTACATTTTTAAAAACACAGATTTTTTTTTAGTCACCTCTGATAGACAGATGGTGCTGAAAAAAGTCCCACAAATTATGAATTCTAAATAAATGTTAAAAAAAAATTCAAAAAATGCCATGAATTGGCAATATCTCAAGTTATAAATTATTTCCATATAGACTAATTTGGGTTTGAGAGCATCTGTTTGCAGAGACCAGGTGAGATGCAAAACCTACAATAATCAGAGGTGCAACAGGGAGGAAGGACCCCTCCTCTTCTGTCTGCTAATAAGCTTCATTTTGGCCAAGAATCAGGTTTCTTTCAATGGGAAATGCATGAATATTTAGCAGAACTTTTCTAGGAGGCAGAAAAATTCTTGTCAGACACATGCTGCCAAACATGTCCTGATGCACAAGCTGTTGCGAATCTGTCTACTAAAAAATTAGGTCTGAATTTGTTTCTTAGCAAGAGTTAGGATGGTAAAGAGGAGACAAAGCTACTGAAAGTTGTTGATCAGATTTGGTATTACTGAGGCTTTGTTGCCACTTTTCTCTGGAGTTGACACAATAATTTTAAATAAAGTACATTTTCCCCCAGCTTTTATTTAGCCTAAATTTGCTGGTTCAGCTTTGTTTTGGAAGGATGGATGGATGGATGGATGGATGGATGGATGGATGGATGGATGGATGGATGGTGTGCCACAAATTGTTTCTGCTTCTTCTTGCTATGGAAGAAGCATGTTATACTTTTTAGAATAAATATTATACTTTGTATAATATTTGTCTTGGCCAAATAAATCCAATTTACTCTCCTAAAACAGCACTAAGATTTCTATAACTTACCAAACTGCCTAGAGGAAAATAACCTTGTAGTTACATTGTCACTAAATAAAGGAGAAATCCAGGCCATCTTTCTGTGCTTTGGTACACAATACTCTACTATTCAAGTTTAAATACAACCTGTGGCATGTTTTTGTCATAGGCCAGAGAGTCCTGCCCCAGAAAATGCTGGACACAGGTGGCATTTATACATGGGAGCAGGAACTAGCCTGGTCTGGGAGATTGTAGAGTTCAGGTGTGATCCCCATCATCAGAAGATGACCAGATTGAAAAGAGTCCTGGCTTTTTTTGACTAGATTAAATACTTTTACTAGATTAAATACTACCCCACTGAGAAGCAAAAGGCAAGTCAGCTCACACATTTACCTGACATCATGTGGGATCTTATTCTCTCAAGAGATCCTTAGATGTCATTCAGTTCTGCAGTTTTCACACCTTTCTTTTTTCACACATTTTCTAAGTCCTTTGGTCATGAGCAGGAAGCAAGGAAAAACACTGCCTGGGGTCTAGGACCCATTGGATTAATATTCCATTGCTTCTTTTGCAGCATCCCTGCTGGGCTGACTGTCTTCTAGTACTTCAGTTGTTCCAATTGGACACACTCTGTAGAAATTTCATGGTTATGACAGGACCTTCTTTTGGCTACTTCTCACAAATATCAGTGAGAACAGGAAGCATTAGGAGCTTGATCATGATCAGTGCTGCTTTATATAACCCAAGGGAGTAAATTCTGGAATCTGACATTATCAGACACATTATTAGAAATTGCAAAACCCACAGAAAGGGCATGTGAAAGAGTGACAGCTAGCAAGTGAATCACAGGAAATTATATTTTATAAGTTCCTCTGCCCATGTAATTATTTATTCCATAGTCTTTATGAGTAAAAGTAGCACTTCTTTCTATGTCTTGACCCTACAGCACTTTGGGGACATACTGCTACATGAATACTTAGTCATGAAGAAATGAGATGAATGTGGCTAAAATAGATCAAGTGGGCAGCTTGCTCTAAATTAATTATGAGACTGTGGCCCATATTTGCTCCCCAAAATTGTTCTTAAGTTTTCCATAGTGATTCTTTCTAATGAATGTAGCTTATGGGCTGAACCCATCCAGAGCTGATGCTGCAGAAATCAGTGAATTCTGTCTGAGCCCAGTCTTCACTGCCTTCCTAAGAGATGGCCCTGACCTGGATTCTGCCACCATCTATAATACTTGGATAATGATAACTGCACTGTGAGATGTATTAGGAGAGAGCTCAGCATTGACAGAGAAAGTCTGTGAAGACCATAGAAGAGGGCTCCTCCTTCAGGAAAGGAAACATTTGATAACAGAGATATAAAAGAATTGCACAGTACACAAAATGCTTATTTCATGCTTATTCTGTAAGAGAAATAGACCTTTTTCCCTACAAATGACTGCTGCTGTTCACTGCCTATGGAGGGAGGCTCAGTGGCCAGCTCAGGTCATGGTTCATAGTTAATTCAGGTTGGACGGGTCTCAGGAGATCATCTAGTCCAACATTTTGCTCAAAGTAGGGACAACTCTGAAATAAAAGCAACCCAACAGAAAAGTCTATCTCACAGTTAGCACAGCCCTTCCCTAAATGCTGACTTTCGTAGATGCTCAGATTTGGTCAAATGTGTAAAAACATATGCACCCTGAAAGCCTTGTCTACACAAGTGTGATGTAACCAAAATCTTTGTGATTTCACTTGCTGTAGTCAAAGTGTTATTATATTTGGTTTGATTTGATTTATGTTTCTTGGGAAATTATGCTCACAATTGTAAAACTGAAACTTCTGTTTACTAGCCTGTACAAAGAAAACTTTACTTAAATTGTGGTAATAAATTGATTAAATCAAACTGGCACAAAACCATGACACTTTTATGTCAGCCTATGCCAGATCAGTCTCACATGATTTACCATAAGATAAGCCAAGTGAATTTACAGCACTTTTTTTCCATGAGGTCTGCCCTGGGCAAATCCTTGCTTTGCAGTAAGCTTGAGGTAGCTTAAGCCTGCAGTGTCAGTGGCATTAGTTATATTGCATTGGCCACAGGGCAGGAGAGGAAACGTGGACAGATAATGTATGATAATTAAGGCAATGTAAACTCATGCCCTAGGCTATTGAAAGCTTTTAGATGTATATGTACCTTAAACTGCCCAGGACTGCTTTCTAGGTAAGCCAGGGGCCTGTGCTGTGTCCACACAGAGACACCTGGGACTTGTGAATTGTGAAGTGAATGACCAAAATTTCAGCCTGGTTATTTAAACTGTTGGAAAACTCCATTAAGAATGTGTTTTCAGAATAAGGCCAATTCCAATTTGATTTAGTAACACCTCCTCTTCTCAATTTTATTTTTTTTTTAGGTAGGACTTTAAGACAGTTTACCTCTTGCACACTGGAAGTGTAACCAAAATGTGCTCACATGATCACAAGTGTAGGATACAGGGTTGCCCTCCTGCAGGCACTGGAGAAGACGCTGAAGATACCACCTGCTGCAAAGCAAATGAAGCTGAGGTAGTGGCAAGTGGGACTCTGGACATGCACTGTCTCTGCACAGGACTTTGCACAGGCCAGAACTGAAATACCTGACTCCTACTGCCAGCACTCACTTAGCTCAGGCTGAGCAAGCAGCAGACTGCTGACTGCATTATGGCCCTCTGAGGCACCTCCAGCATGACAGATGCATAGGCTGCATGTATGTTGTACCCATGGTAGAACAGAACATGCTGGACATGCAGCAAACCCATCTTAATCAGGAACCACAGAGGTCAGACACATAAGACATCTGGTCCTGGCAACAGAGGAGGGAGAAGAGGGATTTCATCATGGAAAGAAGCATAAATAAGCTGTAAATAAGCTAACTCACTGCACAGCACATCCCTTTGTGGCCACATGAGCATTACTGTGGCTGCTCTACCACAGTGTTCTGGCACTGGCATATAAGCGTGTTACCAAAGGGGGAAAAGAGTGTGAACCTACACTGCCTTGTGCGGGGTGCAGCTGTCACAGTGCATGGTCCTCTTGGCCCACTGGAAACAGTTTACTCTTTTCCTGACAGACTGTTTTATACATACTGCAAGATGGCAGCATGATCACAGGCAGCTGCCAGATCCATTAATTTCAATTTTTATAATTATTAGTCTTTAATTCTAGTAATTAATTATTTGATGGTCATTTGGCTTAACACAATTCCAGTTCTAAAACACATGCTGTAATCAATTGGATTCATCCCATGGAGAATGAATCACCTGCCCACTCCCAGGAGGGGCTACTCGCCTGGCAGCCTGACAGATCCCACACGGGTGTCTTTACCTGTTGGGGAGTCTGTGTTGTCCTCAGCTGCCAGCTCGGTCCCTCTCTTGCTTTGTCACTGCTCTGATTGCCACTTATGTTCTTAATTAAATTAAAGGAGCGTGAGATTCTGGCCAAATTAATCATGGCTGGGAATCAACATTCACATTTCTCCTGCAGCTTTGAAGTCTGTCTAATCTCTCCCGTTCTCACTATAATATCTGAGATGTGATGAGGGCTTTGTAAGTACACAGACAGATTGCAAAGTTAATGGGCACATATGGGTGTTTTTTCTCAGCCATTATTCTCTCTGTAATTGTGGTGGAAAGAATCTGTCAGCAGAAATGCACTCCTCAGTAATACATTGCTGTAGCATGTTGGTAAATGTTGGGGAGAGTGCTGGTCTTTGCAAGTGTATTCTGCACACATGATAGATCACTCCATACCCTTTGTTTGTTTTTTAAAACAACTAACCAGTGAAACAGTAATTTGGAAATATATCTGGCATTGACTTCAGCTTGCCAAGAACTATAGAAAGTCTTCTGATCAACCCAGTGTTAAAATAAAACAAAAAGCTTATTGTCCTTGTGGGTTTCTTCCTGTGAATTTTGGGTCATACCCTATGCGCTAACAAGCAAAGCCCTGGGAAACTCAGCATCATTGCACGGGACACCTGTATCCCTTTGTTTTCCAGCCACTTCCTCGAATCTAATTTGTTACTTCTCTATTTCAATCAGCACAGCCAGGCAGATATAAAGCTAAAGTCTTAACCACCCATAGCAATTACACGTTTCATAAGATTAGGCAGGAAACACTTCATAAATTCCAGTAGTTAACACTTGTTTTAATTGAATTGCTCCTGAAGCTTGAATGGAACTGGTATTTCTCTGCTCTGAAGGCTCCTTTTCCCTAAACACAGCTGCATAACAACAAACAGATGTTTTCCAAGGGAGATAAGGCCACATTTCTAGTACTGATTAAGTGATGCCTCTTTTTTTTTTATATTTATCATGGACTTCTGCATCTAAAATAGTTGGAGAAACCTTTGGTTTGTTTCACCTACATTGAATCCCTTGGCATTAACAGAAGTTTAAAAAGATTATACAATTAGCTCGAGTTTAATGCACATGAAATAATTTGCTCTTGATTTGTCATCTTGACCACAGACAGAAGAAGTCATAGATGCAGGGATACATGTTTTTCTAAGAAAACAGAAAAGGAGTTAATGGATCATTCCTTAGATCCATTTAGGCTACAAATGGAATGCTATGCTGGAGGACTGTATCCTAGCAGAGCAGCTTTTACCTGAATGTATGAGGTAAACTACTAAAATAACTTGCCCAGGAATATTGTGCTTTGAAAGACTTGCATCTAGACTGATGATAAATAGCTGATTTAGAAATTGATTTAGAAATAGGTGAGGCATTGCAAGATGCTTCCACCTTTATACCCGTTGCCGTAGAAGTTTTATGCTTTGCTTTCTCACCTGCTTCAGCACCAGGTCAGCCAGGTTAATGCAAACCAAGCTCATCAATGCTTATTCAGGTAAAATACTTGAATAGCATAGCATTATCCAGGCAAATATCAATCTCAGTCCTTTTATGATCCCAGCTATGGAGGCAACAGCAGCAGCCAACAGCCAGGGTTATTTACTTCTTTGAGAGTTACAGCTCCATCAGAAAGCACTGCCTGTCTTTGCCCTGATACAAGTAGACTGTAATCCAGCTGGCATCATCCTGTGCTGCTGCTGCCAAACTTCTGAGAGGGAGGGGCTGCATATTTTAAAAACCTTGTCTGCACATGTCAGTTTATTTAGTATATGTTAAGTCATTTATTTTAATCAAATAGATCAATGAAACTCTTGAGAGTTTATTCAGGCACACCTGTTTTGTTTTTTCTTTTAAGCCTATGTTATTTGGAATCAAAGCCAAAAAAGCCATTCTTACACCACAGTAAGTCTGTTCAAGAGTAGAAGAGGCCTCCTCCACAGATTGTCCTATTATTATATTCATGCAGTAAAATTCAGACAGTAAAATTCAGACAAGCCACAACT
Organism: Calcarius lapponicus; assembly: GCA_039654755.1. Classification (NCBI taxonomy): domain Eukaryota; kingdom Metazoa; phylum Chordata; class Aves; order Passeriformes; family Fringillidae; genus Calcarius; species Calcarius lapponicus. The sequence continues at coordinate 145,554,064 of CM077464.1, forward strand.
CATTGCAAACAGGAACATACAAATGCTAAGAAGCTAGAAGGAGCAGTCTTATGTTACTTCCATAGGAGCAGAATACTCTGGAAAAGTATGTTCCAACCCTCAACTCTGATAGTCCTCAAAAACTGGTTGTTTTTAGAGGAGACAAGTTAAAAGAAGAGACCAGCAGCAGAGGTGAGCTTGTGACTTCTGCAGGTTTTTTTGTAACTTTCACCCATGAGTTAATTGAAACCTGAAGAGAACTGAAGAGAGTTTTTTCCCAACTCTAATGGCTATAAGGGCACTGTTGAGTTTCTTCGTGTTAAATTCAACACCAATTTTGTTTTAGTATTTAGCTGAAAGGTAAGAAATTCTCCATTTAAGGAACTCTGAAGCCCAGTGAAATGCATTCCCATTTAGCATACCTCTGTTAAAAATGTGAGTCCTCAGAAATTGTTTTCCACTTAAAGTTCTGAGTATGTTTGTTAACTCTATATGGATTCTGTACATATAAATGCTCAATTTAACCAGATTTCCTCCAATGGAACTCTAAGATTTCAAGACCATTTTATATAACTGTGTGAAATGTTTCAAGGATGCATCAACTAGCATCATTCAATGCTGAATAATGGCCAGTTAGGTTAGGCACCATTACCACTTCCTAGAGTTTGAATAAAATTTCAATCAGAATTTGACTGATCCCCAAATGCCACAAATATAATACGGATTCTAGGCAGATCTCGATTGTATCTGTACTGAAACATCCTCTTTGAAATGCAATCTCTTTTTTCAGCCAGGTGTCATATATTGGTTATCTATATATTTTCACCAACCACGTAACTTAGAGTGGTTCCTTTGGATCATAGATCCTTGTTCAAGACATGTCCTGTGAAATGTCTTGAAAACTTCATCAAAATGAGAAATTGATGTGTACAGCTTCCCTTTCTTATGCTCTCTCTGCTGTTGCAGTTGACTGTATTTGTTCCCAAAAAAGGACACGTTAGCTAACTTTATTACTTACTGTTTTCTATCCTCCTTGCATTTCTCCTTCCTTCCTTTTCATGATGCCAGCCTCCAATCTACCACCATGTCCAAGAGGGTTCCTGCTGGTCCATAAATGGTTTTGTGTTAACTGAGTGAATGCTCAAGGCCATGCTCACTTGCATAAATAGCTTTTTCAGCACAGCTTTTCCTTTCAGGACAGACTGTAGATTTTGAGTAGGTGTCAACAGAAGGCACATGAAGCTGGACTACCTCCAGTCCTATCAACTGTGCCCTCTGGTCCTTGCTATGAGGTAGCTCCCAAACTATAGTCCAGAGCCACCACCAATATTCAGGCAAACACAAGCACCACAACCATGTCAAAAAATATGGAGATGAATAATGAGTTTAAGGCTTTCTCCATCTGTTCTCTCAAACCCCAACCAAACTTAATCTTCTCCTGCACATTTATTGTGGCAATCAAATCTTTAATTTCACTTCTTCTCCCTGACAAGTCTATCTTACTTCGCTTGCTTGAGCCACCAGAACTGAAAGCAGGTGGTTGCTACAACATGTTTTGGAGTGGTTCAGAACATTATACATCCTCTATCTAAATGTACTGTGCAATGATGAAAATTTGAGTCTGTGCTGTTCTTAAACCTTTAATCAGTTCTATCTGTAAGCTAGAGGAGGATTCCCTTCATTTTCTTTCCTAGACCAACACAGGACTTAATGAAATCAAGATGGTTATATTCTAAGTCAGTAGGGACACTAGGATAATGGGAATTACCTAATTGACACATACCACCACCCACACACTTCATAAAATCCAGTCTCAAATTTACTGGTATTCAATTCAGAAGCAGGCTTTTCCCAGTGTAGCTCAGTGTAAAACTGCTACGTGTTTCTGGTCCAGTGTTGCATAGCTACGGGTCCAGTCTTGTGAGGGACTAAGCCCATACATATAGTGGAGGAGGCAGTGATCTCTGCTTGCATCTACAGGTCTAAATTCAATGTGCATTTTGCCTGAGGAAAGACTATTATATTTTATTTTACTTGTCTTAATAAAAATTCTTTGAAGTGCTAATTATCCTTCTGCTGCCACTTGTTGGTATATGCAGAATGTACTGCTCTGTGATATTTCTATCTTATCTGTTTACTATTTTCTAGTGAGTGCCTTACTATGAGCAATTCATTCCTTCGTTTGCTCTTTTACCTCCTTGTAACAACATTTGAGTTCAGGGTGGAAACTTCCACTTCTCTGCTGGAAGAGATCAGACAGTTGACAGAATTTTTGCCAAGGTATACAGAATTTATACACAGGCTTTTTCTACCTACTTGGCTATTTGTAGCCCATTTGGTCCTCTCATACTTTTGTCAAGGTACGATTGGTGCCTTCAGAAATGTTGCTTTTTTTTAGATTTGGGGTTGAGACCAGGTTTCAAACTCCCCCATAAATTCTGTTAGCTGAGCTACATGCCAGAGTGCAGCATATTTTAGCAACTGTCTTTTATGCACTTCATTAAGTGTAAATGTAACAAGCATCTCAGTGTTCTCCATAATGAAAGGATTCTTTGAGTGTTAAATACTCCTTTGGTTGTTTTTAATCAAGCTTAAATATGTGTGAAATTTGTGGGAACGACAGTCCCATAGACTAACAGCAACAACAGGTACAGCCAGAAATCCCAACATGCATAACATACACATAACACAGCACCACCTTCCTTTCCCCTTGGCCTACTCAGAAAACCTTGTTGATCAATTTTGTTCTCATGGACATTTGATTGGAGTACTCCCTGATGTCTTTCAGCAATGATATCCACAGGTGGCTTTTTGATATCAGAACTTAAGGAGAAGGTGTAAATACCACTTGGTTCCTTATGCAATTTAATTCACTGTGGAACTTCATGCAATTTAATCCACTGTGCCTTCACAGCTGGAAAAATGGGCAAGACCTTTTCACAGTCGGACAGCACCATGTTAGCCATCTGCAAGTATTGTGGGGGCTAACTTGTCACTTAGATAATCAGATTTTAGCAAAAATCTCCCAGCTAGGGTTATCTTGAAGCAAAGACCCAGAGCAAGTGGGAGAGGTTTATAGGTTTGTTTCAACTTCACTTTAAAACAATAGGCTTGAGGTGTTATTTGCCTGTTCATTTCAAAGGGTTGTTAACTAGATGGCCAGTGCTGATAAATGTCATCACATTATGTCCTTTTTACAGTATGTTCCAGATCAAAAACCTGGACTGAGCACGTGTACCCTTCTTGTGTTGCCTGCTTACAGAGCAATTATGTCCTGGGCACATTTTAGCCACTGCAGAGCGAGGCAAACCCATCTTAAGTTGCCTGTACCAGAGGAATTTTTTTCAGGTTGACTTGGGAGCACTCAAAAAGCATGGCAAAGGTGAAGAAAAGGAGACATGGGGAATCTAGGGAAATCCAGCAGAGAGGAATACGGGCAGGAACATCCAGCAGAGGATGTCACAGTTTTCCTATGACCCAGGTTGAGTGTTCAGCACCCCAAGGGCTGCACTCAGCTGTGCAGTAGAAAAGTATTAAGCAAGTTATATTTACAGCCCATTCAATACTGTAGCTGGTCTTATAAAACTGCCTATAGATATAATGGGCTGATAAATATATTTCAAAGACTGTACAACAACATAGCTTAAAATGAATCATGACTGCCATGTAAATCAAATGCAAAATTCATTTTAATGCTCTGAACTGTATTTCCCCTCTTCTTTTTTTTTTTAATTCTTTCCCATTTCTTCTTCACTTTTTACTCTTTTCACAGCTTGCCAGAACAGTCTCCTAGACACAGGGACATCTTCGGTTGTTTACTCACTCAGTAGCTGTGAAACATTTTCATATATCTCCTTCCCTGGTGATATATCTATATATCTATAAATCTATAAATATCTATATATCTATATATCTCCATATCTTTTATATCTATATATCTAGATATGTATTCAGATATAGATATATGTAGATATATATATAGATAAATATATTTTGTATAGACTTTGTATATACATTTGAATTGAAGAGGAAGGAAAGGTATCACTTTTCCAGACATAATTCAATCATGAACTAAACATCAACAGCTTTCAAAACTTGAAATGAACTATAATCCACTAATTTCTTTTTTTCTGGTCATGCTCTATCTCATCCATCCCAGTGTTTTCCAGTCTTTCCCATCTATGCTCTCCTTCCTCTGACAGCTCCAGGTCTGTCCACTGCCCCTCTCACCACACAGATGCTTTAATAAAACTCGTGTTTCTTCCACACACCTGGCAAACCTTTGCTTAAGTTTTAAAAACAGAAGGGGAAAAAAAAAAAACCTCAGGAAGTTGTTTTCACTCCCAAATTCTCTGAATTCAAGGAGTGGGAAAGAGATATGCTCTTAGAAAAAAACACACATCCTGAGGGACAAGGCCTGGACCCCTAAAACAGCTTTTTTTTGCATTGAGAAGATGTATCTACTCTTCCTTGTCTACTGCACTGTGAAAGAGAAGTTGAAGTGAATTTGCCCTGTGCCAGTGCAAAAGCAAAGTGAAGCAGCAATGCCCCACATATTCTTATTTCTAACCCATTTGAGCAAAATCTACATCGAGCCTCCCTGAGAGCCCTTCTCTTTTGTTCCTCAGCTCCAGCTTGAACGATCCTAGATTTTCCCCAGATCTTCACACACATCCCGGACACTCCCTGGCCTTCCCAGAGAAGGGAAAGCTGTAACTTGAAGAGCAGTGGCTGCTGCTCTGCGCTCGGAGGCCGCGGCACAGCCCGACCCAGCTTTGATGTGGCTGAGCTCCCAGAGCCCGAGCAAGCTGCGGCTCCTGGGCTGGCATTCCCGGGGCAATGGATGATCCCGGCTCCTGGGCTGGCATTCCCGGGGCCGTGGATGATCCTGGCTTCTGGGCTGGCATTCCCAGGGCCATGGATGATTCCAGGCTCCTGGGCTGGCATTCCCGGGGCCATGGATGATGCCGGCTCCTGGGCTGGCATTCCTGGGGCCATGGATGATTCCAGGCTCCTGGGCTGGCATTCCCGGGGCCATGGATGATCCCGGCTTCTGGGCTGGCATTCCCGGGGCCATGGATGATCCCGGCTCCTGGGCTGGCATTCCCGGGGCCATGGATGATCCCAGGCTCCTGGGCTGGCATTCCCGGGGCCATGGATGATCCCGGCTTCTGGTCTCGGGTCCCCGGGGCCATGGATGATCCTGATACCTGACTCTGACAGCGACACCTCCCCGAGGGCTCTGTCCTGCTTGGGAACCGGCCTGGCGGGCAGCCTTCAGTGACAGCCTGGCCTGGAAGTGGGGCACTTGTGTTGAATGAATGTTTCCATTTTGTGAGGGACAACCTTGGGCCTGAGGGCCTGAGCGGGAGCCTGAAAGATGGAAAGTGTTTCGATGGGGGGATTCAGCTGGTCCCGGGACAAAACAGAAGCCAATTGTGAAATCCAGAGACATTTCCAGATTTCCCAAGTTTCTAAATGGGCATTAAGATCCATTCAGTGTATAACTTCAACAGGAAGCCGCCATGGGTCATTGGTTTGTGACTCCCTTTGCTTCTTCTTTTGTTCCATCCTTTTCCTGCATGTATCCTCCACCTTCCACTTTAAAGAAATAAGAATTTATGAAATTATTTTTCTTCATTACCAGGCTCTGTCCACAAAAAAATTGCAGAAATGAAAAGTGTAAACAGTGGCCATAATTATTTATAAAACCTTTTTTTAATACCTATATTTTTGTCCTGAGGAAAAAAAAAATCAAACTGCATAAAGAGAATTGTAATTTCTTTTTAATTGACATGCTAAATCCACTCACTTTCTGTCCCAGCTGCAAGCTTACACATGGACAACACTGTAACACATTCAAAAGATCATTCATAATATGTGATTTAGGGCTGGGCCATTCTATGAATTACAGTTTTAGGTAAGGAGCCTTTTATTTTTTTATTCTGATGTATTATACTAGGAAACATACAACTGAAGAAACCCACTTGGATTATTAATCATAGCCCATAATCATAAGTAAGTCTGTATGGTGCAGGTGACTTGACAGATCAATCAACCCACGCCAGCCTTAAATAGTTCCTCTAGGAAGAAAAGGAGAATAAAAAGGCATCACCGGTGTCCTGTATTAGTTTGGTTAAAAGCACGAGGTGTTCTTTAAAATTTGAGCACCAGTACATAAAACCAAAATATCTCCTTATTTGCCGGCATGGCCGGGGACATGCTCCTTCTAGCCTGGACTCAGTAACAAGTCTTATCTTGAGCAGGTGAAGTAGAGCAAAAGACCTGAGAGTAGAAATATTTTGGAGATCCTTTGGGAACAGCCTATGTATCAGGTGTACTGGGACTAATTCTCCAACCTCAGACATTTTTTAGTCAAGAAGTATAAAGAAACATTAAATACAACATATCAAAATCGACTTTATCAGTTGGAATAAATCCGCCTTAATTGGCAGATTTATGCTGACTCACACCAGTTAAACTCATAATGAGTTTTGGATTGTATTCTACACAGTACTCACATAAATTGGGATATTTTATTACATTTTTAGCAACACTTTTTCCAGCAAACCAAAATGGGCTTAAGCTGTCCTTTTAAAGCAATATAAATACTTCTGCATGTCTCAGACTTTGAGAATGTCCTCTTCTTCACTGCTGCTGCTGGGTAGCAAGTGATTTCTGCTGATAGCTATCTGCTTGCCAGAGGATATGAATGTGCTAATCTTACTTCCAATATAAACAACAGTTGGGGCAACTTTTTGCAATGTAAATGGTTTGTTGGGCGCATTTTATGACACAGCTTGTGTCATCACAAGCACTGGTCATTGTTTGCTTTTCTTTAAAATTAAGTCAAAGTATTTCACAGCATTGTTTGGCACCAAAATAAATTAGGTCCATTTGTGTATGGTCGAGGTGCAATTGTGCACTTAGGCATTTGTACACAGTTTTTAAAAGCGATGCAGTTATCAAGAATTCAGAAGACCTTAATTGCATGTAAGGACTTAGAGGGTTTTGTCAACAATGAAGAGGATTAAATACATGGAAAAAAATACATAGGGCTTATGCTTTTCCTCACGGGTTATTGAGATGTGCACTAACATTGTATTTTTGGGCAATTGTTCATGTCAAGAAAAGATGGACATTTACCCTGGTCGGTTACTGTTTGCTTAAAAATTGCACTTCATTTTTTTCATATGAATTTGAGACCTATGAAGCTGCCCAAAACCTACAAATCAGAAAAACTGAATTTGAGTCTTTCTATTTGTTTCTCCAGAGTAATTTTAAAAGACATTTAAAAAACTGCTATTAACTGAAGTGAACTTCACATTTCCAGTCACTGAGCTCACTGGGAGATGAAAGGATCCTCCTGGCCATTGCTCAGCACTTTTCTTTCACACTGCTCTGTCCCACCATGGAGGTTATTAACTTTTTTACAAGCACTGCTCACATCCTCTCTTTGATAGATGGTGCTAAGCTTGTACTTAGATTACAGGATTTCCTAGCAAGGCCATTTCGCTATTTAGAGGGAACTTTAACACAAGGTGATTTTTCATATCAACCCCTGCATTCTCCCCATGAAAATTTGCATGGGGAAATTGTTTTAAGGAGTTTCCCACCACACCAGCCTGAGGCCTTAATGGATGGGCATGGGTGTCCCAAGCACAGGGTGCAGTGATAGGTTTTGGGCTAGTCCTCCCCTGCTTTTCATGTCCAACTGCAAGTTGCAAGGGGGCTTTGCCCTGGGACTTCAATGCTGCTATCCTGCAGTTCCCACTGGGACACAGGAAATCTGGGGTGACCCGTGGGAAGACTGGATGGGAACAGAAGGGAAAGGTGGCAGAAAGAGGGGAAAGAAAGCACCCTTTTTCTTTTCTGAAATCGTTGTCCCATTTCAAAGTGGAAAAAATAAAAAGAGAGAAGGTGGAAAGGGAAGCCATAGGGGAAGAAATTTTCCTGCTACCTCATTACTCTCCACTCACTGTAAACTCCCAGCTGGGCCAGCCTAGCTCCTGCCCTTCTCGCCCCTCTGGCCTCTGCACCTAAATTTCTCACAACCTTTTTCCCAGCTGGAAATGTAAATCAAGACACATTCAGAATTTTAAAACAATCAAACTAAAAAACAAAAAACCAAAAATGAAGCAAACATGAGTAAGAAAGCCCCATTCTCCTTTATGGATTATGTAAAAACAAATATAGCTGGTTTTCACCGTCTCTAACTTTCTGTGATTTCTAGCTGAAGTTTCATGACTCATGAACTTACTTTTTCTATCTAAAAAACTTACTGGCTTTGTTTTTTTTTCCTTAGTGGAAAAAAAAGCTGACACCAGATGTTTCTTTAGACCCTTCCCTGTCCTGAGTGAGTAAACACCAGAGACAAACAGGCTGTTCTGTCATCTTGCTCCTCTTCAGAACACCAACAGTTTTAACACTTAGTTAAGAAAAAGAAATTTAAACTGCTACCAACTGCATTTTCAGCTAAAGATATATAAGTCTTCACTTTTACAATTAAATAAAAGTTTTTGCTCATGAATAATCTGACTGTTTATAAGCAGTGTGGTATGATGCACAGATACAATAAAGCCCTTGTGCTGTCCGAGCCCTTGGCTCAAATGAGTGTGTCTCCTGGCCCAGGAAAGCAACAGCCTTTTCTAACAGCTGCCTGTCAGTATTTTTAAACCTTCTCTCCTAAAATAACATGCCAATGTTTGCCTACCTGAACTTACAGGAAGACTGAATGAAAATTTGTGGGCACACCACTGTAAATGGATTTTGTCACGGTTTTTATGATGTCATCAGATTATTTATCCTGCTGTGCTGAGAAACTGACAATTGCATTTCCCATTTCAGCTCCCTCATCTCTGAAGGCATTTTTGAACCCTTTTTTTTTAACACCTCTGAAAGTAAGGGGTTGAAATTGTGGAGAGCAAAACTACCCCTCCTGAGGTGAAGGTGAATGCATTGGATCCATTCTGCCAGCTGGTATTCAAGCTTGCCATGCTGCTTACAAATATATCCCAAAGTAAACCTCAAAAAACCCCACCACACAGACAATTTTAATTCCTTCCCTGTTGGTAACACCACTACATTTGTTTAGCAGCTAAGCATGGGATTATGGCACTAGCTAGTATTTTATCTTCTACTTATTTTATACCAAGACATTTGAGAGAGATGAAAGAGTAAACAAGCTCTCAAGTCCCAAGATATTTTTGTACTGACACCACCACATCTGCAAATTACAGGTATTTTAAACTTTTTTTCAATTACAGACACATAAAATATTAGATCACTGCATGGTAAGCTAATATTATTTTAATATCACCTTTCATGTAGAAAAATGTTACTTCTACCTCAGTCTTTGCTTAACAAGTAATTCAAAGAACAAATCTTGGGTGTAGGTGTTTTCTCAGCTTACCAAAATTAGTTAAAATTAAGTTTCACTCTATCCTCGTTCAGAAGATAGAGTTATGTATCTTCTGGGATCTACTCATCCATTCAAAAATAGATGCCTACTTTCACATGGACACAGGTAGAGATTTTCCACTAGGATCCTGGTGTGCCCCAGGGCAAGACCTAATCTGTGTAAGCCATTGTTTTCACTATAGGCAGTAAAACACATTTATGCATATGTGCATTTTGCAGCACGAATTGTACCCGGTGATTTGCATCATAATTCCCGGAGCAGCTCTTCTGCACAACCCCAGGGGTTTGGGTTGCAGCACTGGGATGGGTGGAATGTATTTGTGGATGGTGCTGAGGGATTTCAGACTGCAAAAGCTGTGTGATACAGGTCTGGGGGACATCTGGCAGTGAGGAAAGTACTGACTCCTGCTGTCAGTGGGAAGCAGAGCCTGGAGCAAACCCTCTGTAGCTGGGAAGCCAGTTGCTTCATGCTGGGAAAGGTCCTGAGTGAGAACTAAAGCACAAAAACTGTGGGTGATGTGGGGAGGGGAAGCTGGGACAAGGGAGGGAGCAGAGACGCTAAAATGGTCAGGAAGTCTGTCTGGAATCTGCTGTTTCACTGCTGTTTCAGTAGTGCCAATGTCTTCAACTTAATCTAAAATCAGATTTCTCCTTTGGTTCCCAGCAGTCTGCAATGCAGCCCTTCCTGTGGAAACCATTGTGCCTGAGGTAGTACTTAACTTGTAGAACTGAGGGGCAGCCATGGGGAGGACTCCTTCTTAGAAAATTATATTGATGAAACATTAAGCTAGAACATGGTAATTTTTGGGGCTGCATCAGAGCTGGGGATTTGTGGCAGGGTGTCAAAAGCTTTTCCTTGTATTGTTTTGGTTTCTTCTGAACTTGCAGAGTAGTCCCACTTCCTTCAGTATTACAGCCATCCAGATGGATCAGGGTGATAAATGGTGAGAAATTGTTCTGCAATTTTGCTACATATGGAAAACATGCTTTGAAAAATGTGTTGTTGTCTTTTTAGAGGTGAATGTGGAGATTTTCTATTCTTAGACATATTTTTGTGTCTTTAGTTCTGTTTCTGAGTATACATTTATGTCTTGATTCCACCAGCGTTAAATTTAAGATTATATTAGTTTTGCAGTCAGGAAGAAAATTATTTATCCTTGCTTGTTTCACACTTCTGCACCATTAATTCATGGTAAGATGAATTTTTAAGACATAAGGTACTTTTTTGTTTCCTCTCCCAGGGAGGACCTTATGACAATGGCAGATTGAGAAATGAAGACTAATTCCTGTCCACTTAGACAGAATTAGACTCATCTGTGCTTCAATTTACACATCCAGACCACATAACTGCAGCTGGCACTGAATGACCTGTTGCTCCTACTTTACTGCTGAAGGAACCAGGGTCAGACAGACTGGAAAACTCCACAGTCTGAAATGGTCTTTTAACTTTTGAAGGATGACAATACTGATGTGGATGATCTGGATGTAGCCTACATCTCTGATAATATAATTACTCTCTAAATAGAGAGCCATTAACACTAGTTTAACTTTGGATAGAGATGCAAGTTCTTTGAATATTAGTTCCTTGAGTGTTTAGAAAGAGCATATTAGTACTTAAGAGCATAATGTGATGTCATAAAAATGTGTGGCAACCAAGTTCATAGGCAATATGAATAAGGATAAATGAATGGAGAGACTTTCATGCTATGCAGCAAAACACTGAGTCAGATGCAAGACATTCACTTTCTCCAGTATCCAACAAAATGCCCATGCACTGAGCAATGTCATGCAATATGAGGAGCCTGCTGCTGTTTTCTTGTATCACTGCATGCTAGCAAAAAAAAAAGAAAAAATTGACAAAATTCTGGGATTAGTTTCAGAGTGCCAGAGAAATGGCAATACTCTCTCATGAAGTGTCAACAAAGTTGAAGTGCTGTCCAGATATAGTTGCTGTAAAAACTCATGCTATTGCTTCATTCTTTGCTCAAAAAGACCATGCAGCCTTCAACAAGAAGGAAACTTCCTCTCCTCACATAGTAAGAACCACATCCCCTGAAATGACAATCTTGGATGCCCACCCTAGCATTCAGCACAATGTCACATGCAATTAATGCATCCATGCAAAACATGGCCACAGGCTTTAAAGAAGTGGTAGGAATACCCAACCATGGGCTGTTCCAAAATAAGAACCCTATTTTGCATGTGCAAACCTTATGACCTGAGGATAGTCCCTAAGACATTTTCTGGGGTGTTCTATATGGAAACAAGGTGTCTCAGGAAGTGAATACACTGAAGAGCATTCTGGATAAATTTATTTGTCTCTGGCATTATCAGTCTAATGTTGGTAGTTTCTAGAGAAGATTTAGTTTAAATATACAAAATAAGAGACTATAAATCAGCATTATGATGTTTATATGTTTTCCTTGTGAGATTGATAAATTCTGTTTGTTTCTTGCTTCATCTTATCTTCTCTTAGTTACTCTTAATTTTTGAGATGCAGTTGACACCTATTTAATCCAAACATTTCAGATTCCTGTTATAAAGACATTACCTTACAGAATTTCTAACTGCAGAGCTGACTGTATTTAACTAATTTCAAGGTTTCAGATTTAAGGGGTTATGAGAAGTATGGTCCCCACATGCAATATCTTCCTTCAGGATGTCTGGGGTTACATTAATTATCAAGCTTCAGGAGAGGAAACAATCATTTGTCTCTGCATTGCTGGGATTATTCCAAAACCTCCTTCCTTTTCTCTGTCAATATAAATCCAGTAAGGAGAGAAGAGGAAGGTTTAACATATGGTCAGAGATAGAGAACATGTCCTTTTCTCCAGAAGCATACATCAAAGATTTGCAGAGATCAGGCTGATTCATCAGCAATGCTCTTAGGCCAATATAGGGCCAAGGATGTGAGTTAGTCACAAGCAATGTGACTTTTGACTTCCATAAACAATTTTTACAGATGATACAATAAATTTCTATTTTCCTTGCTCTGCTCCCCCATTCAGTAGTCTGCTATACTCCCTTTATAGCATTTCCTTTTGCCCTTATCTCCAAGACAGTAGGAAGAGCCATGGATGTAAAACCTGAAAATCTCCATTCTTGAGCAGAGTCCAGGAATCAAACTCAAAAAGCCATATCATGAACCAGGATGCAAGCAAATGTTTTGTCAAATCAGCTTTGTCCTTAGGGTTCAATGTTCATGGTATTGATAATATGAGGGAACTGATAACATCACAATGTTCTTGAGGCACATTATCTGTTCATGTCGGACACAGATGAAGTTTTCCAGGAGAAACACAGCTAGCTAAGAATAAGATTGGCAGTTCATAGAAATATGAAGCTGAATGTCATCTGCATGGAGAATTTTTCATCTAAAACTAACAGTGATACTCTGTTCTCAGCTACATGAGAGAAGCCCACATTACTACAGCTAAACCAGTGGAGCTGCTCAAAATTGCTAAGGGTGTAGATGTACTTGATTTTCAGAAAAGTGCTGGGAGCCTTGTTTTTCCTTCCCTTTTATTCTCTTGATATGCTCAATTTCCAGCTAATTCTTCTTAGTTCACCTTGTCAAACTATAGGCAGTAATCCAGGCTTTCCATGCTTTAGGGAATGTACAATACCATTAGAATCTAAGCCATCTGATCTCCTTTTCTGAAATCTGAGTAACACCATCCATGTGAGTTTGTTTTCTACTACACTGTTCCAAGAGCTAAGGTATCCTGAAATTAGCTCGATGTCTAGAATTGCAGGGTCCAAGTTAGACATAAGCCAAAAAGATCAAAGTCACACTGGAGACATTCAGTGTATCACAGTTGTATAGCTTTCTTCCATTAGGCTTCTTTCCCAGAAATGCAAAGAAAGGAGGGTAACAGAAACTTGGGGACAAAAGATTTTCTCCTGCTCTCTGTGGAACTACAGTGAATTAGAAGAATAAATATTATATAATTAAAAGGAACAACAGGCTTTGAAGGAATGATGTCCTTATGATCAAAAGGCTGCATCGTACCTCAAGCTAAAGAATTTTTCTATTTATACTGTTTAACCACTTGGATTTGCTTTAAAAAAAAACAAAAAAACAACTACTCTATGACCCTGAAGGATATAACCATGTGGGAAAAGAGCAACTGCCTGAGATTTTTGTCCTGCTCTGGAGCTGCTGCACCCTTGTGCAAGAGAATGAACCTTTCCTCAAGCATGTTCCTTAATCAATGGGCCATTCTCTTGGTTTCAGTCGTTCCCTGAGGCATCCAGTCCACATCAGCAGTCAGTGTTCTTTTGCAAATGAAAAAAAGGTGATTCTATTAGTCAAGACCCCAAATCCACACTGAAGCAGCAGCATGCCAAAGTGCACAGATGCTAGTAAATGCATGCATAGTTCGATTATTGCTTCAGAAAAACGTAGTGTAACTCATTACCTTTCCTTCCCACAAAAGAAACTGCTTTGAAAAATAGGAAACAAACACATGGCTTTAAATGGAACTGCTGCTTTTGATGGTACTTATAAGGGAAAAGTCAGATCACACTGGAAACAACATGGATTTTTTCCTCATTTGATCCACAGAAGAAAGGAAGGGTTTATCACTTCCCCTAAAAATTTGAAGCTTTTAAAATAAAATAAAAACCTCCATTTAATTTTTTTTGTTAGTGAATTCTTTTCAGTATGACATACAGATAGAGAGGACTTTTTAGTTAGTATTGTTTTGGAACAAAAAAAATAGCCATTTTTTAAATAAGTAATTTTGGAATTAGCCCCACTTTTGCATAAATCTCTGTCCTACCTCATCCTGTTTTACAGAGTTCCCTTTCTGTGCAGACTCTGGCAGAAGTCAGCTTGCTAATTCCCAAAGACTTGAATTAGCCACATGATGGTTTTCATAGAGCTGCTAAAACATTTGACTCCATTAATTGGCCAATAATATGTTTACATTTACAAATGGCTTGCTTAGAAAATTCCTACGGAATAACCAATGCATTGAAATAATTTTTTCAATAGATCCAGGCTCTTTTGCTTCAGTTTTGGGAAGCTTCATGTAAAGGCAGTGCCTGCATGTGTGTGCCTGCATGCTTAATGTAGGGGACCACACCAACAGATGCTTTCAGGGAGCCAGAGACAGAATTGAAATGTTTAAGTCTAAAACTACAATCCACAAAAACTTGCCTAGCCTTGCAGGAGATAAAAAGAGCCACAACAAGTGATCATTTCCCCTGTGAAGTTCACTGGGTACTTCCAGTGCTTGACAGCCTTGTTTGCTGCTATCTCTCTAGAGCTGAACATTTTGGTACCTTTCTTATGACTGCAGTCCTTTGAGACTTGCAAACTGGCCAGTCCCACACTCATATCCCCAGAGGTCTGGTCCAGCCAGTTTTTCCTGGAAAAGTTGGATGTGTACTCACTTCTGCACAAAGCACAGCCAGCCTTGGATGAATCCTGCATCTGGAAGGGAAGCAGAACTCTTGCTTTTATCTGACAATTTAGAGGTTTAAAGCGTTTACCCAGGAAGCTGAAGCTCAAGGCTTTACTCCTCCTCAGCCAAAGGCAGTTCCAGCTCAGATCTGCAAGGTCCCTCAGGAGCACTGGGAGGGAACATCCTCCTCTAAGTATGTCAGATCTGAAATGTGTGGCTGAAAAACACCGGGTCAAAGGGGCAGGAATAGAGTAAGCCACAAACAGGTGGTGTTGTCCTTGTGTCTAGGAAGCACAGACTTCAGGCTGCACAGCACAGTAAAGATCTTAAAGAATGTTAACATTTTTAGGCTAGAACCCTGGGGAGGGAAGTTAGCCCCAACACATAACTACTGTCCTTCTGCTGTCTCAGCTGCTGAGCAGCACCCTTCATTATAGACAGGGGTCTTTGTCAGTTTGCAGGACACTTGCTAGAATTTCAGTTAAAAAATTAAAAACAAATTCTTGGAAATAAATTTTCTCATGAGCTCTAAGAACAAAAGTGAAATAACAGAGCCATGTAACACAATATTTTCTCATCTTTAAAGCAGAACCATATAACCTACATCTTCTTGTTGTTAAACTCAGATATGTATTAATTCTTTCCTTATTTATTCAAAATTTATTAAAACAATAGGTACACTAAAACATCTTAAAGAGTGCAGTGACTTAATTCCATTCTTCCATATGAAGGACAGAAATTAATTATTTTTATATACAAGCGAAAGCAAATATGTGTAACCACAAATTGTTTTTCATCATAAGGACTTCTCTGATGGCTTCTAAAAGTCTAATTGTACTTGCAAATGAATTTCCTTCCACTACAATGGAAAGAGATTAGTTATGAAAATTTGGCATATTAATATAAATTATGTCTGTGGTGCTTTCTAAAGTAAATGGAATATACTTTTGATGTTGTATGTAGAGGTGGAAGAGTGTTTCAACCTGCCCATTTCTCTAATAGACTGAGAAAGACATTAAAATATCTGTATAGTCATGAAGCTAAGGGAACAGTGATAGGCACTAGGGAAGATTCTATAAAAAACTGATGTTTCTGATCTACATCTCTTTTTAATCAATGGAAGAATTATGTAAAAGCCAATTAGTCTTTTAAAATTAACCAAACTATATTTGTATGAAGACTTTTTGTTAGCTCAGCTCATTCTGAAAGTTAATTTTGTAAAATCATAAATTGTTTAGATCAGAAAAGTCCCTTAATATCATCAAGTCCAACCCTTAACCCAGCACTGACTAATCCAAGCACTAAACCATGTCCCTAAGTGCCACAAGCACACATCTTTTAAATACCTCCAAGGATGGTGACTCCACCACTTCCCTGGGCAGCCTGTTCCAGAGTTTGATAACCCTTTCCATGAACAATCTTTTCCTAAGATCCAATCTAAACCTCCTGTGGTGCAACTTGAGGCTGGTCCTTCCTGTCTTATCACTGTGACCTGGCAGAAGAGCCAGACACCCACTCAGCTACAACCTCCTTTCAGGGACTGCTTGAGAGTGATAAGATCCTCCTGGGGCCTCCTTTTCTCCAGGCTCAGCTCCCCCAGCTCCCTCAGCTGCTCTTCACAGGACTTGTGGTCCAGACCCATCACCAGCTCTGCTGCTCTCCTTTGTGGATACATTTGCAATTTCAGAAATCTTTTTCTATTTTCTACCCATCTGTCTTAGTTAAATAATTAACTTCCCTAGAAGAAGTACCTTTTCTGTGAGATTTCATTCTGTATCCAGAAGCAGTTAAAGCAGTGTTTTTCCTCACAAAAAATATATATTTTTACTTCATAGGGAAATAAGTTTGTGCAAATGAGCTTTATGAGGTAAAAATTTACTCCAAAATACCTAAGAACCTTACTGCATGTTGGAATACTTTGAAGGAGGAAGTTCATAAATCATACTGCCATATTATATGTCTATAATACATCTAATACATGTGGATTTAATTAGCAAGTATGTAAAACTTACATTGAATACTGTAGTACTTAGCCTTACAACAATCAGCCTGAAAAGCTGTTTTAAAATTCAATACTTAGAAAGTGTATAATCTGGATTTTCATCTCTAAAATATAATTTCTGCATGGACATCACAGGTAATCTGTGGAAAAAATAGCAATATTCAGAAACTGAGTAATGTTGTAGCAGATCCAATTTAGAATTAAACTTTTCCTAGAAACTAGAAGATGTTAACTATGCATTTGATAAAAACTTAAATCATATTTTCCAGAGAGGAAAACAGAGGGAAAAGAAGCATATGGAGGTCACTCTGGGTGTGACGTCCATTACCACATAGATTTAAGTCCCATTAGTCATTTCAGTGTATTTTTTTTACTTCTAACATGTTGACACTTTGAGTGCTTGTGTACATTTTGTGAAAAAAAGAGAAGATAAAAAGGAAGAGGAAAAGGATGATAGTAGGAAAGAGGAAAGGGAAGAGGAAAGAGAAGGAAAGAGAAGAGAAGGGGAGGCACTGCAGGAATACACACTTGTCTCTGGGAAGATGGCAATATGGATGAACAGGATACAGCATGCAAATAAACTTAAAGTTCATGGGCCCTCAGAGGCACAGTTCTTAACTGGGCAGGTGTTCTAACTCCTTGTTAGTTGCTCTCAGCTTATACAGCATTGTTGGCTACTTTTGAATGTGTTCCTTGCAGTGCTAATGTGATAACTAAGTGATGGACATCTCTTATTCCCAGTTTTCCCGTTTGTTTTCCCAGTAGAGAGGTGGAGCTCATTCACAATCTGGGCAGAGAAATGATGCCTTCACTGAAAGATTTTAGAAGTATCCATGAAGAGAAGGTATCTGCTTTGCAGGACAGCTCACAGAAGTTGCTCAAGGAACAAGAAACATGGCAGAAAGCACAGTGATGTGACAGTGATGCTGTCACTGAAATGAGTGATGATATGGGGAAGAGCAGACTCACCAGAATTGTCTGCAGGGGTGCACAAACTGTGATAAAAAGGACTGTGGGAGGATTTAAATAACCTTGTCAAAGTGCATGTGTGCACCCCTGCCCTCACCTCTAGATCTGTTGAGAAAAAATAAAAATATCTTTAAATCATATTCCAAAAAAAATCACAAGTCTATAGGGTGCTGTAGACAGACTGAACTTTGTCACCCCAGTTTGGGCCTGGTCAGCACATCCAGAGATGAGCTGGAGGAGGCCTGGAAAGAAAGTCCTGCAGTTCCTCCTGCTTTGGTCCAATTCATGGGGAGGAGGACACAGCCATGGGACTTAGTACTGGCACAAGCCACCCCAGAAACCTCCTTGTTCCTCACTTTAGTTTCAAAAGAGGGAGTGCATTTGACACATGGAGGCTGATCACAACACTGATATGAAATAATGCTTTTACTTTGACCTTCCCTCTCCTGAATTTACTTTACCCATCTGTTGTCCTTTATCATTGATCTACAGCAAGAACCTTTTGTAGCAGAACACCATCCTCTTCCTGCACCTTTGTGCACCACTAAGAAGCTATAATATTTGTAATATCAGATTTTGGGTGGTCTGAGCACTCTTTTGATTTTCATAATAGGGGTAATTAAGCAACTTTTGTAGAGTCAAAATTTGGACACAACTAAAGTCACTGCCCAAGGCAAATGAGCCAATCATTGATTACACTGTCCAATCAATGAATAGTGTATTAACTGTGCTTCTCTACAGGAAAGCAGCAGAGTATGAGTCTGGGTTTTCAGGGATTACAGAGTCATGAGAAGCAGCTGCAGGAGGTAGTCTGGCCAACAGGATAGGCAGAGATTTGCTTCTGCCTGCTCACTGGAAGTAAACTAGATGACAGAAAAGGTGATGCCTCATTCATGATACCAAAGTTTCCTCCCAAAGAGGAAAAAACCCCAAAATAGCCCTGAAAGTTCCTGAAAGTTCTTGTAACATGTTCATGGCACAAGGGGTGGAAAGGCTCTGAGAGGGTCTGTAAGAGTTCATGTATTAATCTGTAAATGTTTTGAGATCTTGTCCTAATGTACAGAGGGAAGCTCAGAACACTTGCTCTGCATGTATTTGCAACTCCATAAATAAAGACCACAGTGCCAGGTCTTGAATTTCACACATTAATCCAAAGGACCTGCAGCTCAGACAGATGGCTCTGAGGCAGCAAGGAAAATAGTTCTTGCTGGTTTTCAACTCTATTTGATTAGGTGGATTTCCACACTATGAGCAACCTTACAGCAAAAGAACAGGCACTTCTTTAGACAACAGCTACAAGCAAAATTTAGATCCACTCTCTGAGGAAAAAGGTAGTGTCTGTCTGCAACCACTGGGAGGACTAAATCTGGGCTGATTTGGGATCTGTTTCCCACAGTGAAAGAGTGGGAAAATGATCTTCCCTTGCTCTTGGGATAGAAATGGTATTGGATGAATCAGCCTGTTACAAGAACTTTTTGGACAGAATACAGGAAAATCTTCATATGATTTGAATTTGGTTAACTCACAAGCTTTATTGTTTTACATTGTTGGCAAACATAGTATCATTAATAATAGGATCTGCCAAATGCTACTACTTTATGGGACCTATGACAGTTGAATCTATGCCTCAGTAGCTTCGAGAATCACACACCTGTTAACAGGACTCATCCTGCCCAGCAGCAGGTACCTTGCCCACAGATGCAGAGCATCTTCAACTTCCACAACAGCTGTGCCAGCCAAGGCTCAGCATTCTGCAGGACTGATTTTTATATTTCTGTCTTTCCCAGCAGACCCCTGGGGTATTGAAAAGAGCCAATAAAGAAAACAAAACAATACAAAAGCCAACAAGCAAAAAATACCAACATTTGCTGAAAATGCTGACCAACATTTGCACTGATTCTGTTAGTGCGCCCCTGAAATTTCCTGCATGTCCTGCTGTGTAAATGCAAAAAAAAAAAAAAAAAAGCTTTATTTCTCCAAATATTAGGGAATATTTGCTTTGGCTTTACTCTGTACACATCACCATTCCTCACATCCTACATTTCAGAGCAGGGTTTGAAAAGGACTTGCCTGGGGAATATTTCACTTACTTACTCTGAGATTTGAGTTTTTATCCGACAGAATTATTTAGGTTGGAAAAATTCTCTAAGATTGTTGAGTCCAACCGTCAACATAATACTGCCTAGATCCTAAGGATCAGGTGAATTTAGCAGGGTGTTTCCATTCTGTCTGTGAACATGGTATGCAACATTGCTTATTGATCATTACCTGCTGCCAGCATCCTTATTCTTATCTACTGAGTCTGTTAAAGAATCAAGTGAAATTGTTTTTCCCAGTCTGTGGCAGGCTTTGAGGTTATGACAGAGGAGCTTGAATTTCAAACTGTGGATTGAAATCTCTGCACCAGGCAGGGCTGTGATCCACCCCAATTGCAGGCCCTCTCAACATCAAGGCATTGGATGTTCAGATCCTCTTTGTGGGCAGTAACTGAAGTTGTTCCAGTGCTTAAATTAGAAAACCAACTCATTACCATGCAGCCTGTGCCATGCATGCTGCTGCTGTCATAAGCCTCATTTTAAATTTGTCATTCTTGGCTATCAGCAAAAGAACAGAAGTGCAGCATGCAGAGCAGAGTAAACTCTGTACTCCAAGTTCTGGGCAAAGCTGCTCCAGTATGTTAAAAAAATGTAAGAAGTACCATAGCCAGTCTAATCAAGAGCTTGTCTAGCCAAGTATCCTGTCTCTGACAGTGATTATAAGCAGATACTGAAACAAAAGTATGAGAATTAGGGTATATAGAGTCCTTTTACTGCCTTCCAGCCTCTAAAAACCAACTGTGTAGGGATTTCCTGAGTCTGAAAGTACATCCAGGGCATAGTATCTAATAGTCAACAAAGCAGTCATCCTCCATCAATGTGTCAATCCCTTCTGGCATTTATTTATTTAATGTATTTTGCCACAGTGTAACTACAGGCCACACAAAAAGTTTTTCTTTTTTGCCTATTTTTAGTTGTGCCTGACAATTTTATTGGGTATCCCCAAAGATTTTATATTCTGAGAGACTGTGAATGATCAGGCCGAACAATCCCTGTTGGTTTTCCCTGCCCTAGCCAGGGCTTATGGAACTGTGCTCTCTTCTGCCTCCATTATAATTTTTTCCAAACTGAGAAACCCTATGATTTATAAGAACAGAGACATGCCAAAAAGGAAAAGAGACTTGTGGTAGGAGCAGTTGTGGAGGAGTTTCTGGAGGCAGGACTTGCTCCAGACATCGTCTCAGCCACACTGTAGACCTGTGAAGGTGAAGAACAGATACTGTGTCCTGACAGCAAGGAAGCATCAGGCTCTAGTGTCAGGGTAAGAAAAGCCAAGGACTATCTCTGCTCTGCAACTCTGACATCTCTTCCCAGGGCCACTAAGTTATGAAGGTGGATGGCAATTTTCACCTAAGAGTGGCATGAGAACCCATCTGCCACAAGGCAGTAAGAAAAGAAAGGAGATGTCACCATCTTCTCTGATGGATGTGACTGCCTGTGTTGGAGGTCTTGAGGAAGCTGGGCAGCTGAGTGGCTGAGGATGGGAGGAAATTTTCTGTGTGATTTCACAGGGAAGTCTTAAAACCCATCTGAGCAGGAATATCATGTTGATGATACTTTCTATGAGCAAAGAGGATGTTGATACTAAACACAGTATTTAGAGTCAGGGTGAGGTGAAGATTTTAATTGCTGGGCAGGAAAGGAAGTAGGTCTTAGGTTGTGCGCAAATTTGGAGAAGGGGCTGCAATGGGAGTAAGATCCAATGGTAGTACACAATAGGAGTAAAAATTCAGCTTGGTCTAATAGTAAGGCATGAGAAAATAGAGGATGAGTCTCTGAAAAGAGAGAGTTCACAACTCTTAAAAAAATGAGGACAAAAATAGAAAATACCAAGTTTCAAAAAGAAAGTCCAGGAAACTCTGAGTCCATGGCTGAAATTTCATGGTGCTACAGCCAGAGCAAAAGACAACGGGGAAAGGAGGGATGTAGAAAGCTCCTGCATGCAAGCTGGGAGTTGTTCCCAGGTACAATAGTAATAATATGAGCACAGCCTGTCCCAAAGCAGAGAAAGGGTAGGAAAGCAAGCATGAGATCAGCTTTCCTGACCCTTACCTTTACTGTCCTTAACAGATTGTGTTACTGCTACAGATAAAATTAGGTCTTTATAGGAAAACCTCTTTTCCCTTCTCAGTTCAAGTCTGGTTCTGAGTTATAAACTCATAAACTTACAATTTCAACTTCAGTCCCTTTCACAAAGATCCATGTGATAATATACGCCTGTAAGGTTATTAAACCCAAGGGTACATGGAGGAGATAGCAACCAGCACATTGCCAGAAATAAAAGCCTGTGCAGATACCTCTAATCTTATTCTGACTCTGCAGAAAAGTAAGGTGCAAAAGGAAAAGATGTCCAAATGTAATTATTTAACACTTTGTATACAAGATGAAAGATGGGTCTTTTTTACCTCATGGATAGGACAGGCCATGGGAGGGGTGATGCCAGAGTTACATGTGCACATGAAAAATCTAAGGAAACGAGTCAGCCAGAGTGTGAGGCAGCCACCCTGGTGCCCCTTCCCGCTGTTGTCAGAGCTGCCTCCAGAATGAGCAGAGCCAGGGCATAACGCCCCAGGTCTGCTGGCTGGGAACAGCCTGTTCTGCAGTGTCACACTAAAAACCCTGCCTGCACCACAATCCATCACTGAGGATTTTCTGACTGTTCATGGAAACGTCTCCCTCACTCACAGATTTCAAACAAAAACCACCATCAATGAGGACTGGCGGCCAGAGCATGTTTTCATTAATCAAGATGTTAATCATGGAATCACGAAGAGCTCTGCCAGACAAATAAACATACTCAAGACATCCAGGACTAGTAAACTTTGCCCTTTTTATGACTGCTTTTTCCATGATTTTTTGTCTAATTGGGTTCAACAGAAAGCGTCCCTATGATAACTTGCATCACTGTTTTTTTAACGTAGAAAATAGTGTCTAGAGAGATGCTTGCCTTAACTTTAGGATAATGCCTGCTAAGAATTGAGTTCTTAATTTGACAAAAAATAATAGATGATACCCTAATCTGGAAATAGCATTGCAAAAGGAGCTGCAGCATTGTGACCTTTAGCCCTAAATCCTGTATGTTTGGCTAGGATATCTTGTTAACAGAAGGAGAGTGAAAGCTGCTTTCTCATTCACCAGTTTTCTTACTGCTCCTCTGCCCTGCTCCTAGCCTGTGAACTCATACCTATAAGAAAAAACTATCTTCTTCATTGAGTACCACTCCTTGATCTGTGGCTGGAAATGGCTTAAATAAAAGTCCCAATCTGGCTATTCCACTTCTCAGTACTACTGCAGGTTGTCCTGCCCATCTCTGCATGAGCAATGAGGATCTGTAATGCTAGCAGCTTTGAGATATGCTCTGTAAATCAATAAGTGTTTGTAGAACATCTGTTCTCCTGCTATGAGTAACTTGTCATCTGTATTCTTGATTTTTTGGAATAAGCTTTTTAGCATTTACCTCAAGGTCATGGTGCCTGAGACTGCTGGATGCTGCAATGTAGTTAGCCATTGTATTTACAGAGGTTATGGTCTCTTTGCTTTAGCCATTTTCTCTGCTAAAACCACTCTCTCTACAATTTTTATACCAGAATATTTGACTCCACTTTGCTATAGCAAGGAGAAGACAGTAGATCTGATCTCTTCTTTTATTGTTGCCCTCTGTTCAATACAGCTACTCAGGAAACATCTCTTGGCCTAGAGAGTTTCAGCTCTGATTTGCTCTCCTCTCCCTGACAAGCACCATGGAGAGGAGAGAAAGACTTTGTCAGGGGCTGCCTGAGCCAGCCATAGACCCTGTGCTAGCTCCTGATCCCTGCCTTTATTAGAGTGGTGTGTCCAGTGAAGATACAGAAAGTATTTATAGATGATGGAAGGACCAGATGAAAACAATAATACTTATTTGATTAAAAAGTATAAAGACTTGGTTTCATTTCATATTGTAAAGGAATTGAGATGTGGAAAGCACAAGAGTTCAGACAGGTCCCCAGAATAGCTCCTGGCTCTGTCAGAAAAGTCCGCATGTGGATATAGTGATCTAACTCCTGCCTAGAGCAGAAGTGTGCTACAAGCATTTTAAAAATGTTGAAAAAAAATCTTCTTGTGTCCCATCTGCTGTTTCTACCTCAAAAGAGAGACCCTGAAGCTTAGGCCTGTTTTAGAGTTCTCCTCCCTTTGTCCCCAGGGCTGCATGTGAGTTGACTGCTTGTTCTCCCTTTTTCATCCATCTTTGTCAATTTGTCTCACCCACAAATGTCAGCATTTCCTACAGTTTCCAGAAGTTCTTATTTTTCAGATAAAATTATTCGATAGACAAATCCTGGCCAGCATTACCCAGGATCAGTTTTTCATGTATGTGACCTGCTTCAGGGCTATATGAATGAACAGTGAGCAAGTATTTGACTTACAGAAGAAATTCACACACCTGCTCAGATAAAGCAAGACTCACTCAATGATGTCTGTGCTATTTTAAGTTCAAGATCTAAATTCATGGCCAGCTGAATATGACTGGTGTCAGCAGAACTGTCCCTGATGAACCAGCCTCATTTTCTGCCTGGGATGTAGCCAGTCCTCCCATCCAGGCATTTTCTGACCAATGAGCAGAGCGTTTTGCATTATTCCTCTAAGGTTCTTCACAGATCTTCAAAGCAAAATACAGTCTTAGGAAGTTACCTAAGCTGAGTATCACTCCTGTTGGGTCCTAAACCTCCAGTGGTGGAGGGACACAAAAGCAGAATGTCCAAAGCTAAAGTTATAGCTTTGAAGAGCAGGCATCCAACTCAGCTTTGTGGCCACCATGTGTTTGTGGGCTGTATAATTCAGATCTGGTTGGCTCTGGTGTCTTGAGGCCACTGAGATGGGTTGGGCAGGGCAAGATCTCAATATTCCCCAAGCAGGGCACAGGGCACCCACAACAGTGCATCACATCACTGATGTGTCCAAATACCTGCAGACCCAAGAGACAAAAACTGGCCATGCCAATACAGGGCTCATCGGCCTCCAACTTCCAACTTTGCTTGCTCTCATACTTGGAAACCAGTTAAGCATGAAGTTATGATAAATTCCTGATTTAAGCTGTTGAAAATTAAGAAATGACAGAGTGGTTTTCTGGACTAACCACATTTGCCTGCTTTTGGTTTTTTCCCTTGCAGTAAAATAAGAAGAAATGGTAGGCAATTTTTAATTTGACATGTTCCTCCTATCTTTGCAGCTACAAAACAAGAAATAAACTAAGCAGGAGATGGTACTTTGCAGCTGGAAATGATCTGATCATGTTGATTAGGACAAGCAAGTCTAGTACCCAGCAAAGCAAGCACACATTTTTCCTCTGCCTAATTTCTTGTGCCTGTTTACAAAGCAATTTGCTTCTAACTGTAGGCAATGCTCTCCACAAAATGTAGAATCAAACAAAGCAAACATCACCTCAAGCTGTTACTCGAACAATTTATAATTTACTCATGTTCCTTTCTCAGATATTCTCCCGGTTTATTCCAGAGCTGTCTGAAAAGAAAAAAAAAAAGGAAAAAAAAGGGAGAGAAACATTTTTCGAAGGTTAGTAGGGAAATTTCAAAGAAAATGTAGGGTCTGCTTGTGCTCTCTGTTGCTGCATGTGAAACCATTCTGAAATGTTCAATTAACTGTTAAAACCACATTTAGAAAACTTCACTCTCCATCACTGCCCATACTCTTCACCTCTGCTGTCCTGATTTAAGGCAGTGCAAAAATCCCCCTGCCGAGAGCCAAGACCTGTGGTCTCAATAATCCAGGGGAGTCTTTCCTTTAAATTGCGGTTTTAGAGGTGAACCTTCAGCTGAGACTGTCTCTATAGAGCTTCCCTCTGGTACCCTGACAACTCTATCCTCTAAGTTTGCGCACCTCATTTTTCTGCCAGTAATATGAAAAGAACAATAAATAATAAGGCTATTATTATAGTTTGCTGAATTAGCTTTTTATCATTGAAATTAAAAGCTTAACTTATAGTCACAAATGGCTTAAATATTTAGCCAAAGTAATACTTCCAAATTGCTTCTTCCTTAAACCTATGAGGTAATTCATAAGATATTGTCTTTTGGGAGCTAGAATAAATATTATGAAAGTCAAAAGATGTCAAATCTTCTAGGCAATGGAATAGCCTAAAATTAATTCTAGTAATGAATTTTGATACAATGATTTCTAACATGTCTCTTTAGAGTGATAAACAATCTGACTTTCAAAATCCAATATTCAATACATTTATGAGTAACCACATGGTAAAATGACAGCCAGTTTGTTTCAGTCCTGGAGTCTGCCTCAGCATAGCTGCTTGTGGTAAACTTTTCAGCTCTTTCTTAGCAGGATTGCTGGAAAATTGCCAGTTACAGAAATCTCTGGCAGTTGTGAAGTGCAGCTGTGGTGATCTGCTTAATTTTCCATAAAATTAATTTGCATCAGGCAATCTCCAGCATATACTGAATAAAACACACACAGGTCCATATTTCAAAAGCACTATGGTGATCTCACCTGCCCCATATGAATAATTTTCATACATTTTTATTGCCATGACAGATAACGTAAGGCCAGTGATTATGGTTTTTAACTACTTCAGAGTTCACATGAACTTTTTGACCATGTAGCCAAAAAGAGAAAAAAAGAAAATTAATCTTATGTAATTTTTGTGCAGAGTCAAAGCCTGTAAGTCAAAATGGGTAACTGGCATGTATCAGCTCTTTTAATGATATTAATCCACCTCACTCAGTACACATAAATAAACTATAAAAATATTTTAAAATTATTAATTCAGTGAAGTCTTCGAAGTTTGCAAATGTTCAGGATAAAGGAAGAAATAGAAAAAAAATCTTTTTTTTTGTAAACTTCCATATCTGCCAATCTTGAGCTCATAGTACAAGTATTAAATTAGCTACAGAAGAAATTGGCCACTTCCACCTGTACTTTTATTTTAACTGATTTAAACATTATTTCATACGTTTCTGTCTTTATTTGATCAAGTATATACTTTGACCAACACAGAGATTTAGTTAAATTTGCAATTTCTTCTGTGTCATACATATACCAGCAAAAACCCTAGCACAAGCACAAATTGTATCAGCATTAAAGTGTCTTTGCCAATACTGTCAGCTCTCTGTTATCCAGACTAATGGGAGGCTGGAAATAGCTCCCCATACAAGGGATCTCTGTCCCTGCACCCTCCTCTGGCTGGACATACACTGCATGGCCCCACAGTTGTGCTTCTGGCAAGTTCTACCTACAGGGAGTCAAACTGCACCTATCCTGCAGCCAGGGCCAGCTGCTGCCCACTCTGCACAGCCCTGTCCTTATGGGGCAGAAGTTGCACCAAGTCCCACTGAACTCAAGCTCAAGCTGGCCCTGAGAGTGGCTGTTCACATGCTTCTGCATCCATGACGTGGATGAGACCAGTTAATTAAAAATTTTGTTTACAAGAAGTTGGTTTATTTACCTGGGGAACAGTTACAACTTGCATCCACGCAAGGAGGGTGTGCTGATGCAGTAGAGCAGTGTGAAGACTACAGTAAATAATTTCAAGTCCTGAATACTGGTTTTGTTTATTTTGTCTGGATGTGTTTCAGTGATCTGATTCACCTGTGAGTGTTTGATTCTCATCCTGTCTTTATCAGTTAAGGCTTTGATCTAGTCTATACTGCTTGTCCTGCCCAGTCCATGTATAAAAGAGTGTTAAAAAGTTTACCCTGAACAAAAGGTTACTCAGCTACAGATACTGAGAAGAGGGAATGCTGAATACTTGGTAATTCACTTTGGCTTCCCCTTTACTGCTACTCAGCTGATCTTTCTATCCATCTCACTATCTCTAGCTACAAATACAGAACAGTTGTTTTATAGTGTATGACTTTTTCAGACTTGGTAGATTATCTGGATTCATAACAGCTGGTTTACATGTGATGGTGCTCATAGCGAGAGAAGCAGGATAGTTTGATGGGGTTGTGTTTCTGTCAATATGTTCTTTGCAAAAAGGATGAGTATTTTTTGTTCTAAAGAAATATTTTGATGACCTATGGTATCACAGAGGGAGTTCAAGGAAACTGTTAATACATATTTTTAATAGACAGCAGCTTTCCAGGACCTGCATCTGTTCAAACATACCATTTAGTCTGTGGAGCTGGACTAACACAGACCACTGTGCACCAGCAGGGGCTGGGAGCCCTCAGTGAGATGTGCCTACTGTATTTGTTATCCAGTGTTAAGGATAACAGGTGAGCTATGATATCAGAAGTTCAAGAGCTGGATTCAAAGATTTAAGGTAACTAACTCCCTCACTTTCTTACATATTTGTATTCACTTTATATTAGCAGGGGATTAATTCAGTTGCAAAAAGAAAAGTGCCACAGGGTATTTTTCATGGTCTTCTGCCTCTGGCTGCTCCAGAAAGACACATCTTGCACTGTGTCTGTCATCTTTATACTGGACACACTACAGCATCTCACATGGCACTAGATGTTTAGATATAAGAAGTTGCACTTAGATATTAGCCCAGGTTTACAGAAACTCAGAAATTCAGCATTGAAATAACAAGTTCCTGAAGTAAAAAAAAAAATTCAGGAATTGCAATACTGAGCATAGCAACACTTCAAATTTAGGCACCCCTTTGAGGATTTATTCTATCCAACTTTGGGAATGTAACTGAACCACAGAGATTTCAAGGCCATTTGCTGCAAATTCTCTCTGCAGTTAATGGAAAGAGGCCAGACACCTTCAGAGATGACAAAGACCTTACATGTAGATGACCCATGTAGCCCCTCTGAACTGTACAGTCATTGGTTTCTTATTGTAAATGCCACTGGCAGAGGAGTAAAATTAGGTGGGATGGGCCTAGAGCCAGGTCATGCACTGTGACTCTCAACCATGAGACAGGGACCTTGACTTCCTCTCATGGGGAAAGATGGTCTGTAGAAGCCAGCAAGCTGAGGGGAAACCTCTTTGAACAAGGCAGGAGAAATTCAAGAAATGCAGAGACAGTTTGCATAGTACCATGGGAGCAGCACTCAGCCTCATACTCTTCTCTGAAGTCAGACATTTGCCTAAAGTTCTAAGGAGGTTTCACCTGTAGTTACCATCCTTTGCTGGGGTGGTGGAAACAGCTGGTTATTTGCCCAGGTTTACCATGGCCTAGAGAAAGTAAATACATGAAATACCTGATGAAAGTTAGCACCCAGAGTCAAGTGGGTTGAGTAGCTATGACAGGAGAGACCTTGAGTGATCTCCCAGACCTTGTTTGGAGAGTTGTTATTGCTGTGGTTTGTTTTGTTATGACGGGAAAAAATAAGACAAAAAGTACAAGGAGAGGTTATCAGTTAATTCAGAAATATAAAAAGGATCCATCCTTTTAAAAATAACATCTTCTACATTTCAAGTGCATGTCAATTATTTTCTATATAATGAAAAGCTCACCAGCACTGAAATTTTAACTGATAATGTAGACAGTGAGAAAACAATACATTATCAGTGACATTAGCCACCAAGGTGCCAGTATATCCATAGTGTCCCAAAAGGCCTTCTTTTACCCCTCTTCTGTATGTACAGTACTGGTAGAGGTGAAATTTAGTACATTTCCTGGTTTTAGGTCAAGGTTTGTGAATACAGTAGCTCTGACCAAACTCAGACACCAGCTGTATCTCCTTTCTGAAAATCTGTGTGAAAACCAGGGCTAAGCAGACCAAAATATTGTTTAACGTAACCACAGGATTAAATTATGTAGAGGAAAAAAGCATGTTAAAACCCCAGCATGCATTCTACATCCCTTTGTGGCTGTCCCAGCCCTCTCAGACACCCAGTTATATGACCAAAAGGAGCATTATTCCCACAAACAACTTTACAGCTGCTCTTGTAGGAGTTCCCTTTTTAAGCTGCTGCACTTCTTTTGATCTCTGTTAGGCGTAGGCTTTTTCCTGTCTTGCCAATGTCTTTTAAAGTTCCCAGACACTTTGCAAAGAAGCAGTCTGGTGTCAGC
The DNA here is from genome assembly GCA_039654755.1 of Calcarius lapponicus. NCBI lineage: Eukaryota > Metazoa > Chordata > Aves > Passeriformes > Fringillidae > Calcarius > Calcarius lapponicus. The sequence continues at coordinate 145,583,917 of CM077464.1, forward strand.
TATTCAGTTTTCTTCCCCATATGTCTTTTGTCCCTTTTATAATTTCTATGAGACTGTGACAAGAAATTTATCGCGAACGTACTACAGTGACCAGGTAGGCCCTCGGTACTCATATATCATCATAAAAGAACACCTTCCTTGCCTTCTCAGGGCTGATGCATGAGAATTTTTCCCACAAAATGTATCTGTTCCAGCTATCATATTCTCAAGTGCATTTCTCTTTCAAATTTGGGCATAAGCTCATCCTTCATAGGCTCTGTCCAGCTGTCTCCTGAGTAAGAGGGTCACCAGAAGAAGCCAAGATGGGATTTGTGTCTGTGCCCAGCAGACACAGCAGCGCTGCAGACAACTACATGTCAGCAGATGATGAAGTGTTATTATGCAAATTTCTTCATTAAACTAACATTTCCTTTCTGCTCTGGCTCAAGTCTGTGTGTGTTCTACTCAATTATGTCTCAGCTTCCCAATCTATTTCACACATAATTAAGATAAATATTGTTGCACTTAATTAATAAAGCATGGCATTTAATTTAAACAATATCAAATTCAACTACCATATAAAACTAGCTAAAAGAACTGCTGTAAAGATGGTGACATTCAGACCTGAATATTTCTTAATTATGCATGAGCCAGACATTTAGATGCTTCTTATTATAAAATGGAGAACTTTGATGTGACAGACCTTTCCAAAATGCATTCTTATTTTGCAAACTTACTATGATTTTTCTTATCAACAAATGCTAGCGGGGAAATTTATACTGCCATCAACCACCTGTAGTATACAAATTGGTTTTTAACCCCACTCATTTAACCATCAGTGTTGCTCACTTTCTACTAAAGTATGCAAACTGTTTTTTTAATAACAACACTCTGGATGGTGTGTAAAAAGTTAATACAATATGGTAAATACTATATACTTATACTGATTAGAAAGCAGTGGCAGGTTGGTGTTATGACCAGCTTATTAAATTATCAAATGGAATATATATGCATGCAGTGTCTTCTGCACACAAATCCTGGTTGAGTTTTCTTCCTTCAGTGCTAGTTATACTGTACTGTATTGCTGTCTCAGACAGCAGTCCTTCATTTAACATTTTTGTTATACTATAATTGCTGTTAGGGATTTAAATTTAAAGATGGATATTTTTTTTCAGGGGTATCTTTACCTCAGTTTCCAGATTGTAACTGGCAAATCCTTATCATAGTTTCTACTGCCTTGATCAGTTTGGGAGTCACATTAATGGTCTGTAGTTGGAGCTATTTGCAGCAGGATGTCATAAAGAACACAATCTGGATAATTATGCAGTGTGTTTATGGCTTGGGGAGAGTGATGATTATCTGTGTGATCTTCCAAATATATGTTCCACTTGTAAATCAATTCAATCTTATCGTCAACAGGATAGAGGATTAAAGTTTTCTGAGCTCTTGTGGACTAAAATCCCTGATATCTGCATGGGAGAGAGAGACTTATCAATACTGCCGTGGGAGCCTCCTGTTTGATATCAGAGAATTTACATGATGAATTTTTATGAATACTCCAGACCTTAAGGCAGTATAAAACAGGTAAAAACTGTAGTCATAACACACAAATTCAGTGAATGTGAAGCTCCATTAGTTTCACTGATCGTGGAAAAAGTTCTTGCATTGCCAGTAAAACACTTGGTTCAAGTCTGTGAATTAATGCCAGGTACCTTTTTACAGGTTGGAATATTCTGATTTAAGGAATTTTTCCATTTCTCTGATTTTCTGATTTTAAGCACTCCTGCCAATGCAATTACTTGTGAATCGGTCAGTTACCTCTGGAAAAAGTGCCTCTGGTTGGTCAATCTAGCTGTACCTAATAATGTAATTTTTGATTATTGCACCATTCAAAAGAAAATAGAGAGAGGAAAACTACAAACCGTTTTGCATACTAAGGTAACATCAAAGCGAATTTGTCTGCAAATGTCAGACTTCAAAAAGGCTACACCTACAATAGTGAAGGTTTTCCATTTACACAGAATACCTGTTAGAGATCAATTCCAATCTACAGAAATCTGATTAAGGCTTCTTGTTTTACAGTTTACTCAGCCCCAATTCTCATCCAAAGAATACACTTGAATGAGAACTGCAAGACTGAGCTGGACATTCAGATGTTTAGTTTGACTGTATTTGACTTCATTCCAAGTGTTTCCCCATTCCTGGCTCCTACACACAGCTTTTATATTATGTCATAAATACTATCATCAAACTAAATATGCTATGCTGTAGATAGGTCAGCTGGAAAAAGATTATCACTGAATGGCAGAATGTTGCATGAAGAACTTGGAGTAAGGAAAAATTGGTAGCAAATACAGCTGATCATCTACTTAGTAGAATATTTTTGCGTTTTTTGTGTAGAGTCTCATCAGAGGCCACTTCAACCCCAAAGGAAAATAAAGCAATTTCAGCAAGAATTAGGCAACAAATGATTTAGCATAGCTGAAGGCACTCATTCTTTTTCGTTAACAGAGAAGGCATGACAAAGAGATGTGAGCATCCCTTGCATGGATTTATCTCTTTGTGTCTGTATATTTTCCCCAAGATAACCTCAATTAGCTAGAGTCCAAATTCATTCCTTTTTTTTGATGAGTGCCCGAGATTGGATGAAGCTCTCAATAGAAGCAGTTCTGCTCAGCAAAACAAAGGAGTCTGAATTGCTGTAATCTGCCTGCCAGTGAGGACAATGGCCAGGAAAATGCAGGACCTGAATGTTATCATCTGCTAGTAAGAGGGTTCACATGTTTTAGAAACACTGGCAATACACTTTACTTAAATGCTTCTTCTAAATCTTGTATGGTGTCATTTTTACTGCTCTTGCCACTTTGGCTTGCCAGTGCAGGGATGCCAGACCTTGATAAAATCATAGGGTGATTCTGCTGTGCAGACAAAGCCTTTATAATGCATTCTCTGAGAAGAGCTGAGGGGTGATGCTAACCTTCAAAAACACCCGTGATTGAAATGTACCATTTCAGTCCCATCTAAGCCCTAAAGAGTAGTCTCTTGTCCCAGAAGAAATTTAATACCCTGTGCTGTTTAATCTTGTTCTTCTTCCCATGGAGGGTTGTAAATGGGCTCTTTATTCCACCTACAAGCCTTAGAAAACTTTTTCATGAGGCTATCTCTGCCCAAGACATAGTGATCTCATTGTTGTGGCTAACTGAACAGATCATTCTTGCAATGACACTTCCACTTCAGAGCCCTACAGTAACCATAGAACCAGCTTAGCAGAAGACACTTCAGTTTGTATATCCTTATTTAATTTATTTATTTTACCAATTGAAAGCAAAGACATTTTCTGTAAGAAGCAGTGATGATTTGTCGGCAGCAGCTTGGTCCACATGGTTTTTTACAATGACAGTCATTGTGTTCACATATTTTAAGGAGAAACTGTGAAACCATCCCTGAGATTTCTGTACTATGGGAAAAGAAGTTCCCTGAGCTTGCAAGTTCCTAACTCAGGGCAGGAAGCCTGAAAGCCACAATGTCCCCAAGCTGACGGCTGAAATCCCATGTCGTAGTACTAGCCCAAGCCTGTATTTTGAGGAAGACCAGTCTGTGCATAAAGTTGCACTCCAGTCATGCACCCTGACCATGAGCCAAGTGAGTTGTCAAGAAACCAAATAATTTTCTGATGGCAGCTGATTTCCTGGCAGGAAGGGTTTCCTCAGAACCCTGCATGGGTCCTGTGTGTTTGCCAAGACCCACCCAAGTCACAAAACATTTTGATTTCAACAAATCAGTGGTTTCCAAAAAGCCAGGAAAAAAAAAGAAAAACTAAAGAATAAAGATCTGTTTAAAGACAAAGTTCTAAACCAATTCAAATTATTTCACTTAGTTTTCCCAAAGCTATAAATCATTGCAATTGCTATGTTTCAAAACAGGACCCTCCAGTTGTGTTAGCTAGCTTGGAAGAGTCTTACACACTGAGTCCTGAGATGGCTGAGAGCACTGCATTGTACAAATGTCCTGATCAAACCATAGCAGGGTACCTCCATACAGCCTCCTGCTCTCCTGTGAACATCCTCCCACAGTCCCCAGCATAAAGCCCATGTGCCTGTTCCCCAGGAGGATAAATGGCTACAAAATTGTGCTCACCACAGGGCCCTTCATTCAGAATAGAAATTTCAGTCTCTGGTATGTGGAATATGTTCACTGCCTTGTTAGTGTCACTGCCTGCCACCTTAGAGTGTAATTTAAACAGGACAGGTAACAACCAGGAAAGGCTTCCTGGTGGTCACTAACCAGCAGAACACAAACTGTCCAGCCAGGGTCGCTGGGTGCCTCATCTGGCTCCTTGCCTGAGCTAGATTACTGTCACAACAACTTAATTAGGTAAAAGTAATCCCAGTTTAAAGCACTGGTAGAGTGAGCCTAGAGGATTCTTTACCACCTTTTGGCCTATTGCTTTTCCCAGTGATTCCTCACATTTATTCTCAAAATGAGCATCTTGGGATTGATACCCCTGCTGAGTGATTGACCAAAAGGTCTTATACGGTGTAAATGAGAGACCCTGGCACCTGACAAGACACATGCCACAAATGATCATGCAAACTTCAGTCTCCAAAAGCATTTGTGTGCCTGTGAGTCAGAGACAGCAGGGTTGCTGTGCAAGATTTGTACCTAAATGACCTTCTGCAGTTGTAATTGCTTTACACTGGTGTGCTTTGCCTGTGTCCAGAAGCAGAGTAGGCTGTTCCTTCAGAGCTAGCCCCTGCTTCCATGTGGTATGGATGTCCCCCAGCTTCAGGCCCAAGGGCAGGTGATCCTCTTCTCTACACCATGTACATTGTCATCCTCCCTGTGCTGTGCCAAAAGATGTACAGCAGAAAACAGGTGAAAGTCACAGTGTTTCACTTTGAATAGTTAAATCAGATTGTCCACTACGAAATACCAGGAACATCATGCTCTTTTACTCAGGCAATACAAATCCTAGAGCCAGTCCTTTCTCCTCTGCACTGCCCCACCCTGGAGCCCATGCCAGGATATCCCCCTGATGCTCCTTGTGTACATGTATGCTGGGACCTCAGGAGCAATGAGGAGGGTGAATTAGGGGAGCTTTGGAGCTCAAAGAAGGGCATCAGTATTTCAGGAGGGAATAACACATTGTTAATTAAAGCAACTGAGGCAGGGCATAAAGTGAGAGAAAGGCAGGAAGGGGACCACCAAAATACACGGGAATGAAGATGTGACAACATAACTATTACTGTACTATACTGTGTTATAAGTCTCCAACAGTTCACCAGTCATATTTTTATAGCAAAACAACAGTTTGTAGAATTATAAACTGCCCATGCAAACAGGCATTTAATGTTTCAATGAGAAAAGCAGGAATTGGAGTCACTCAAACCAAGCCAGACCTTTGTGTATCAGTATTTCGCTGCTCTGGAAGTCTCAGCAGCATTAAACTGCTCCATTTAAATAGGTTTTCTCCGCATAATAGAACTAGATCTGCAGTTTCTGCAAAATTCCTGAGTGCTCAGGTTTGGGCTGGGAAAGGTTTCTCTTCATTCAGTATAGTTCAACAGAATGCTCTAAGAATACCAGGGAAGCCTGGCAGTGCTAACAAGTACAGTTATTCTGAGTAACCACCCTGAAACAAGAAAAGACACTTTTTATGATGACTGCTTGTAATAATGTCCAAGTTCCTTTGTTCAGATCTTTTCCATCTTTCACAATCAGTGGGACGCTTAGACTGTGCAAGGCACTGGGACTGCAGGCAGACAGGCACTGCACAAACACCAGGTAGCAAAGCCCTGGAACAGCAGAGGTAATCCGTGAGCTGGTTTGAAGACAAACTCCCTGCTGTATCTCTAGCCTACTTTCAACCTCAAAAGAATGTGGGGATGTTTACAGACTCAGCATGCCGAAAGCCAGCGCAGCTGGAATTTCAGTTCAGCTGGCAAAGCGCTCCCAGCGAGAGCCAGAGTGGCCAAGATCCTGCTCCCAAGAGCAGCCTGTCCCCTACCGTGGTTTATTGGCTTCTTACGTGCAGCAGTTATGTGGGCACAGCAGAACAGGCACGACTCAGGGGGAAGCCAAAGATGGAAGGAAAAGCTGGGACAACCAAAGCCTGGAGAGAAAAGCAGCCAGAGAGAAAAGCCTTGCTGTGCCTGGATGGCTCCTTTGGGGGTTTCCTGAGGAGGATGAGGCGAGCCCAAGCCCTGAGCCTTCTGTGCCCTCTGGTGGCAAACAAAGGAGTGGAGACAGAAGAGGTCACTCCTGTCCCACCTGCCTCAGCACAGGGCTGGCACAGCCGTGCCTGGCCTCTGCAGAAGAGGCCCCTCGGGACTCACAGTGGGTAGCAAAGATGGCATGGCAGGGGAAATGCCGCCACTCCCTCCCCTGGCAGACAGTGTGTGACAGCGTTCTCTCCAAACAACATATGTCCCCCGTGGAACTGATGAGGGAGGAAAAAAAATCCACTTGGGAGACTTGGAGGCCCCTTCTCCACAGTCCATTCTCCCGCCAAAAGCATAACACTGAGCTAATGGCCCTGTAACTTTGTTTTGATTTCCCCAGCAGTCTTAAGTTACCTAATATCTGGCTGGCTTCCCTTAATGGCTTTCCAGCAAAGTAATTCTTAAACAGTTTTCATCAGATACCAACTATCATAAAGTTATCATGAAACTCCTGTTCATATTATCAAATGTCTTGATGACAATCTTGCCTTTCTTTCCTTTTTTTTTTCTTTTCCCTCCCTGCCTGTATTGATTACTCCCTTTAACTTATATAGGCAGGACATACAGACACACATAAGTTTTTGTCTACAAATATACATGTACATGTGTTCAGAATCATTGAGTGGTTTAGGTTGGAATAGACCTTTAAGACATCAAGTCCAACCATTATGTAGATGTAGATGTAGAAATGTAGAAGTCTGTTAAGGAACCAAGAAGTACCACAAACCTCTGGGCCAGCCGTGCTTTCCTAGTTTGCTTCTCAGCCACCTGTAAAGCTGAAGGATCTCAGAGACCATCCACTTTACTCCTTTCAGAGAGAGGATAAGACTGTTTTAATGCTTATTCAGCAGTAGTCTTGTAGTAATGATGTTGTGGCTAAGACACAGCTGCTCCCAGAACTCTTTGGCAAGCGGAAAATATGTGAGTAACCTGTCCTTAAGCTGGTATCATGCCCACTTCTGCATGCATCCAGCCAACACAAACAGTGAGAGGACAGGGATAGGCAGTTCATCTATTGTTTCACCATCCTCCTTGTCCTCTTAATTATTTGAATCTCTAGGGGAACTAAGAAGAATGATGTTTATGCTTAAGCTATGAAAGAGCAAGGGACTGCTTAAAATCTAATATTCCTGTATTTCCTTGTGCTGACTATGTAAGTTGTGATGACAAGTCACAATAAAGATTTCAGTGCATTTCCACAAGCTACTTTTTCAGGTGCCAAAATTAAATCAGTGCCCCACTCTCTGAATTTATTTCAGAAGTCATCAGCAATTTCAGTGTTTGCTTTTTATCAGAGGATTTTAGAGCAACAGTGTTACAGGGCAGCTCTAGATCTGCGTGGCTCACCGAAGTTCCTTGTTCTCCACTCAAATCTGAAACACATATTTAGAGCTCGGATTGGAATGAGATCCTTCCAGCCTACCCAACCGCACCTGATCAGAGCCCATGTCAGTCAAAGCTTACCCTCTCCTGGAAGTCTCTTTTCTGTTTCATTGGGAACCACAGTGACAGGACAAGGAGTAAGGGGTACAAACTGAAAGCGAGAAAATTTAGGTTAGATATTAGGAAGAAATTTTTTACTGTGAGTCTGGTGAGGCACTGGAACAGGTTTCCCAGAGATGCTGTGGATGCCCCAGCCCTGTCAGTGTTCAAAACCAGGCTGGATGGGGCTCTGAGCAACCTGGCCTAGTGGGAGCTGTCCCTGCCCAGGGTAGGGGCTTGGCTCTGGATGGCCCAAAAGTTCTATTCCAACCCTGAAAATTCTATCATTCTAAGACAGAACTGTTGTTTGACAAGCATTCTGGCATCAACTCATAAAACCCTGCAATAGATTAGGTGGAGGAAGAAATCTGTCTTAAAGATGCTTTGCTACCTCATTTATAGCTATATATACCCTTCATTTCAGTGGGGCATAAAAAGTAGAAAGAAAACTGTATTTTTTTAAAAGAGAGTACCAGTTTTCCTGTGACTGTTTGAAGAGAAACGAGCCATTAATAAAATTTTGCTCAGCATATCTAAAGAATTTTATCTCAGCAAACTTTGAAAAAACTGATCATTTGCTATTGTTTTTTGTAACAAGGATGTCTCAAGCGCAGATATGCCCCTTTCAAGGAACTGCTTATGTTGCAAATGTGATTAAATCAGGAGACTGTATTTCAAGCAGTGATATCCAGCTTATGGTGCAAATTCTTTTGATCTTGTTGTTGTAGTATGTTTATGCATTAAGGCCACATTAGATACGTTAGGAGCTCCCATCCATATAGGGAAAGCAGTCTCTCAGTAGACATGTAAATTATTGTCAGATTGTCGTACAATGAAAAAAGCATCCTAGCTGTTTTGGTATGGTATAAACAGGGCATTAGATTTACCTGCAAGTATGACACCCCACAGACATGCATAAGACAAGTTTAGGAATCAGATGAATTTTCATAAGTTTTAACATGAGTAAGAACTTACTCAAACATTACTATCACTGAGTATTTTGGCATCTGTTAACTTTCTTCTGCTGTTTTAAAAACCCTGCAAGAACTGGAAGCAGAGCCTGCTGTCTGGAGAAGCAATTAGCCTGGCCTGTGAGCAGTATAGCAGAATGAAACTGTAAATGAGATGGCTCCAGGGCCTGAGGAGAAGAGGACATGGACAGCCAATGATCAGCTGCCTATGGAAAAAGAATTGGATTTAATACCACCTTAATCAAGGCATTTATCTGTCAGGCAGATAATACTGGATAAGCATCTTGTAGTAGGATTCATCCACTCTGTCATACATTGGGAGCTGGGGAAGTATAAAGTTCTAATTAATCAATTCACATAAAGAAATCTACTGTTTTACTGATGGAATTCTGTCAGCAGAAAGACCAGACCTGTTCTTAGCTGAAAGACTTCATCCCCTGCTCCTAAAGCAGTTGTGACTCAGGCTGTCCTCAGGCTGTGTTCAGAGCAGCGTGGTCTCCTCACTCTGCCAATGCTTACTCAAGCAGGACCCCCTTGAGCTGGGCCTGCCACGCCGGTTCAAGGACATTTAATTGACTGAAAATGCAGTTGACTGCTGTCTGGGGCACAACCAACTAAAAACTCTCAGAAATCTCTTGGCTTTAGGACCTAGTTTGTTTTGCTATATAGAAAGAATATGGCCAGCAGGAGGAGGGCAGGGATTGTCCCCCTGTACTTGGCACTGGTGAGGTCACACCACTAACCTTGGGTTCAGTTCAGAACCCCTAAAAATGGACCCTGAGGTGCTGGAGAAGGTCCAGAGAAGGGCAACAGAGCTGTGAAGAGTCTGGAGCACAAGTAGGATGAGAGCAGCTGAGGGTGATGGGGGTGTTTAGCCTGGAGAAAAGGAGGCTCCCTTTTTGGTCTCTATGACTCCCTGAAAGGAGGCTGTAGCCAGGTGGGAGTCAGCCTCTTCCAGGGAAAAAGAAGAGACAGCCTCATGTTGTGCCAGGAGAGGTTTAGGTTGGATACTAAGAAAAGTTTCATCATGTAAAGGCTTGTCAATCTTTGGGATAGGTTGCATGGGGAAGTGGTGAAGTCACTGTCCCAGATGGTGTTTGAAAGACATGTAGAAGTGGCACTTGGGGACATGGTTTAGTGGTGGACTTGGCAGTGCTGGGTTAATGGTGACATTTACTGCTCTTAAGGCGTTTTCCAAAAACATAAATGATTTTGTGATTCTGTCGTTCCAAATGTCTTCTAGATGTGTATGTGAATCTTCTCTGGCTTATCTGTCTACTTTTTTCTGCTCCTGGATCAGCAGTAGAACTGGTCTGCTTTAGTGGAAAAGTGAGAAAAAGCAATAGTCACTGGCTGAAAGTGTTCAGGTGTACTTTCATTGTTGAAAGAATAGGTGAAATGAACAATTAATGCAGACAGCCACTCCCTGTCCTTGGCAGACCTGTAATTGCAGCCTTTTTTCACTGTCAACTTCAAAAGGATGGGAATGCTCCTGACTCCTCCCCATAACTCCTGATGGACCCTTGTTGGATCTCAGTGAGGCTCATAATCCACAACTAAAAAAGTAAATTACTATATCAGATATAAGATATACATACACAGAGCGATTTAAATATAGAAATGGAGAAGTAGCACAGCAGCTGCCCTAGACTTCAACATCATCCAGAAAATATCAGATTTTTGCATCTTGGGCTTAGTAGTGAATTCAGATATCAAGGCCTAATTCTTCTTTCATGCCTCTGTAATTCAGAAGTAACATGAGAGGAGAATTTTACCACTGAAGCTTAGGTGAAAGTTGGATTTGAATTGCTACAACTTTCAATTTTAAAAGAAAATATTTGAATTATGATGCAATGTAGTGGGTATTCAAGAAGCTAACGTTACTGTTTATTTTACATGGTGCTCAGTCCTTTTCTTTTTCAATTCCAAGGCAAAGCCCCCATTGACTTCATTATGAGCACAGTGAGATATGCCTCAGATAACATGGCAAAGTGCAACAGATCTGAGAGTGGTGGATATCAAGATATAGCACTTACACAAAGATAAAACCTAACTCTGTGGTCACACGGAGGTAAAGGAGGGCAGCTTCCAGTTCAGTCAGGGATACTTCACTGGGAAAATGTCAGTGCAACTCTATGTACTCCTTTAAAAAGGGAGTTGATCACCATTATTTTACACTCACTAATCTGTAGTTTATCATAACTTTAGGCCACTAAGCAGATTAATTTAATGTAAAACACACACCCCCAGGCCTAACGGCACAGCACAAACCACTGGGGTCCAAAAGCCATTTGCATCAACACCTACACCAACACTTCACTACACCTACACTGAATCCTGACTCTTGGTGGCCTTGCTGCCAGAAACCAAGTCCTGCAAGGGCACATGGTTTCAGTGCTCCAAAACCATCCATTACGGTCAGCCTGGAACTTTCCAGAGTCTCATAGTATTCTGATAAGAATGAAGCTCATATTAATCTTCTTGACTATGCAAAGGACATTATGTATTTGTTCATTCTGCATTACAAATTTTATTGTATTTAATTTTTTTTTTATTATTCAGCAAGTAAAGTCTTAGAAATATGAGAAATATGTGGTTAATTTGAACATCTGTAAACCAAGACTTCATGAGTCAGATTCTCCAGCAAATGGGATATAATTTTCAGCAGAGGTGAAATTATTTAAAAGTCAAAGATCTGTTTTCAAAGAGACTGGTGCTTAAATATCATTGAAAGTCAAATGAAAATAAATTTGTGAGTCCAATTCAAAAATAGCATTTCAGTCTGTGTGAAAGCATTACATACTCATCCTTGAGAACATATTTTATTGTCAATTTAATGAATCCAGCCTCTGGATTTTAGTCTGAACATGTCCAGATATAAAAAAACAGAGGAGAGCAAATTCTCCCTCCCATGGGAATTAGTGGTGACATGGTATGTTTCAGGCTATGCAGGTATTTGAAACAGATAACACAGTGTTTCATCCTGGGCTGAAGCTATTGCTCAGGTCTTTCACTCACATGGCTAGGGAGAGTTCCTCTGCAATATGGAGTGAGTGAGGCCTGGCACTGTCACTGTACAAGGTCCATACCTCTTCCATCAGTCAGGGTTTGTGGGAGGAGAAGGAGGTCTGATGACACTCCCCTGAAGATCAAAGCACCCACAGCACAAAAGCAATCAAACCACAAAAGCTTTCTCAAGGAGAGCTGTGCTGAAGGGCTCTGCCTTCTAATGTCTGTGGTTTCCCCTGAATCAGCACAGCCTTCAGATGGGGCTCTTTGGAAGAGACCATCACACAGAATCACTAGAGATCTTTGGAAGAGATCTTTAAGATCATCGGTCCAACCCACGCCCTAACACCTCAACTGCATATCCTGCCTGAGAAGGGACAGGTAGTAACCTCCTGCCACCACCCCACTGGGTGGAATTAAATCCCCAATGACTACAGGACTGTTCACTCCTCTGCCAGCTGCTACCCATACCCATGAAAGGCACCCACCTCTCAGCCAGGGCTGGCTGTGCTGCACTGGGAGGAGCTGGAGGGAGCTGATTACCAGAGCAGGTGTGCTGGGCAATGAGCCGGGAGGGATTAAACCCAAGCTTAGATCACTGTGACTGCATTTGTTTTAATTTCCTGGAAAGACACTGTTCAGCCTTAGGGAGGCACTGAGAAGGATGGACGACTACTGTGCTTGTCAAAGGAACACAAAGAACAAAAAAAGCAGGAACTTTTTGAGACGTAGAAGAAATAAGGCTTCCTTTGATAAAGATTTCTGTCTTGTTGATGTCTCTCACTGCATAACAAAGAGTGACCCATTTTGGGTTATTCTTCTATTTACACCTAAGCCTCTGAAGGACCCAGAAGTCCTGAAGGTGCCAATTTCCCTAATTTGGGACTTTCCCTTCCTCTACTAGAAGAGATCAAAGGAGACAATGTGGCTGTTTATTGGTGTCCTGCTTTCACTATTTCACCTGAAGCTGGGTACAGCCTTTTTCCCTCTCAAACTGGAGTTTGTTCTGATTAGAAGTCACTACATTTATTTCTTTAACTTGACAACATCAGTATGTGACTGTGGGGAGCTTACTTCCAATGTGTTAACAGCCCTGTAATGCTTAGATTAAAGGCTATAAAATACCAATTACTTTCCCTTTCTTTGCATCCTACATTCATGTGAGAAATTGAAACAATTGCATGAATTTTTGCGTTTTTGCCTCCCCTCACGGTAGCACCAGCCCTTGAATTCTCGCCATTCCTTCACAGCTTTGACAGAGATTTCAATGCTGAAGAACCCCCAAAACCTGCAGTCCTGCATCCCCCAGCACCATCACTGAGCCTTTTCGAGGAGTGCCGGTGCCTCAGGTCTGTCACAGCCGGTGCCACAGGTCTGTCAACAGCCAGCTCCCTGCACGGTGTGACCGACGCTGAGGGGACATTGTGAGGACACTGTGGGGATGCTGCAGGGACACTGCATGGACACGGCAGGGACACTGCGGGGACAGTGTGGGGACACTGCAGGAACACTGTGGGGACACTGTGGGGATACTGTGGGGACAGTGTGGGGACACTGCAGGGACACTGTGGGGATACTGTGGGGACAGTGTGGGGATACTGTGGGGGTACCGTGGGGACACTGCAGGGACACTGTGGGGATACTGTGGGGGTACCGTGGGGACACTGCAGGGACACTATGGGGATACTGTGGGGACAGTGTGGGGACACTGCAGGGACACTGTGGGTACGTTGTGTGGACACTGTGCAGAAACTGCGTGGAAACTGTGGGGACACTGCGGGGACACTGCAGGGATATTGTGGGGACACTGCGGGGGCACTGCAGGGATACTGTGGGGACACTGTGGGGACACTGTGGGGACACTTTGTGGACACTGTGGGGACACTGCGGGGACACTGCAGGGATACTGTGGGGACATTGCGGGGACACTTTGTGGACACTGTGGAGACACTTTGGGGACACTGTGGGGACACTTTGGGGACACTGTGGAGACACTACAGAGACTCTTTGGGGACACTGTGGGGATACTACAGGGACACTGAGGGGATACTGTGGGGACACTGTGCTCCCCCTGGGGCTGGCGGTGCCCAGACAGGCACGGGCGGGGCACGGGCCCTCGGAGGGTGGCAGGTGGCCGCCTGCCAGGCGAGGCACAATATGGTGGCTACTGCCAAGCCAGCTGGGCTCTCGCTCTTCCAGCTGGTACAAAAGTTGCCAGGCAGCCTCCACTCCAAGAATTTAAAAGCATTTGGGGCTGTAATCTATGCCATGTGTTTCTCTGTTTTTACTACAGAGTAGAAAATAATTTATTCAGATATGCTAAATTATACTTTTAATGTTCCACAAACACTTCATTGTGAAACTCAGTTTTGGCATTAACTGGAAAATGCGGTGCTTTGCTCATTGTGTATATTATTATAATGGTTCTCTTTTGTTTAATCTAAATATTGTAGCACATTTATCTTCTGGGATGTCACAATTGGCTCTAGACTGCATAGTTCTGCTGCTGTCTATCACCTAAATAATTAATACTTAAACATTTTATAAATAATTAGTTGATAACTAATTTTTTTATGTATGACATCTGTACTATTTTGTCCAAAAGAATCACTCATGGTCTCTCCTTTTTAGTGCATATTGAGAATCTATAGAATGCTGATCATTGCCTTTCTAAACAAGAAGTGCTGAAGAAAGATTCTTCTGAGTAATTCAGTATCACTCAGTTCTTGAAAGAATTTAAAATGGCTCCTTTTTCATAAATGAGACATTGTCAGCAAATTAAAAATGGGAATAGAGCCCAGGATATTCAGTTAGAGATTCAGAGATCTCTACTACTTGAGCTCAAGGAGAATTTTCTACTGTTAGAACTGCCATGGAGCTTCTAAGCTTTTTTTAGTTCAGAATCAGACATGAGATGGTAGCTGGATATGTCAATACATGCCTTTACTTCTAAGTCTCTCCTTGAAGAAAAGAAACTGCTTCAGTTTGCACAATTCCAAAGGTATCATTTTCATTTCCCTCTGCATCTTAAAGTTGCACTTTGCTCTCCATGGGTTTTTTGGTGCAAGTTCAGAAAACAAAAGTGAGTGAGCAAATGCAGTTTAATTTTCTGTTGTGCATTGTTTTCTAGGAATGCCCTTCCTCCATTAGATCTAGCACATGACCACCTAAGTATCTTCTTTCTGGGGGAAAAAAAAGCCAACCAACCAACCAATAAAAGAAAAAAGTAAAAAAAAAAAAAAACTCAACCAAAAACAACAACAAAAAAAGTGTCAAAAAGCCCCAACACATAACCAAAACAACAACAAAACAACAACAGCAAAAAAGCTAAAACATTTAATTTTCTTGTCCTTTTCTGTCTTATGTCATATTCTGCAACCAGTCCACAACAGAAATAATTATCATGAAAGTCCACACAGTCACAAATAAATAATCTCAGAAAATCTATTTACACCCCAGTGGAATATGATTTCGAATTCCTCTCAAAGAAAAAAAATCTGGTTTTATCTTTGTTGCTGTCATTTTATTTTAATTGAAGTTTATCACATTCTTTATATCGGCTTCCAAATGCTTCACCCTTTTTCCATCAAGGGGGCAGTTCCTAGAAATGTGTGAAATCTTTCATTTGAACTACAAAAGCCTGGAAGCAGACTCGCTGTGAATTCATCCTACATTTGCAAATTGTCAGCGAATCGTTAAGCTCGTGTCTGCTGGGCTGTCTGCAAGGTTGTGTCTGCTGTCACTGTGCAGGTGTTGCTGGCTCTTGTCCTCGGGGACTTCCACGACTGTTGTTCTGGGGCCTTTCCAGGGAAAATGTGGTGCACCTCTTAAGAGGCCATTCACAGTCTTGTGGTTTTCAGACACCTGTGCATTGTGCTGGAAGAGAAACCTCATGCAAACCTTCGTGATTCCCCGTGAAACTTTAATGTGTTTCCTTTCCTGGCAGCTTAAGGAGTACCCAGATGTAGGTTATGTCCCAGCCTCCTGGGGTCTGTGTACACAAGTGTCTGACATTGCAAAGCTACTTCAAAGCAAAAGCAATTTTGGAACCGTGTTAAAGCTGACCAAAGTGCGACCTGAAGGAGTGAGGTCCAAGCATAGATTCTCCTCTGCAGGTACAGGGATATCCACCCAGCAGGCACCCCAGACTGGAGACAATAACATCTGAAACCACCGCAGCAGGGTTTGGCCACCAACGCTGCAGAAGGCACCTTGCCCCTGCAATGAAGCTGTGAAGTCGTGTGGAAGTGGAACGAATTGTGTTTGTGGGTAATGTGGGAAATACTCTATGTAGAAGAAAACTTGACATATCTTACAAAGGCTTGTGAGCCTTCAGATCTGATCACAGCAGCGGTCACCATCCCATAGCAATAAGCTGAGGCAGCAGCAGCTACTCCACTGCCTGCATTATTCATGTGACCTGTCGGGACAACCTCAGCAATCCTTGGAATTTCATACTTATTAAATACTTGAAGTAATAAAAATTCTCTAATATTAATAAAAAAAAGAATAATATTATTCCTGT
This sequence comes from Calcarius lapponicus, assembly GCA_039654755.1. Taxonomy (NCBI): domain Eukaryota; kingdom Metazoa; phylum Chordata; class Aves; order Passeriformes; family Fringillidae; genus Calcarius; species Calcarius lapponicus. The sequence continues at coordinate 145,600,104 of CM077464.1, forward strand.
AATTCTTACCATAGTCTGTGTTTACAACTTCTAATCATCTGTTGAGACATCTGAGAGATTTGACACATGAGCTCCAGCAGATGTTGCTGAGGCAGTTGGAAGCAATACCTCTGTCAGGGCAGGAGTCAGCCAGGGATCAGAACATCTGGATATCTAAATCAAATCATCTACACTCCCACTGTCATCACAGACATGGAGAGCTTCATTCAGTTGTTTAGGCACAAGCACCAGATGCCATTTGAGAAGTCCCAAGGGTGCCCACCTCACCTCTGGCTGCCGCCCTGAGGAGCGTGGGAGTTGTAGGCCCTGGGTTACATCTGCCGGTCGCTGAGTTGTGACTGTGACCCTGTGGCTTTTTCTGGCATTCTGGCATCTCAAATGCCTAATACTTGCATGTGGGTGGCTGAATGAACCCCAGCCAATACACCAGAGAGCCTGGAGAGCAGATGGGAAGAATTACATGGATTTATTGACAAAGCTATGACACAAGGAGGAGATGGGACACACCTCAGTGACAGCAGCTCCTCTGACCAGAGCAAGTATCATCCCAGGAAGCCTCACCTCCTCTGTCCACCTCTACCCCTAGTAATCCTAGAGGGTTATTTTTGAGTTTGATGCTTCTTGAGTTAGTTTAGCTGAAGCAAAAGAAGCCGTGGCTGTGAAGAGACACCATAAATTGTGAATGGATTAGCAGCATCCCTGCTTGAGCTGTAGCCTACACCTCCCGATGGGCCAGTTAACTTGTGTGCAAGAATATTACCACATTGAATAGAAGGGCTTAGTTTGTAGATGGAATTCAAATCAAGGGCAGTAAGCTGGTTATTTTTGCAGCAAAGACAAGTTCTTAATGTATAAGGGATGATTTAAACCAGATTTGAAAATGCTTCAATGAAAGGAGTTAATTCTCTCTTTAGGTAAAATTCACATAAGCTTTTAATTCCATCCTCTAAACATCAATAGTTCTGTTATTATTAATATTCACTTACTCATCTCAATAGCAGATTTATAGCTGGTAAATTCAAGCAGATGTTTCAGTTTCAGTCTCATGCCACTGAAAATGCCCACAGATCAGAGAGCTTCTTTAGAACATGCATTTGCTTTAAAATTATTGTGCTCTTACACTGACTTGCATTTGGGTTCTTGTTCTGAAAATATTTTACTTCAGATTTTGTGCCGATCTACCACAGATAATCAAATATCTTTTAAACACACAGATCACAATTCAGTTGTCCCTCACAGCTCTGCAGACTTTCTGTCTTTGAAAGTAAGTAATGTCCACAGGTATAAGGCAAAACAGTCTCTGAACACAGGAACTCCAGTGCTTTACAGTGAAATCACAGTCCTGATCTAACATACATGCAGGAAACTGCATCCTGACAGTCCAGACATTCTGACTGAGTCCTGATCTTGCAAAACTTATGGACAGGATTTTTTCCTAACTCCATTTCCCATAACTACTTCAAAGCTTTGTTTCAGAAGTACCTGTGAGTTCCTGCTACATCAAGGCTGCAGTGATAAAGTGGCCATGCTGTGGTTTTTATTAAATGCTAAGATGTGACATTTTATTTACAGCTCTCTGACCCAGTAAAAGATCCATGCAAACACTGGGCTGCCTGATATAGAGAGAACTTTCAGTACATTTGAGCTGTACCATTATTAAAAGCATTTCTCTAGACATTCCCTTTCCCTCTTGAATTGTTCTTGGCATTTCTGGAATATTTATGAATATTTATGAAGGCAGTTACTTGTGTATTAAATGGAGTCTGTGAGTAAGTCACCAATTTCTCTGGAAATATTTGCCTTTTGCAAAAACTTTGTTAGCTTTTCCACACAAGTGCCCCTGAGGGATTGGAAGTTTGAGCACAGCACTGTAAAGCACATCCTATAGAATGTGTATCAGCCTTTAATGGGCACGACTGCAGTGCAGCAGATTGAGTAACCACCTGAAGAAACTCAGGGAGCACTGTGCTTTAGTCCAGGAGAGCCAGTCAAGAGGCTGTTTTGTAAGACCTTTGCAGACGTGTTCTCAGCTATCAAACCTGTGCTAAATCAGCTGCTGAACAGACTTTTACCAGTTAATAGATCACTCTTTTTTGATTAAGTGAAAGATCTTAATAAATTCAAGGCTACATGGAGAAAATACACAGATTTATTGGTCCAATACAGCTTTCTCTGAAAGCAAAAGGAGTTTCACATTTGACTTCAAAGGAAGAAAATCTGTACTCTAAAATTTTAAACAGTGTAATAAACACTAGTAAAACATAATACTTACTAAACCAGGGTGAATTCTGCTCCCAAAAGGTACACCTTTACTTTCTTTAATACTATTTGTTCAACTTAATACTAATGAAAATGAAATATGATAGGTCACCAAGGTCACACCTGAGTACTAAGTGTTAAACAATCTACCAGAAATAATACTATGAAATATATTTGCAATAAATACTAATAGAATTAAGCTGATTGCTCAGTTGCAAATTGGTGAAAACCAAATTCACCAACATGGTTCCCAATAAAATAAAAGACTGCGCACCGATTTCTAAGTCTTTAATATTCTTGTATGCTACAGAGCCATACATGCATTTAGAGATTCTGTAAAATTGACATTAATATCAATTGAAGTGGAAATAGGTCAAGATTGCTTTGTTGGACTGAATGCTTCACAAATTGCCTATTTACAATAGCTCACTTAGCTCTGCTAAGTGGTTTCACAACAGAGGACCATTTTTTCTTTCTCTTGCCTTTGTGTTCTTAGTTATTCATGGTTGGTGTGGCATACAACAATGGAAGTCTATCACAGCAAAGACCAAATGAAGCCTAAGTTGAAGGTGTCCTGATTTATCTCTGTAGGAGTCAAATCACATTCCTCTTTTTAAGACCAATGGGAGACAGATCTTACATGTTCACAATGCACTTTCCCAGTGAAGTCTGGCATATCAACACCATTCTTTTGCTGTTTACAAGGAAATTGAGCAAAGGAAAATGATTTTTATTTCAGCCTCCAGCCAGCTGTGCTGTCAGACAATGAAGCATGATGCTGAGTGCAGAACAGCAGCTTGTCTGACAGACGGTAAGTAATTAAGTGTTTTTGGTCCAGAAAAGGTTTTATGTTGTCCTTGGGCTTTAGACAATTATATTTCTTTTCCTAAGCTGCATTCCTGTGAGAAAAAAACTAAACCAGACCAGAACCCTATTCATATTTACTGTGAAAAGATGATGCTCTCCCAGCTCTGTAGAGCAGTGACCCTCCAGGTGTAGACCAGATAATGGATGTTTCATTTCATTTCTTTCTCTTGTGCCTTTGTGAAGAAAATTCAGACATTGCCTTTAGCAATGCTGCTGGATGTTGACTGTAAAAGCATATCCCAAATTACACAAGTGTACTATTCCTGCGTAATTCTTGAATACAAATAGGAAGAATGGACTTTGCCTTTCATTTCATATTAATAAGTTAGAAATATCACACCTTTACAGAGTCTCAGCAAAGACCTTAAAATATATAAAGATAAAACGGCAACAAATTGTTGAAGAAGTACTATTTCCTTTTATTTCCACAGCTTTAGCTAACAATGAAAATAAAGCAAATACAATTAGAATACTGAGCACAATACTTACAATAGGCTATATATAAAAGATCCTTCATTTACATGAAGCAATTATATATATATATATGTAATAAAAACTCCTTGGGAAAGAGAAATTCCTGATACTGAAATCTAACTACACTGACTTGAAACTTCTTTATGACCTTCTAATACACTGTCATTTGAGATAGTTGCACAGTCCTATCACCAAGGAATCCCTGCATCTCACTGATTTTGGATTTACTACCCCTTCTAAATGGGACGTCACTCATTTCCTCATTTTGCAGATTCAGAAATGAAGGTCTGATGTGACAGAACTTATATTTGGATGTTTGGACTGAAGTCAAATTAATCATCCTTTATGAAGTTCCTTTTTTTGAAAAAAAAAAAAAAGAACCAAAAACCACAAAAAACCCTAAAAAACCGAAACCAACACAATGAAGAAAATGTTTAGAAATTATTATTCATGAGACTATACTAACATGGAACCAAAAGAATCCTTGAGACTTCTCTTGAAGCTGAAGTCCTTGTTGAGAGAAAACGGGAAGTACTAGTGAAGGAAAAAAATGGATGGAATGCTAAATTACTGTGGAGGCTTTCATGTGGTGTGATTCTGCCTCTGCACATGTGTGGATGGAAACAAATTCAAGTTACGGTTATAGAAAAAAAGATCAAATGTTTATTCTATTCCAATTTGACCAAGAGGTGTAATTAAAACAGTTGTATCATTGGTTTTATTGCAGCAAAAATGTAGGAAAAACTCAGATTATAAATTGTCTTGGTGTTTTACATTGCTTTTATATTATGAACATCCTGTTCTCCGCTTAATCCTACAATCCTGCTTACCAGAAATGCCATTATTTGAGTCAGGGTCATGTTCAACTCCAAGTGATGTTTGTATAACAGAACCATCTGGCTTCCCCAAGGCCACACAGCTCAGCAGAACTAAGGTGATTGGGACATATTCACTAGGAGTGATTTGTTCTGTTTTGTCCAACTGAGCTCTGTGGCCTTGCACAATCTCCAGGAATTTGGGTCCTGTACAACTCAGTGGTCATATCACACGTTCAGTAATTCCTGTTTCAGAAGTAATGCACTATTATTCTTCATATTAATATATGTAACAAATGTTTGTTTCCCTGCCACCTTATGTTCAAAATTAAAGCTTCAATGTATGTAGCACTGCATATGTACAGACTACACTTTATAATCTGAGTGGTCCTAAGATTACTTACTTTGGCCATAATGTCTTGAGCAACATCAAAGCTGAAAGAAATTGTGAGCAAATTGGATAAAGGCAGAGAGAAAGAAGACAAAGATGCCGTGACAGACTTTTTTTTCTTTTTTTGAAGGAGGAAACTGAAAGAGAAAACAGGAAACCTGAAGAAACTTTTCTCAGGTGAGGCAGACTAGATGGAAAAGCCTAACTGAGGCCAAAGAAAAGAAGTGGTAAAACAGATTTAAAGGCCTGAGAGCAGGGCAACAGGAAAAGGTGTTTCTAAATAATGGTGACAAAGAAAGAAGATAGAACTGAAGACTCAGTGAAGAGTAATCTACAGGATGAAAAACAGAGGGAACATGAGCATTTTAATCCTCAAAATAATTATATTTTCAGCCAGTTTTTATCCAAAGGTCACACATCCTTAGCCCTGGGAGAAAACTAAGACATCTTGGAGATAATCAAGGAGGAAACTGAAAGGAAGGAAGTATTGAAGGTAGAGGAAAATAATGTATTAATGAGTGGCAACAGTAATAAAAAAGTCAGTCTGTTTTGAGACAGCTGATGGGATACCTGAACAGCAAGAAGTGAGAAAAGAGGGATCCATGAGAAATATAAAAGACGTAGCTAAGACAGATCAATATTGCTACCAGATCCCAGATGTAATGCTGAGAAAAGTTAAAGAATAAGGAAAAGCCGAAGTCAAGAACATGGAGTTGAATTACATTTTCCTTTGATCAGCATTTCCTTATACATTAGGGGATTAAACCAGCTGAAGGAGAGCTACACAACCTAGAATCTGTGAATTTTACTGTCCAAACATTTAAATACAGGGGACAAATACCAGTGAAAAATACAGATGAATCAAAAAATAAATGGAAATCTGCCAAGATCAGAGAGGTAGTCATAGCTGTGTGGGGGTTCCAATAGATGAATCAGAGAGAAGAGGGATGATGGTATGGGTGGAAGCAGCCAGAAGAAAGTCCAGAGAGTAGTGAGGGAAGGGGTGAGTACAGACAGGCAGGGGAAAGAAGCACTGCTGAGATGGGACCAGCTTCAGAGCCATAAAGGAACACTGTTCTGGAAAGACAAGGGCCAGAGCAAGAACTGGAGCATCGTGGAACAGCAGATTGGAAAGGACATCAAAGGAGGTAAGTGATCAGTAGAGAACTGGATTAAATAAGTGAGTGTAGGGGATGAGATGAGGGGAGTAAAGGGAAATAAGCATTCAGAATTAACTCAGTTGACACACTGGTACAGTGTAAAGGAAAAAGTGAGGCCAGAAGAATGGTAGAAAGACAGATGGACACCACCCCATGGTAAATGAAGGAAAGAAGGTGAATCAGACAGCAGATAAGGGAAGTTAAATGTTTTACTGCAGAGTAAATCTTGGACATGTCCATGAGAACAACAACAGTTACCAGCTGGACTTTGAAGATTGGAAGCTGTTACATACTTGAAGGAGGGGAAGCAAATGAGAAGTTCATAATCAGGGTAAACTAAATTCCTCAGAGAAAAGTTAAAAAAGTTGTGGAGAGCTGTAGTTGAGAAAAAAGGGAATATATGAGCCAAAGCAAACCACAGGTCAGGAATAAAACTCATCCATCTGAAGACTATACGAGCAGTCAGAAGAAACGACCATACACTTTCAAGTCTGCAAAACCGTTCTTCCGTTCTTTTGTTATCTGAATTCCAGTGTCTGGAATGATCAAGATCATTATTTATTGTTGCAGTGAATCTTGTAAAATGAAACTTGAATGTATAAATGATTGAAATACTGCTTGCTCAGAATTACTCATTAACATCACAAAACAAATAAGTAGATAACATTGCTAATTTGATTCAAAGCCTTTGAATATACATCATCCATAAACTCTGGCTTCAGTGAGTATAAAAAACTCTGGAGTGTCCCCATAGGACTGATATTAATTCACAACAAAAAAGCTCTTATGACTCCTACACCTGGGAACTATGCATTTTTACTTCTTCATCTTGGCTGTTCATGAGCTGAAATTCAAATGTTAACCCATGAATTATTTATTGAAGAATATTCTAAAGTACTCATTAAAATCTTAGGTGGCATTAAAGCTAACTCCACACTTCTTTCTGTTTGCTTCATAATGCCAACCTAATGGATTTACTGAAGAGAAGCATCAGGAAATACAGTGAGTGTTACAAAATAACAAAAGAAATCACAAAAAACGAATTCTGAAACTGGAATTTCAAACCCCAACCAGTATCCTTCCAGATGACCTCTAAGTCCATCCCAAATGACTTAGAGCTTTAAAAGACATCCATAGTATCAGGCAATAGGTTTTAAAACTTTGTTGAATCAGGGTCTTAAATCCTGATGATGAACTGCACTGGCACTTCTCCAAGAAAAAAAACAAAGCATGCTTTAGTCCTCATTTCTTTGTTCTGTTCATCTCTTTTGAACTTGGGTGGAGAGTATAATCTGTGTATTGGGTGGAAAGGTGTGAAAGCAATAGCATGATTGCAGGGAATTTCTTGGAAGACATGGAAATGAATAAAACATAAGGACAGAGAAGGGGAATTTACTTTTTTTTTTTTTTTCACAACGAAGTCTACAGCTGTTATGTCATGAGTCTGTACTTGTCCACACTTTGTGTGCTGTCTTTTTGCTCCACCTCACATTTGTCTTTCTGTGTATGCTGTACATTTTCTGAGCAAATCACTGCCTTTCCCTTTGTCTGGAGAGAAACACGTCCTTTTTTGGCACTGGAGCAAGCTCAATAATGAAGAACGTGATTATAACTGATGAAGGATATAGATTCATCTTTCAATGTCACAAATTATTTACTACGATTCAGAGTCACGAATTCCCTTTATCCAAGGCTTTCTCTCTGAAGCTGCTGCAACAGTTACCATATATTGTTGATATGCCTGAAACTTAGGGTTGGGAGGAAACTGGGGCCAAGCTTTTGAAGCACTAAGCAACTTCCCTAAAGCCAAATCCTTTAAAATATCACATGTTGGACATCTAAAACTGGGTATTTGTCAATTTTTAATATTATTTTTTAATGATAATAATAATAAATTTCAATAGTATCTAATACTTATACATTATCTATAAACCTAAAGTTTTTCCCAAATGATGTTCCCCAAATGGGTCATCAGAGTTGGAGTTAGTTAGATTCTGATATTCTGTAGTCAGTTCTGATGTTGTTGAATGAGGGGCTTTTCAAAAACAGTTACAGTTTTTGTAACACTTGAAATGTTTGAATGTTCAAGGGGTTACAGCTCTCTGATGTTTGTTAGCCACAAATGCAGAAGGGAATGTTGCTTCAATATTTAATTCAAAAAGCTACACTGAGTTTGAGATGATGATAGGGATGTGATGGTGTGTTCAAACCACGGCAGCCAGCAAGTACCTGATCCACAGCTTCCTGAGGAGCTCCTAGCCCAAAGACAGCAGTCATGTCTCAGAAATGTGCAGTACAATGATGCCCATGAAGGAGGGGCACTTCTGCCACCTCTCTCTCAATACTGCAGTGCAAGTTTCCTGAAAATATTACTGATCCAAAGCACTTGATGCCTTTAACCTTTTTCTTGTGCTTGACTAAAGACAAGGATAAATAATTCAGTATGCTCTATTCAATTTCCTGGGGAAATTTGTTCCACACCCAAAACTATTCTTCAATTGGGAGTTCTTTCTATGTGCTCAAATCAGCATAGAAGTACTGGTCGGATCAGGGCCACCATTTAGAGTGAAAGGAAATACCTGAATAACCTATAAAACACACCCTCCCTAAGGATGTGCAGAAGTGAAAGCAACTTAGTTCATTAAGCAGCAGAAGGAGATTATCAAGAGCTCCATAGCACAGAAAGCATTTATTTTCAGGGTCTTTCTTGTAGTATTTGGAGAAATGTTGAAAGGTGAAATTTAAAATGCATCTGACAACTGTCATCAGGAAATTTGTTTTCTTTCCATATTCTTAAATTGCTGAAAAGACTTGGCCCTCAATAAAATTGGAAGATATTTTCCTTTATGCTGTCACATTTCCAAATGTCTGGAATCTAGACTGACTTCTTCTGCCTGAGTGTAGAACCAAGGGTTTAGACAACACCAAGTAAACTGCAGTTCTGATCCCAAGTTTGCAAGATCCACAATAATGGAAGTAGTGGATTTTTTCTGGGATTGCTTTGTCAGCATACAGAAAAGTCTTCTGAGTCTCACTCACTCTTTTGGTGTTTAGTTGCTGAAGGCTCCCACTCAGTGTCCTTTTGCAGTTTTCTGTCAGGAGCTCTAAGAGCTATAATGACTTATATCCAAAAGAGTATCAACATTACCAGATCTTCTGTCCTGACTGGAAACTGAAGTTGTCACTATAAGCTGCATATGTCAATGGCATCTATCTTAAAGATTTTCACACCAATAGGACATGCATGCTGAGGTTTAAATGCCAGATCCATGAAAAATCAAAAGAAAAATCTCAAAACCAAAATAATTTGTTGTTATGCATCAATCAAAATGGCAGACAAGTTACATCGAGGGGGCCAAGATCAATCACATAACTAGCAAAAAAATAGTTATTCTAGCCTCATATCAGCTACTCCACACTTATTAGGTAAAAAACCATATTGTTATATAGTATTGCCTCCCTCATTTAAATATTTACTAAATATTTATAATATAAGCTGTTATTTTCAAACAAGCTGGAGAGGCAGAGGCCCTCTTGTATTAAAAGTGTTTCATTCATATTTTCCTTCAGAAGGAAACAACGAAAGCAAATGTGGAAAGCAGTGAAAGCTGTCATGGAATTTGTTCATCAAGCATTGGTCTTTCTACAGCATTGTCCCCACAGCAGATTTAAATCAAGTGTTGATTGATTTATCTGCTCTTCACCTTGCAAGCTAGGAGATGTCAACACCAGTGGAAAGTATCATACTATGGTGATGTTTGTAGATCATTTTTCTGTGCCATGACATTTATTTCTCCTGGTGACTTAAACTGAATTTCAAACATTACAAATTAATTTAAGTAAAACCATGTATATCTCCCCTGTGTATTCCAGAACTTATTAGGTACAAGACTGAAACAGTAACATTCCCTGCTAGTGAAATATTAGAAGCATTAAAGAACCAGCTGGAAAACAAATGGGGGGACTTTCAGTTTCATGGCAATGGCAGACACTGATTCAGGGGAAAAAAATCTCCATGCAGGGGAGAGATGAGGGGACAGAAACAAGGCTGTTCTTCCTTCTCTCAGACCCCATCCCAATTTCTGACCGAACTGTAATTCCAGAGACATGCAGACCTGTCTATACCTGGACTACTGTGCTTCAGGTCTCCATCTCTCCTCTGTTCCAGGCCTGGTGAGTCAGTGGAAAAGTTTCCAGGAGGGCTGTGTCAGCCTCACAGAGGGGAGCACCAACAGCACAAGGGAGATCTTTCCTTCAGTCCTCCCACAGCCTGAAAGGGACAGAGATGCCTAATTCTGGAGCACTGTGCAAAAAGAAGGGCTCATTTCTTCTGCAGATGACTCCACCAACAAAAGAACATTTGTGAAGCTTTCCCAATAGTCAGGTTAATAATGCACCAAAAACAAGACAAAAGAAATTAACAATTTCTTTGTTTTATGCAATGGCAGCAAGGCTGCTCTTTTTGAATCCGTGAGCTAGAGTGATTCAAAGCTTGTCTGTGACTGAGTGTCCCATGCAGTGTGGTGTGGGGGCTTTTCCACAGAGCCTGTAGATCTGGGGGCTGGCAGGGGAGGGCAGGGGTGGCTGTGAGTGAGCCTTGGCAGCACATGTCAGCCCCACAGGAGCCCCAGTGAGCTCCCATCCCCGGCCTTCCCAGAGCTTTTATTGCTCACCAAGGGCCAAACCTCACCTTCCTTACAGTCAGTGGGAGCTTTGCTGTCACCTACCTTGAATTAAGCCTTGACATGAACAGAGCGAACAATGGGAAAACAGAAGCCAAGCCCCAGGCTGCAGAGCCCATGGCAAGTTTCCATATCTTTAACTGGCACCCAGCGCTGGTCTCCTGAAAGAATGTCACTGTACCTGCTCTTTGTATGCAAAGCACAGTTTTTACACTTGAAAACATATATAGAAAGAAATATATTTATTCATATTATGGTTTCTCTTTGTAGTGAGGATAAAAATCTGTGCATGATAACAGTGTCTACACATTTTCTGAAATCTAATGCCTATCCTAAATGTGAAATCTTTATTATCATTGCTTGTCTTAGGTGGGACATAAAATTTCTTGACTGGTCTGTCACCCTCAAAGAGCCTGTGTTGAAAATGCAAACCCTCCCTACCCCCAAATAAAAACAAAACAAAACAAAAAAAAACCAGAAAAAACAAAACCAAAACCCACAAACAAACAAATAAACAAAAACCCAGAAAGGAAGAAGCAAGCTAAAAGAGAAAATTTATGCCACATGTTAACCAAACCTCAGATGTCAGGATTTTTTAAGGTGCTAGGATAGCTATGAACACCAACATTTATGTAAAATTAACTAAACATATTACCTAAAATATTAAGAGCAAGAAAACTGTTCTACAAGTTCCATTCCAACCCCTAATCTTCTATTTTCTAAAATGTTTAAGATATATACTCACTGCATACAGTATACAAATATAGTATACAAATATATGCTTTATCAAGGAGCAATGCTTTATTAAAGAGCAAAGTTAAATTCTAGTGTATTTAGGACCTCATGATTCAATTCTAGACTAACATGAGAAATGGAGTCAGTGAGATCAACATGAAAAATGAGCTCAGTACTATCACACTTGATTAACTGGTAGATGATATAACTTTGTGGAGAGGACAAAATTACTGGAGAGTTATCTTTATAATGGCTTTCTTGTATTTTAATAGAAGCTAATTGAGAAATCTACAGGAAAATAATTTACACTTTGATTAAGAATTCAAGTAGAGGTAGGGAAAAGTGCACATACATCTGGGGGTTTGTTGTCATCTTTTGAGCAGCATTCAAGTCCAACCTGCCTGCAGCATCAGGTCTTTGGCTGTGGCTGTGCTGCAAACCAGTGTTAGCCTCTGGGGTGTGCCCAGCCTCATGTGCTGGGCATATGTGGGGTCTCCACCAAGTGCCAGGTGCTGCTGGGTGGGGGCTGCACCATCCAAGGGCAGCTCTGAGGACACACAGCGGATGCCACTCATTTCCAGCTGGCTGCCACCAGCTGCCAAGGCTGGGCTAGCTCAGGCCCCTCACAGAGGACAGGAGGATTACTCACTGCCTTAGGCAAATCTGCCTTGTAAACTCTTTCCACCTCAGCTGTTTCTGCAAGCATGACTTTGTGGTTATAAATGTTACGATGGCCTCCATCCACATGCTCTCTTTACACGATTCTTACAACATGTTGGAATTACTTCACAGCTTACCTTTTTTGCCTGCAGTTTTTTAAGAAAGCCAGAGCACCTCTTTGTTTACTAGAGCATTTATTATAATGTGGTCAGGTCAGAAAGCCTGCTATTTCTCTCTGCAGCAGAGCTGTATGCTTTAGACCTGAGGTCACGGACTTATTTGCACTTCCAACAGTTGGTTGCATCAAGCTGTGTTGCAATACATGAAACATGCCACATCAGGGATTTTTCTTTTTTTATTCTGCCCTCAATTTCTCTCTTCAGTCCTTCCCTACCTCTCCCAGAGAGCAGCAAGCCATTTGGCAAAATGTGAAGTTAGTTTTCAATCTTTGGCTTTCATGGTTTATGAAGAAATTCTCTGCCTAGAGTCATCCACAGGAAGGGCGTATTCACTGTGAATTTGAGATTTCTCTCATCAGTGAAAAATCAATCTTGATAACTCTTCTGACCTTGCACATGCAACCTTACCTCAGGTAATAAAACACTTGACCCATTTTTCTGGACAGCACAATAGCAGATGTAACCTGTGTGCCCCTGGGTACTGTATTCCATCTCTAACTTAGGTCTAGTTATGGCCCCCTAGTCATTTAGTTATTCTATCGAAGCTCTAGGAGCACAGCTAATTAAAGGAAGGGAAGGTGATAATGAAATTCCCCATGCTGACAATACCACTTTGAACCGTGAATGCCTGTTTGCTTTGCTTCATGGTTTCCAGCAGTAGTGTTTAAGCAGACTACTTATAGGGCATGGCATTTCAAATTAAGGAAAAGAGAAAGCAAATTCTCCGGGGCTGAATCATCGTATCTGGAAATCCAGCGATGTCCAATTTACACATACTGCATTCATAAATTTGAATTACACACTGTGTAAAGAGACACTCATCCAGTATGTACTGGTAGAAGCAGATGAATGGAGCAAGGCGGGGTTCCAAATGGAAAGTTGGAACCTAGAGGAAAAGAAGTGGTGCATTTGTTGTTTCTGTTTCATTTCTTCTCTTTTTGTAGCAGAAAAGAACACAAGAGCTTTATGTGCAATGATTATTTTAGAGAGTGAATTTCCAGAGGGACAGATCACACAGACTTTGCCTACACAAGAATTCCCACTAAAGAGAAATGTTGAATCAGACAAAAATCATGCCTTGGTTGCACAAGGCACTGTACCTGTCAGGTGACTTAAAATACATAGTAACCACGGGGGTTTGTTTGTGGAGCGCTGAATGCTAACCAGAAGCCAGCTCTGGGAATGATAGGTGTCCTCTGCTGCTCCTTTTCTGTTACAGGAAAATGTAGTCACTAAGCCTGGCTTCTTCACAGAAAATGCAATAATGAATCCAGCCTTTTTTCTTTTTGTTTGCATAGAGATATAAATCCCATATATTCCACTTTTCTATACTTCAGAGTACCATGTTGGATAACACAATGGAGTATTTGTACAGATTGTCTAACACTCCCACAGAATCCATGCTTCTGGTAATGTCTCTATGCCCAGGAAAGTGACAATTTAAACAATTTACTACAGAAGGAGCAAAGCCATTCCGAATGAACATCCATGTGTACCATCCAGGATAAAAGTGTTTCCCATAGCCCCTGATAGTCTCAGTTTACCAAGGCCCTCTCTTTTTCATGACACCTCTGAAAAGCTGATGCCCTGATCCAACAAACTCAAACCCCATCAGCACACACTGAAGGTTTAGTTCTGTTGAGGTTTGTATGGTAACCACATCTAACCAAGAATTCAGCTTTCCATTAAATCAGGTGTTAGAAGCCCAAACAGGAGTTGGAAACCTGAATGCTTGTCTGGATCTGAGCCAAGAACCTTCCAGTATTACATTAAGTAACACGATTAACATCTGTCCTCCACAGAAGGCAACAGCACACAGCACTTTTCTGAATGTTGGCCTAAAATAGCAGTAACTGTCAGAGATTTCTCTTCATCAGGTTTCCATTGGTGGTAGCCAGTTTATTTTTAAGGTGAAAGGATATAAGACCATTTATTCTATGCAACCATATGGAAGAATCAGAATGATAGAGAGAGCAGCAAAAACGATTGGATTTTATGATCTTTAGGGTCTTTTCAGACCTAAATGATGCTGTTCTAAAAAGAAGGATCAAAGACGCCAAACATTTTTGATAGAATAAGCAGCTATAGACTTAAGGAATCCTCAATCTTGGAAAACTTACTAAAAAGTGTCATGACAGAAGACTGAAAAATCAATTATAGGTAGAATGGAAAAGGTGAATAGGAAATAAGGAATTACATATCACTGTTCCTCCCAACAGAAGATTGAGAAGGAGGTCATTAGCTGCTTATAATAGGTCATAAATTCAAAACAAACAAATGAGCAGGTACTAGGTTGTTTTTTTGTTTTGTTTTGTTTTGTTTTGTTTTGTTTTGTTTTGTTTTGTTTTCACAGCTGTTAAACTGTGAAACCTCTTGCCACAGGAGAGAGACTGTGGTAAATACAAGGTCAAAACACAACTGGACATATGCCTGGAAGAATTGGAAATATGCTGGTGGCCCAGGCAGACTTGCTGTTGCCAGCCACTGGAAATGGGACCCCGTGCCAGGGAGGTATCACTGCATTCCTGCTCTATTTGGACACTCTTCCAAAAACGACCATTACTGGCAGTGTTGGAGGTAGAATATTTAGGTACATGGACAATTTTGCTATTTGATGTGGTACAGCTAGTCTTCTTTCTCATCATATGCATGTATGAAAATCACCAGAAATGTTGATGGAAACTTCCTAATCTCATCAAAAGATTATATCTGGCATATTTGTAGCCTCTTTTTTCTTTCCCTAAGTGTATGCTCAAAGCCATCATTTATTTCTTCAACAGACTTTACAAGTGTCTCAATGTTTTAATATCTCTTTGTGCAAAACTTTTGCCCTTTTCTTTATGAATAGGTCATTAATGTTTACAAAAAGCTGGAAAAGGCTTCTTTTCAAGGGCCAGATCTGCCCACTTTTCATTTCTGAGGTGCAAAGCTGTGACTGGTCTATTGTGGAAAACAGCTTGCAAAGGCTTTGAAAATGCAAATGAAATAGAGTAAATCTGTGCCTTTTTTGTTGATAAGGGTAGAGGAACAATATAAATTTGCAATTTTAAAAATTAAAAGGATTATTTGATAATTTTTATGGCCAGGGCGGCTTCCAGGGGGAAATGGAGCCAAAGGAGAAATTTTAAAACGTAATATAACTAAATCAAGGAAACAAAAAAGTTCCTTTTCAGTTACACAGAAGCCTTGTTGAAAGAGAAATACTTGTGGGACATGAGGAATGAAAAAAGTCAGCATGCAACTGCCCAGGCTTGCCCAATTTGTAGCTCCCACCTCATGGCAATTGCTAAGAGTGTTGTAAAAGAGCTTCTTTGTCTCTGGAGAAAGTATTGCTTTCAAAGACAAGAAAAATCCACAAGCAACCTCTCACTTTGACACACAGGTCATGACATTAAAAGAATAATGTGAAGAATCACAAACCACCGGTTTCAGTTAGGAAAGCAAATGGCTTGGTAGGAGGGAGGGAGAGATATTTATGTTATGATCTGCTAACTTTCTGTTTATATGTAGTTCTGTGTATATCTAGTTCCTTCCTAAAATAAAAACATCCCCAAAACAGACACCTAGCAAAGTCCTTCAGAACGACCCAAAAGAGGTAAAAGTCTTTAACTTTGTGAACAGTGTCATCAGTTTGCAAAGGGAGAGTCCGGGACAATATAACTTCTAAAAAGACGTGGGGCTCTTTTGACATCTCGTTGCAGCACTTTGGGGCAGAAGGGAGATGCCAGCAGGACAAGTGAGCGCCGCACAGCCCAGACGCTGGAATGAGCACATTTCCTGGCAGGCACTCACTCAGGGAAGCTGGAGATGTGCAGAGAGCCTGCCAGGGGAAGGGGCAGAGGCAGAAGGGCACCGTGCCAGGAGGGCTGGCACACGGTCCCACCTCTGACACGGGCAGAGCTGACAGCTTTATGGATTTCATCATTTTGCCAGAATCAACTTTAGCAACTGGGTTTGCTTGAAACGCTGAGAAAATTGTGGTTCTGGCAAGACAAAAGAGTGCAGTATTTCCTTGTAGCAGAGCAAAGAGGTGGCAAACTTACCATGATGGGCACAGCCTTTAAGAAAACTTTCTGAGCTACATCCCTTCCCTCTGCTGACCCTGGAGATGGCAGCAGTAACATCAGGGTTGTTTCCTCTATTCCCAGTTTACTACCCTGCAATTAGAGAACACTGCTGAAAGTGATAATCAGCAGCAACTTCACTCTGAAAGAAACTGAAGGAAGCAGAAGTGAAGCCCTTAATCCAGTAACGTTCTCTATGCAAACCAGAAGTGATTTTTTTTTTAAGGAAAGGGGGAATCTGGCTTTTTCAAAGTCTTTGAATATGCGAATTTCTCAATTTGGCTTGTGAACTGTGTCTGAGACACACTCACGAGTAAATGCACAGGTGTGGATCTGCAGTTGTGGCTAAAGTACACCCTTGGAGGCATTTCTCTCTGGAGCTCCCCTGTTACACAGGAACTCTGGCTCCAAGTGACTGTACCATAAAAAAGACATGAAGCTATCTTAGGTGCGATGAGCAACTGGGTATTTCCAGAGCAGAAACCCCAAATGCAGCCAGCTTGCAAAAGCTTGGTAAACTCTCAAGTTCTGTCAGGAAAAGCAGAAGGGGTGATGCTGACTAAAGAGGACCAGAGGAAACAGTTGAGAAGCAGCTGTTCTGAGATATTTTAGTAGCAGCAGTAGCATATGACATTGACATAATGCAAAGATTTTCTCATTGTTGTTGTTGCTATTACTATTATGATTTGTAGGAATTAAATCACCTCCTGGCAGGTAGCCTGTAAAAAAGGCTATGAAACCACTTTGTCCTAGTCCTGACCCCTTTGAAAGACACAATCAGAGAGCTCCATCCTGCAGACCAAACTCACCATATGCAGTTAGAGCTCCAATAGCTGGCTTCGGCCAACAGATAATTCTCAGTCAGAGCTGATTTTCCCAGCTGAAGCACAAAAAGAAGAAGTGCCATTGTTCTTGGTACCCACTGTAAAATTAATTTAAAATGCCAACAAAGACTGTAACATTCTCCAGGCAATCAGCAGAAGACCTGTGGACATTTCAAATTTCATGTCAGGGGAAATTATTTGATTGATCACCTATTAAATGGCTACCTAATTTGTATGGCTGCCTGGAATGGAAATTAGGTTCTCTCTTTTTGAAAATGATGCAATAAAAAGTTTGATAAGTAGATATTTGAAGATTATGGAATCTTCAGATCAATCTGAAATCCAGATTTGATGCCAAACCAGATATCTGTGCATTCCTGGAAGTATTGTAGGAAAGGAAGTGAGGTGGAGTCAGTCAGGAAGCCATAGATTACTGAATCTGATCTTTGCAGCAGGGAAGATCTTTCTGAAGTTAATAAGAAGTGATATCACAAAAGATGTGGAGAATTTTTTGGTTTTTTTTTTTTTTGGTTGGTTGGTTTGGGGAATTTTGTCTTTATTTTAAAGAAGAAAAAGAGTAAGTGGGAAAGAAGAAATGGAACTTGGTCACCATGTCTTCAGAAAAGGGAATGGCTGAGAAATTTGGTGTGAATTTTTGAGTGACAAGAAAGGACTCAAAAGGGAAATTTTAAACTATTCTACTTGGCATCCTAAAAAAAATTCAAACCTTCCAGAGTTACCTGGGAGCTCCAGCAGAAAAAGAAAGCACATAGTAAACACAACATTATCTAAGTATACTATAAAACCCAGAATATTTTTGAGAGCAGAGAGAGATTTCCAGCCTTCAGTCAAGGAGACCAAACCTTGCTCACTGAAGCTGGAATCTGTGAGGTATCTTAGCCAGTACACAGGGTCTACATGCTGTGACAAGCAGGCAAAAGTAAAATATAAAATATTGCTATAAATTTCCATTGAATAAAAAAAGGAGCAGTCCCAGATTTTTTGCTGACCCATAGTAAAGGCCATCTCCCTTTCACAGTGACAGGAAAGCCAGATGGTATCATTCAGCTGTTTCCCACCTCTTCCTCATAGTAAATTAATAAATAGAAATACAATAATGATTTTAGAGATTTAAAGAGACTTCCAGTTGGAAACTCTAAACACATCCAGCTAGAAGCTGATTTGTTTGTTAGTTTTATGAGTACAGCAGTATGGCCTGGCCATAGCATCAAGACCTGGTTTCTCTCCATGCTCATCTTTATGTCTGCTAATCACTGTCTTTTTTCATCACTTCTGGTTTCCCATATGTATTGCAGTGTTGGATGGTTACTCCCTAAATCAGTCCTGAAAACTACAGGTGACAAACAGGATTCAGCTTCCCCAGGGATGTGGTGAAGTGCTCACCCCTTGAGTTTTTCAAGTTATGGGTGTGCAGGCTGCTACACAACCTCCTCTAGGCTCCCTTTCTCACAACAGCTTGGACCAGATTGTCCTTCAAAGTCCCTTCCAGCCTGGGCTGTTGTAGGATTCTATTATAAAAAACACTGGAAACTGAAAGTAGTATCTTGCAGAAAGGGCCTAAAAGGAGAATTTAAAAAAAATGTTTATTCCTTTTGTCATGTAAGGAAAAATACCCAGTTTTGTTATGTTATCTGTGGTGTATCTTATGTATTTCATCCATTTGTCTTCATCCAATGTTGCTGCATATTATTTATTGTTACCTGCTGGGAGTGTGTCTCCATCACAGTTGTAGTCAGGGTTATAGGTGCCCTCAAAGCAAATTACTCAATAGTTCCCATTTTCTGTGCTTTGGTTCACAGAGGAGCAGTCTGGATGACCTGAACCCCTTTTGGATGAAACTGAATCCTATTCATCCTGTAAATGGGGTGCAACTGAATCATATAAATCAGTGCAAAAGAAGGAAATCAAAGGGATGTTGACACACCAGGCTGTGAGGCCCAGCAGTTCGGCTGAAGCACAGAGTTAACCGCTGCTGCTTAGCCAAAGGGGCCGGCAACATCTGGCAAAGTGATGGGGCAGTAACCCTGACTCATAACATCCAAAATCACTCCAGCACAATTCCCACAGTTTTCTTGTCAGCACCCATAATTCCCTTGTTCTTTGTAAATCAAAATAAATGATCGATGTCAAATATAAACAGAATATTGGAGTCTTTCAGCTGGCTGAAGAAGTGATGTTTGCTGGGGGGAGAGAGTCAGCATGATTTATCCTGCTCTTCGTATGTTCTCTTTAAAGTTGCACCACTGTATTAAATCCTGTTTTCTGAAAATGGAAAACAATGAGAAGAGACTTGCAAGAACACCACCAGCTTCCATCTGTGAACAATTTGATACTTGCTTTCGGCAAATTTCTAAGCATTCCAGTTTTAAATAGACTTTGCACCAGTATTCCCTTTTGCCTGCTTGTCACTGCAATGCTGCAGTGTTGAAATATTTGCAGAACTGAGTACAAAATATCACAAATACACTTGGACTGAGAAGTGGGGTTTTATGAGTGATTTTTATGTGTGGTTATGCCCACTGTTCTCCTGCTTATAAGCAGGTTGTTGGAAATACAAAACTCTAACAAAAAAATCTGGCAAAACCAGGTGGTTTATTGTTTTGACAAGTCAAAGTCAGTAGTCAGAAAAGCTTTTCTTCATCTAAGTTACTCAAGGAAACATCAGTTGCTGTCAGCTGCAGTGGGGGCTGACTCCAATAGGTCTGGATTCAGTCTATCATGATAGAAATAACATTAAAAATACTGTCTTCACTTGCTTCAGACTTTCTCATATATAAAGTTTATTACAATTTTATATATGATGTAAAGGTCCTTCTAATAGGCCAGTGAGTCCAGTATGGATTTTGATATCAAAGCTTTGGATATCTTTCTTTTCAACAATAAAAGAAGACACAAATTTCTCTACAGCTTTAAACAAAACTCAAGGGTGAGCAGTAACTCAGAGCAGGAGCTAGAAGTTACTGAATATTCTTAGATAAAGCATGTCCTTCAACCCTCTGCAACATATTTTCCTAGCTTGGACACATCAAGCTCTTTCTGGCTTGTTTCATGAAAGATAAAAAGAAGTTAAATGTATTACAACAGCCAAATAATCAACTATTTCCAGCACAGATATGGATTTTATCCAAAGGGAATACATTTCAGAAGCAAGGCTACATCAGCTGATGATATTCAAACAACAATGAAGCAGCTAAGTCTGCCTCCAACTTGCTAACAAGGCTGTTCTGAGTTATGCTCTTTGCCTTAGCAACTGTCAGATAAATAATCTTGCTCCTTTGTAAGAAAATGAACAGGCTGGTTAACTTTAATCCCCTGCCATCCAAATATATTTAAACAGTAAAGTGATTAGGATAAGAATACGCTGCAATATGAGTTGGAAAAGTGCTAAGGCTCCGGAAGCATGCACTATAAATCAAGCATTTAATGATTTAAATCAAAAACTTCAAGCAGCTGTCCCTGGAAAACATCGGGAGAACAGACTGTGCAATGAAGCCTGATGAAAATTAATTTAGTAGGCAAACATTTTTATATCACAGACTTTATGGAGATTATAAAAATAAGGTGCTGAATTTTATAATGTATTTTTATGTTCTTATGCTAAGAATGCTTTTTACAAGCCCTACTTTTATTTAATAAGTAGAGTGCAAACCCTGTTATCTTAGGCAAAAGTTAATTTGGGATTTTTTTTCCAGGTTGGGTGATTAAGTTATGCCTTTCTGTCATTGCCATAGATCTGTGGAAAAGGTCCTGACACCAGCAGGAGCCATGAGCCTATGCAGCACCCAGGGCTGCTCTGCAGAAAAATCAGCCTGTTTTAGGAAAGGAAGCAGCCCTCCACTCCAGCTGAGGAACTGTCCCCTTAAAATTCTTCTTGAGCACCACAGAAGCACAAGCAGTGTAAATCCATGGAGGCAGACACTGCCATCCAGAATCTCTCTCCTGCCATCCTGCAGCTCCCTTCATGTCCCAGTACAAACAGTGAGCTAGCTGCATGAGGAAAATCAGAGGAATAATCCCTGTTATGAACTCATTATTTATTTGCCAGTCTAATGTTAACCTGGGTCAGCTTCCTGCAGAGTTGGGGCAGGAACAGGACGAGGCAATTGGGTCTGGCAGAGCAGCATGGCTGAGTTATAGTGAATTAAAATGCTCATAACACTACAGCCTTAGTCTGGAAAGTAGAAGGATTCAACAAAACATTTTAAACTGATTTCTGGATCTCTGCATGTAGAGTGGTATTATGCACTCATTAACCCCCAAAAAACCCAGAAAAAAGCAGCAAACAGTGAGTAAGAACATATTTCCCACCAGATCTTGAAAGGCTGGTGGTGGTAAGAGGAATCTCTTGCCAACCTGAACTCATACAGGGCAGTGATCTGCCCTACATGAAATGGATCTCAGATCATAGCGCAGCCTGGGCAGGGCAGGGGGGTGCACCACCAAAATCCATCCTGAGGCTAAAGTTAGCTTCTCTGGGCCTCTCCACTAGGATTGCTAAACCAGCTAAAAATCCTTAAAATTCTCTTAAAATGTACCATATTGAGGAAAACAAAACCCCAAAAAGCAAAACCCACACATTAGAAAGCAGGTATATTACATGTTTCTGTGTTTACTGCACATCCAACATTGTCAAACCCACAACAGTTTCACCAGACAAGAATTATCTGATAATGCACTTTATTTTATTTGGAGAATTAGGATTTAGAAGTGGGTTAATTTAATCACTAAAAAATACATGATGATAAAGTTCCCAATACTTTGTGGTTTAACAGCAAATAAGTTTACTTTTCTGTAAGTTTTCTTATAATGGCAGATATTCTGGAGCTTGCACAGGTACATGTGCTCAGGATAAGTGTTATCCATTAAAAAGAGAGGAAAGAAAATGGAAAAGAAGTGATTGGTTGAAAAGAATGTGGTCATGCTCATCTGTAACAGCCAGGGAGGGAGGGAGGGAGGGAGGGAGGGAGGGAGGGAGGGAGGGAGGAAGGAAGGAAGGAAGGAAGGAAGGAAGGAAGGAAGGAAGGAAGGAAGGAAGGAAGGAAGGAAGGAAGGAAGGAAGGAAGGAAGGAAGGAAGGAAGGAAGGAAGGAAGGAAGGAAGGAAGGAAGGAAGGAAGGAAGGGCTTCCTACATAACAAAATATTGTATTTGAAACACGTAGAGGTGTTATGCTATTATACTTCTGTTCATACTCAGAATGGGAGAAATAGGACCTGGGTTCATCCACCTGCAACCTTCACTGACTCCTGGAGCTCAGAGGTGTAGGTAGACGCTGACTTCCACAGTTAGAAAATAAGTGCTGTAGGCAGTAATTGAGACTGTAGTTAGAAAACTCCTGTCTTAAGTGAAAATAGTCCTGCATCACTTTAAATAAATTTCCTTGGCACTGTGTGTAAATTCATCCTTGGATGATTGTATCCTCTTACCAACATATATATATATATATATATATATATATATATATATATATATATATTTCCTTTTTATTAGTACATTTTAAGTGTTCCATTCAAAGGTATTTGCTGTGGATGCTAAAAGCTTTGTAGTCATGCAAGCAAGAATCATCAAGAATGAGAGGAAAGTGATAAAAGATTCAAAGTCAAGAGAAAACAAAACCTACAACCTAGGAACCTTTGTTCCAATTGAGCCTTTTTGTTTTACCTCCAAAGCTATAGAGAAGCATAAAGATTATAGCTTTCATAATTTATGTAATAAAACTGTTATATCCTAAATGTTATAGAGCAATAGCAGAATCTAATTTATGTTAAAAAGAATTTTGAGGTCAAATTACAGCCAGTAAAGCTCCCTAAGATATCTGTAACACCAACAGAAAATATTTTACTGACTCATTATTCACAAAAGCATGTATTCTACATTTGTGTGACTCATAGTCATGCTATCAGAGATTCAAGGCCAAAGTTCTAAACAAAAGTGCATTTTGCTGTTTTTTTGTTTGTCTGATATGAACACTTCAAGAATATTTAAAGAAAAAGCAGAAGGTGAAGGGAATTACTGAACTGCAGAGACTACTATCCCTTCATTTGCCTGGATACACATTGTCAAAGAGCAACATAAATCAAGCAGAAGTAATGGCAGCTTTGTTAACATTGCCTTACAAGATTCTACATTTTTGATTACTACACTGTCAAGCTTAAACCCTTAGTTAATTTAAATTTTCTATGACACTAATCCAGTGAAGTCCAGGTTGAGCGGTTTTAGGAAATTTCGGCCAAGAAAAGTGGGGTTTTTTCTGAGCTGGAGACTGAGGATACAGATACACAATCTGCTGTCTTTAGATGAGTTTTTGTGCATCAGCTGCAGCTTCATGGCTGGGTGAAGCCAAAGCATTTCACTTCTCTTTTTGGGGGTTAAGCAATCCAGCACACTTAAACCCCACTGCTCTGTAAACACATGATATTGCTGAACACAGCAAATTGTGCCAACTCAGGCAAGACCTCTTCCATTAACAAGAAATTTGTGGTAACTGTGAGATTTTGCAATATAGAAGATGTCTGTGAAAAGGGAGGAATTTTCCTCCATGCCTGCTGGGGACAGATTCAAATTGTGGACTAAAATAATGCAATGGAAGTTTAAGTTAGATGCTAGAAAAATATTTTCAATAGCAGTGATGGTGTGGCCTGGAGCAGGTTCTTCTGGAAGCCATGGAATCTCATTTACTGGAGGATTGTAGGAAAGGATTACAGAAACATTTCCCATGAGTGATTCAGGACCGGCTGCATCTGCCTGGAGGAGGGTTATGAACTACAAGACCAACCAAAGTCTGTTCCAGTCCTGCTTTCCAATTCCATATCCATCTTGATAGAAGCTTCTGTTGAATTTGGTAAAAGTACCTCTATTTCTCTCCTGAGACTGAAATTGACTTTTTGATAGAACCTTGTTCTTCTTGACACCATTGAAATAGCTACTGGGCACCTTTCTCCCCTCTTGATAATATTTCAATTACACAGGTTTCTTAAACCTTGAACAGTGAACTCCTGACAGAGCTTAAGGTGATAAAAAAAGAGCACTCACAAAAATATCATTGGAAAAGTCATACAAACCAAGGACATATTTAGCCTTCACCTGAAAGAATACTGGCTTCTTCAAAGATTTCATAGTTTTGACTTTTTTTTTTTTTTTTTTTTTTTTGTGATGATATAATTTTAATTGCTCAGATTCTCAGTGTGTTAGTTGGGGTAAATTGGTTGCATATACCAGGTAGATGGACACCTTCTAAAGCACTCTGCCTTACAGAGTGGCATGATGCAGACTGACCCAAAGATACAATTTCAAAACATTTTTTCTCAATTAAATCAGAAGCACAAAGATACTGAAATACCTGCTCTGCCTCGGAACTTGTTTGGTAAGAATTTGTACTTCAGAGCATGGAACAAGATGTTCTCCCTAGATATTCTGCTGCAAATATTGAGGTGATTGCTGCTAACAGGAGCAAGTGAGGTCTCAAAAGGGTGACAAGAGTGCCAGAGTTGCCAGCCAGTCTAAAAGAAGAATCCACTGTACCAGGAACCTACTCAGGAAAAAACTAATTTCTAAGGGAAAATAATGTTTCAGATCTTAAGGACTAAGAATTGTTCACGTTATAGCCAGCTCACATCAAACCCTTTAAAAAATAGGGTAATTCTAAGAAATGCCCAGACGTTTAGGGCCAATGCTCAGAATTTAGAACATTTCTAGATTTGCGCAAAGTTTCATGCAAGTGAAGCTATCCTCTGATTCTTTAATCTCTGCTTCTTGAGCAGGTCAGGAATTGGCTTCCTTTCCTCTCCCAGGATCTACAAGAGCACTCTTAGTTCCCCTCTAAGTATCAATAATCCTATTTTAATGATGGAAGGCTAGAGGACAAGAAGAGAAAGAGATCATAACCACATTTCATGTCGCAAATCTGTGGCACACAAGGAACAAATGTAGGGTAGGGTTAAAGTGACAAGATTTTTCAAGAATAAAATCACTTAAATCACTTCCTAAATTATTTTCTCTG